>JARQOC010000008.1:110594339-110622645 GCA_033576535.1 Allobates femoralis | reverse complement strand
TGTCGTGTAAATGTGCAACGCAACTCAAAAACGATGCAACTACAATATCGTTTATGAATTGTGCATGCTCTTCAACTGTGCAATATTGGCTTGACGATGTGGCAGGATCGTGCTGTGTGACAGCGCAACTACGATTTGGAGCACAACTTCCCCTATTCACTACAATGTTAATTGGTCGTTCCCTGAGTTGCTCAGAGACAGTGTGCAAGAGGGGGTACGACATCGTAGTTGGGTTGCCTGCCGATATCTCCCTGTGTAACATCTCCTATGCGATTTTGGACAAGTGCCAAAAATGTGCGCGCTCCCGTGAAATCGTATGCAATATCGGAACGATATTGCGTCGTGTAAAGCGGCCGTAGAGGTCAGTTGCTTTACAGTTGATACATAAGTTAACCGATTTTTGTATTGTGCGCCCATAGATTTGGATAGTGTCTCATCTTAAATGTGAGAGAGGTGCAGTATATACTTGTTTTTTTCCCCACAGACATTTGGACAGCCCAGTTAAATAATCTTGGTCTGAGTGCACTCAGTGTTTTACGCAGACAGCGCAAGGACCGAAAATATGTTAGTATGATTGTAGCCTAATTCTTGTTTTCAGAAACTGCAGTGCACAAACTTAGAAGGCCACATGACTGAGAGATTTGTCATTTAATATTGTGACACTTTACTGTACATGATTCAGCAGGGTTTAGTAAAGACTTGTATCTTTCAACACCTCAAGGCTGCTTTTCTACATAGTTTTTTTTGTCTTGTTTTTTTATAACTTGAAGAACACAATGATTGTGTCATGCATTTTTGTATGTTTTTTATGTCAAGCTATTTTTCTATATTGAAGTCTATATGAAAACACACAAAAATGTTTTCTGCTGACTAAAGTGGCCGTTTCACGCTACGATATCGTTAACATTATCGTTGATACGTCACGGCTTTTGGGGCGTTGCTACAATGTCGTTACGACGTCGTTGCGTGTGACACATAGATACGATCAACAATAAATCGGCTGATCAGAGGTTTATGATCACAGCCTTAAATCACTCGTTCATCGTTCGTCCAACCTGCAGCATCGGTGTATGTGATACCTTGTTAACGATGTCGTTTACGACTTCACCTACTCAGAACTGAGGAACATAGGCATCCAAATGACTGCTAACATCGTTCGCTTGTCGCGGAGTCGTTGCTGCGTTGTTCATGATATCTGTACGTGTGACACCTTACTAGCGATCAATTAACGATGTCCTAATGATCTCAGCCAGGTCAGATCGTTGGTCGGATCACTCATGGTGGGTTTACACACACCAATCATTGTATCCAATATCTGAACAGATCTCTGGTTGCAGTGAAATCATGGACACATAGTTCCATTTTGTGGCTGTGTACAACATGGAGCAATCTGTCCATGATTTCACTGCAACCAGAGATTGGTTCAGATATTGGATACAATGATTGGTGTGTGTAAACCCACCATCAGACGTTGAAGCATGCAACGGGCCCTTTAGGCTACTTTCACACTAGTGTTTGGGGCTGCATGCGTCTGGCATGCAGACGCAAACGCAATGCAAACACTGCCATACTGATGTCAACACAGCGGAGATTCTCCTCATGCGTTCACATCAGTATGGTGCCGGCCAGCCAATAAGCGGTCACGGCGGCTGGCAGGCGGAGATCAGTGGCGGAGATCTGACAGATGTTTAAATCTCCCGCACCGACATCACCTATTCCGTGTCGGAGCGGGAAATTTAAACAGCTGTCAGATCAGCTGTTTCTTCAAAGCTCCCATGCTGACAGCACCAGGGGATTAGCAATGGCTGCCGGGAGATCAGCAGCGGCCACCGAGAGAGATTTCATTGTGATCCGCAGCGTTCTCCTGCGCTGTCATGCGGAGGACACTGCGGATCTATTGACTTCCATGTATTTTTTGTGCGCTTGCTGATAAAACAAGCGCCCGTTCACCTATAAAAAATGCAACATGTTGCATTCGGAGGGCAGAGGAGGGCGCATAAATTATGCACATGCAACCACAACCGAAAGCAACCAAACGTAGCTACTGTGCGTTCCCATGTTAAACATAGGCACTTGCGGCAGGTGCGGCCGCGAAAAAAAACGGATAGCCACATACGGATAGCCACTTAATATCAATCCGTGCCCATAGGACTTCATGGGAGACAATAACAAATGTTTATCCATTTGAAAACGGATAGGCACAGATTTAAAATTTGGCAGCGTGAAAGCAGACTCAGAGCCAGCTTGTCACTTCAACATTTTATGTTGGGGAAAAAAACACATGACAAAACCCTGTAAAAGCTCTCCAAAAATACTCTATAGGCTAGGTACATACAGAATTACGGTAACGCCACACTCCTGTCAAACTCGCAGGACTGCAATGCAAGATAATCTCGCATTGCACTCAGACCAACGTTAGTCAATCAGGCAGCTCAGACCTGCAAGATTTTCCTCAGCCCTGTACAGATCGAGGAAAAAAATCACAACATGCTGTATGTGAGTCTCGGATCATTCGCACCCATATAATTCTATGGGTGTGAGAGAAATATCGCACTGAACTGAGACATATGCGAGTGCAGCTTGATAGATGCAGAGGCCAGCAATGGGGGAGATAAGGAGATTAATATCTCCCTCTCCTCTGCAGCTGTGATCCGATCGCAGGATCGGATCATGATACTCGGTCACGCTCGCACCAGAGCCTGAGCCGAGGGTCATTATCATAACGCATCCAACTCTCTTGCATCGGATTCCTTACACTAGTGTGGCGTTACCCTTAGTTGAAGAGTTGTTTGTAGGGGATCTTCTGAGAGTTCCTCCTAAAAACATCTTAAAAAATACTTGCAAACTATTATCCATGGGAAATCCACTTTTGCTGTTCCTTTGAAGAGTCCTTTGAGCTTTTTTTTTCCTGAAAAGATTTTCAAAAATACATGGTGGAAAAAAGTGCATATCACTTCTTTGAAGAGGAGCCTCATGGAATGTGCTCCAAGTTAGGCACAGCCCAATCGAAAGGATGCAAAAATGATTAGGGTGAAAACAGACTAGTGCAAAACTCTTCAGAACCATTTCAAAACTTTTTCAGTAAACAATACTGAAAAAGGAAAATTCCTCTGCCCCAAAACTTCTCAAAGGATTCTACCTTGAATTTATCTGAAAAAAACAGTGCACAAACATGTCCAAAAACTGAACATTGTGCACAGCAATGTCAGAACAACGTTGATGTGCAAATGTTCCATCTTATATAACACTAGCTGTAGTACCCGGCTACGCGCGGGTTAATAAATAACTGCTGTTAGCTATAACAAAATAGAATTTGAATATGTCATATTAATGACCTGTAGAAAATAGAAGCTGAGCTCTGATTGGTTGCTATAGGCAGCCTAATAAATCTCCAGCCAATAGTAAACCCTACCCCTGGCCGGGCAGTATATGTTACCTCACACATACACATAATAGACAGCTCATGTGACTGACATCTGCCTTAATTCCCTATATGGCACATGTGTTGCACATTGGCTGTTTTTAATCAGATGTTTATGTTTGGAAAATAAAGATAGCACACGTATGAGGCGAGTTGTGTGAGGTGATTTGTGCACATCTGTGTCTGTGTGGTGTGTGTGTGTGTGTCCCTGTGGGGGGGTCTGTGTGGTGTGTGTCTCTGTTGTGTGTCTTTTTGTGGTGTGTGTGTGTCCCTGTGGGGTGAGTGCATGTGTCCCTATAGGGTGTGCATGTGTGTGTGTGTCCCTGTGGGGGGGTCTGTGTGGTGTGTGTGTGTGTGTGTCTCTTTGTGGTGTGTGTGTCCCTGTGGGGTGAGTGCATGTATCCCTATAGGGTGGCTATGTGTGTGTGTCCCTGTGGGGGGGGTCTGTGTGGTGTGTGTCTCTGTTGTGTGTCTCTTTGTGGTGTGTGTGTCCTTGTGGGGTGAGTGCATGTGTCCCTATAGGGTGGCTATGTGTGTGTGTCCCTGTGGAAGGGTCTGTGTGGTGTGTGTCTCTTTGTGGTGTGTGTCCCTGTGGGGTGAGTGCATGTGTCGCTATAGAGTGTGTTTGTGTCTCTGTGTTGTGTGTGTCTCTGTGTTGTGTGTGTCTTTGTGTTGTGTGTGTCTCTTTGTGTGTGTGTGTGTGTTTGTTCGGGTGCGTGGTGAGTATCCAATGTTGGGGCTGCACTTTAGTGACTATACACTTGCTGTTACTCTTTGTGTGCATGTGGTGTGTATACATGTCCCCGTGTGTGGTGAATATCTCATGTTGGGGCCCCACCTTAGTGACTATATGCTGGTATGTGCTGTTAGTATTTGGTGCTATCATTAAGCCCCTCTCATTCACAACTGTCAACTGGTAACTGTCACTTTTTCCCCATTATGTAGATAGGGGCAAAATTGTTTGGTGAATTGGAATGCGCGGGGTTAAAATTTTGCCTCACAACCAGGGGTGCACCGAGCCCCACTGCCGCCTGAGCCGCGGCACTGACTACGGGGGGGGTGCTGTTGGAGCTTCTACAGTGACCGGCTCGCCACTGCCGCCTGAGCCGCGGCAGTGACTGCCGCCTGAATGACAGGGCTCACACTGTCCAATGGACGGTGCGGCCCTGCTCACAACATAGCCTATGATGCTCCCGGGGTCCAGACGTGTGACTGTGCAAAATTTTGTCTCTATAGCTGACACCTGTCAATTTTCCTCCAACACTTTTTCATTGACTTTTTCCCCATTATGTAAATAGGGGCAAAATTGTTTGGTGAACTGGAACGCGCAGGGTTAAAATTTCGCCTCACAACATAGCCTATGACGCTCCCGTGGTCCAGACGTGTGACTGTGCAAAATTTTGTAGCTGTAGCTGACAGCTGTCAATTTTCCTCCCACATGTTTCCTTTCCCTTTTTCCCCATTATGTAGACAGGGCCAAAATTGTTTGGTGAACTGGAACGTGCGGGGTTAAAATTTTGCCTCACAACATAGCCTATGACGCTCTCGGGGTCCAGACGTGTGACTGTGCAAAATTTTGCGGCTGTAGTTGCGACGGTGCAGATGCCAATCCCGGATATACATACACACACATACAGCATCATATATATATACACATACACACATTCAGCTTTATATATTAGATTGTTTAACTATGTTGTTAAGAAGATGCCTGCTCTATACACTGGAAACCATAGAGCAAAGACGCTGGTAAGTGATGGAGCCATTTGAAGCACAACTTAAAGGGAATCTGTCAGCTTGTTCTTGCCCCCATACCTATAATTATCTGCCCCTGTACCTTCCTAGTACATCCCTAACCATCCCCGTCTGACCTAAAACTGTACTATAATGGTTATAAAAAATGAATTTGTCATAAACATGTCTGTATACTAATTAGTCTTCTTGGCTACAGTATGTAGTCACTCTGGGCATTCTCTAGGGCTCCATCGCCACCCTCGCTGCATGTTTATCACACCCCGGTGGGCATGGTAATAGAATTCCTTGGCATGTTCCTGGCTCCTGAATTCAAATCTCCTTGTGTGTAGGACGCCATATCACCTGCACATTGCTATTCCTTGGGAGGTGTATCTGCCACCTTCATAATGCGCAGTGCATTTGCTCCTTAGAAATGGCTAAGGCCACTTTCTAGACAGATGTTCCTTTACTTCCAGCACTGTTTCACTAGTAAGCTCACCTCACCTGTACCAGAGGGAACAGTCGCTTCCCGAGTAGTGATGAGCAAACAAGACAATGTTCAGGTTCAACGAACTCACCTGGACTTTTTTTAAAGTCCGGGTTAGGGGTCAAAAGTGGCTCGAACTTGACTCCAAACCTCGAACTCAGACTGTAAAGTAATGGGCATTATACTTACTGGCGTCCACCTGCTTGTACTTCCTGGGCTGCTTATTAACTTCCTGGATATTCACTGCAGAGGGACCCAACAGCCAATCACAGAAGCTGTCACAGAGAATTGTCGCACCAAAACCATGATGTGGTTATTGCTGGGGATTTCATGATCTTTTGGTGCAATTTTTGCATGACATTGCATGCAATGTGTTCATCTGCATCTTCGGGCTAAAAAAAGCACCAAAACCGTGACATGGTTTTTGCTGTGGATTTCATGTTTATTTTGGTGCATTGTGTTCAATGTGTTCATCTGTATCTCTTTGACCCAAAAAAGCAACAAAACTGCAACACAGTTGAGCCCTTTTTCATAAAATTATTTCTTGAAATAATTATAAAAAAATTACATGGTGTTTTGCCATATTACTGTATGCCAGCCAGGCACAGCAGGCAGGTATGGCCTGCCCCCAACCACCAGCTGCCTAGTTGTACCTATCTTGAAACCAAAAATATAGCAAAGCCCTTTTTTTAATTATTCCATGAAATAATAAAAAAAAATTTACATGGGGCTTCGCCATATTTTTGGTTTCAAGATAGGTACAACTAGGCAGCTGGGGCTGGAATCCTCAGAACAGGGTATCACAAGCTTTCTCTCCCCCATCTCCCACTGTGAATTGCAGCCGATCTCTGCCCCAGAAAATGACACATTCATAGAAGCTTCATTTTCTTGCACTGTACCCCAACTTTTCTAGTGGCCCTGGTGGCAGGGGCAAACTGGGTAATAAAGGGGTTAATGCCAGCTTTGTATTGGCAGCTGACACTAAGCCCGAAATTCATAGTGTCAGGCCAATATTAGACCAACCCAGAATGAATTTCTAGTAAGCAGTAAAAAAACAGAATACTGAAAAAAAAAAACTTGGAAGTAAAAAACAAGACAACTCTGTTTCCCATCTTAAATTAACAAAAAAACCTCCCTTTGTCATAGTCCACAGGGTACATCTTCAGCTCTGCTGCATATCTCTGTGAGCAGATGCTCATTCTCTGTGAAAGCGTACGTGATTGGCTGTTGGGCCCCTCTGCAGTGAATATCTAGGAAGTTAATGAGCTGCACTGGAAGTAGTCATAGCGGGGCAGTGGAACGTGGTAAGTATAATGCTGTTTAATAGCTATTTTCTTTATTTTTACAATTCCCCTGACGAAACTGCCACTAGAGGGGCAGTGATACTCGTGGGGTCCTCTACACACACACCTTTGAGAGATCCATCCATGGGTTCCCTGAAATAAATCCAGCAGCCGCTGGTACTAATACTGGGTAAAGTTTCATACTAATCTTTACAGGTTTGTCTTGATTTCTGGACTATTAGTCCTATTATTCTACAATCTCTATCTCTAAAAAGCACCAGGGTTTAGGGGTTTGACCCCTTGACAATCTCCCAAACTAACTCTAGCTAAAAATAATCCCAGGTGCTTATTCGATAACAGTACCCTAACTACTGCACCTTTAACCATGGGTCCTCTCTCTGTCTTTACAGGGTAACTTGTCCACATTTCATATTCCAGCATCCTAGGAATAGTACATACTTAGGAGCCCTGAGTAACAACACCCTACATTGTATCCAATCGTTCTATATTAAGGGACCAGGGGATTAACTATCATTCCCTTGTTGTTCTGAGAGTAACGCTGTTCCGATGTTTTGACCTTTGGTATACTGTGTATGTATGGACCCCCTATACATTTTTTTCTTGATAGATCCCTGATAGGGGAACAGTAATTATTCACCCTCCTAATTTACACAGAGTGGTTCCATACATATTCAACTCGGTTATAATTATTATATGTGATTTCAAGCATTGTACTATTGTATTGATCACTGAAGGGGTTTGGTGATTATCCATCCCTCCTATGCTAAGCCAAGGTGTATAACCTATATGGTCTTATCTAAATGCTATACAGTGCCTTGTGAAAGTATTTGGCCCCCTTGAACTTTTCAACCTTTTGCCACATTTCAGGCTTCAAACGTAAAGATATAAATTCTAATTTTTTTGTGAAGGATCAACAAGTGGGACACAATCGTTAAGTGGAACGAAATTTATTGGATATTTTAAACTTTTTTAACAAATAAAAAACTGAAAAGTGGGGCGTGCAATATTATTCGGCCCCTTGAGTTAATACCTTTTGCTGCGATTACAGCTGCAGTCTCTTGGGGTATGTCTCTATCAGTTTTACACATCGAGACACTGAAATTCTTGCCCATTCTTCCTGGCAAAACAGCTGGGGCTCAGTGAGGTTGGATGGAGAGCGTTTCTGAACAGCAGTTTTCAGCTCTTTTCACAGATTCTCAATTGGATTCGGTCTGGACTTTGACTTGGCCATTCTAACACCTGGATACGGTTATTTTTGAACCATTCCATTGTAGATTTTGCTTTGTTTGGGATCTTTGTCTTGTTGGAAGAAAAATCTCTGTCCCAGTCTCAGGTCTTTTGCAGGCTCCAGGTTTTCTTCCAGAATGGTCCTGTATTTGGCTCTGTCCATCTTCCCATCAATTTTAACCATCTTCCCTGTTCCTGCTGAAAAACAGGCCCAAACCATGATGCTGCCACCACCAAGTTTGACAGTGGGGATGGTGTTTTGAGGCAAACTTTAAACAAGAGTTTTTATGCGTATATATGAGAAATGGCTTTCTTCTTGCCATAGTTCCATAAAGACCAGATTTGTGCAGTGAACGACTGATTGTTGTCCTATGGACAGACTCTCCCACCTCAACTGTAGATCTCTGCAGTTCATCCAGAGTGATCATGGACTTTTTGGCTACATCTCTGATCATTCTTCTCCTTGTTCGAGATTAAAGTTTAGAGGGATGGCCGGGTCTTGGTAGATTTGCAGTGGTCTGATCCTCCTTCCATTTCAATATGATCGCTTACACTGCGCTCCTTGAGATGTTTAAAACTTGGGAAATCTTTTTGTATCCAAATCCAGCTTTAAACGTTGCCACAAAAGTATCTCGGACCTACCTGGTGTGTTCCTTGGTCTTCATGTAGCTCTCTGCCTTGAAACAGAACCCTGAGCCTATCACAGAGCAGGTGCATTTATACAGAGACTTGATTACACACAGGTGGATTCTATTTATCATTACCAGTCATTAAGGACAACATTGGATCATTCAGAGATCCTCACTAAACTTCTGGAGTGAGCTTGCTGCACTGAAAGTAAAGGGGCCGAATAATATTGCACGCCCCACTTTTCAGTTTTTTATTTGTTAAAAAAATTTAAAATATGCAATAAATTTCATTCCACTTCACGATTGTGTCCCACTTGTTGATTCTTCACAAAAAACAATTAGAATTGATATCTTTATGTTTGAAGCTTGAAATGTGGCAAAAGGTTGAAACATTCAAGGGGCAGAATACTTTCACAAGGCACTGTATATATTCAATTGTTAACCCTGTATCAGTAAATGTGCCTTATTTCTTGGCTGTAACTATACACAATTTTTGGAAATTTGTGCATGTTCGGGTACTGATGAGAAGAGCATTACACCAAAATTTTCCTTGTAGAGACTGTGTTTTGTAAACTTAACATGTCTAGGGTTCCCTCCGGGGCTCAATCGAGTGGGTTGGTCAAAAATATACAATCCATTGACCTTGCTGTATGGCTACTGAAGCCTTTTTAATTGTTTTTACCCTATGTGATCTGTTTGATTTATGTTGTCCTTGATGTTCTAAATAAAGTATTGTTTGTCTGAAAAACAGATATATTGGTCTGGGTTGTATCACTATCTCGCAACCCTCTCCCTTTTGTCTTGCTATATTTTTACAACTCCATCACCCCCGAACTCAAACCCAAACTGTAACACAGACTTGCCAGGAAAGTCCATGTTCAGGGTCTGTGCCCGAACATTAGGTGTTTGGTATGGACACCGAACTTTACAGTTCGAGTTCGCCCATCACTATTCCCAAAAGCAACCAGGAGTGGGGATCATCCTTGACCAACCTTCTGGCTGCCAACACTCACTTCTTGGGGTGACCCACAGGGTTCACTTAAATTAGCAGAAGGGGTCTTAAACCCTTCCCGACCCATGACACATCGTATGCACCATGAAAATAGGTGCCTTCCCGACGCTGTGTCATCTCGGGATTCTGTTTCTGCAGCTCGAGTGAGGGTGTCACTGACCTGTCACTCGAGCTGCAGGTACATGAGGCCCTGCAGTATACCCCGGGGGGTGGCTTTACCCCCCTAGGCTACAGTCCCGGTAATTGGCGGTTGAAAGTGAAACCGCCAATTACCGCGACTGTAATATTTTGATGTCTCCCCTGGCCGCCGCATCTCCCCCATGTCCTCCGCTGTCTCCCCCTGTCCCCCTGATCCCCCCTGTCCTCAAATGTGTCCCCCCTGTTTCCCGCTTCTCCTCCCTGCCCTCCGCTGTCTCTTCCAGTCCGCCTCTTATGGTCCACCTCTTCCGGTCTTCCTCCCGTGCTGCCGCCATCGCTGTAAGTAGATCTGGATCTTCTCAGATCCCTTCTCTGCAGCTTGATCAATCAGGCTGCAGAGGAGGGATCTGACAGCCCTGGCACAGTGATCACATAGTGGATCACTGCACCCGGGCTGTGAGATCATTTTCTGCTGCTCGATCCCCATGCAGGGGGATCAGGCTGTAGAGTAGCGATCAGACAGCCCGGGCACAGTGACCCACTATATGGATCACTGTGCCTGGGCTGTCAGATCGCTTTCTGCAGCTTGATCGGGCTGCAGGGTAGCGATCTGACAGCCCGGGTGCAGTGATCCACTATGTAATTCACTGCACCCGGACTGTCAGGTTGCTTTCTGCAGCTTGATCCCCATGCAGGGAGATTGGGCTGCAGAGTAGCAATTTGACAGCCCGGGTGCAGTGATCCACTATGTAAATCACTGCGCCCGGAATGTCAGATCGCTTTCTGCAGCGTGAACCCCATGCAGGGGGATCGGGCTACAGAGTAGCCATCTGACAGCCCGGGCACAGTGATCCACTATGTAAATCACTGTGCAAGGGCTGTCAGATTACTTTCTGCAGCTCGATCCCCATGCAGGGGGATCAGGCTGCAGAGTAGCAATCTGAACACCCACTATGTGGATCACTGCTCTCGGGCTGTCAGATCGCTTTCTGCGATCAAATCGGTCAACGGTTTAACCACGCTGGAAAAATTTGCAATGAACCGATGAAAAAAATGAGCAAAACCCAAACATTTCTGAAGACTCTTCACAGACGTGGGCTGAACCCAGTTATGAATAGCCTGAACCTTAACAGGATCCATCTCAATAGACGAAGGAGACAAAATGAAGCCCAAAGAGAAACCTTCTGGACACCAAAGAAACACTTAGACCCCTTAACATACAAAGCATTGTCACGAAGGATCTGAAAGACAGTCCTGACCCGTGCCACATGAGAATCCCAATCGTCAGAAAAAATCAAAATATCATCTAAATACAGAATCAGGAACTTGTCAATAAACTCCTGAAATATGTCATGCATAAAGGACTGAAAAACAGATGGAGCATTAGTAAGCCCAAACAGCATCACGAGATATTGAAAATGGCCTTCAGGCGTATTAAACGCCATTTTCCATTCGTGACCCTGCTTAATACGAACTAGATTATATGCCCCTTAGTAAACCAACATGCCCCCTTAATCCTAGAAAACAAGTCAGAAATCAAAGGTAGAGGGTATTGAAACCTGACCGTGATCTTATTCAAGAGGCGATAATCAATACAGGATCTCAGTGAGCCAACTTTCTTAGCAACAAAAAAGAACCCCGCCCCCAATGGCGAAGAAAAACGGGCGAATATGTCCTTTCTCCAAAGAATCCTTAATATAGCTCCGCATAGCAGCATGTTCAGGCACAGACAAGTTGAAAAGTCGACCTTTAGGACACTTACAGCCTGGCACCAATACAATCGCACAATCTCTCTCCCTGTGTGGCGAAAGAGAACTGGACTTGGGCTCATCAAAAACATCCTGAAAATCCGACAGAAACTCTGGAATCTCCAAGGGCGAAGAGGAGATAGACATCAAAGGAATGTCATCATGGACACCCTGACAACCCCAGCTAGTCACGGACATAGACTTCCAATCCAAAACAGGATTATGGACCTGCAACCACGGAAAACACAGCACAACTGCATCATGTAGATTATGCAAAACCAGAAATCGACAATCCTCCTGATGAGCTGGTGCCATGTGTATTGTCAACTGCATCCAAAACTGGGGCTTATTTTGAGCCAAAGGCGTAGCGTCGATGACCCTTAAAGGAATAGGGTCTCACAATGGCTGCATAGGAAAGCCACAATGCCTGGCAAACTTGAAATTCATTAAGTTTAAGGCGGCACCTGAATCCACAAATGCCATAACAGAAAATGACGACAAGGAACAAATCAAAGACACAGATAATAAAAACAGGATGTATAGTACTGATGGTAAACGAACTAGCAATCCTCTGTGCCCGCTTGGTGTAGACAGAAATAACATGATAAGCATCTCCACAGTAAAAACACAACCTATTCTGGCATCTAAATCCTTGTCTTTCAGTTTGAGAAAGAATCCTATCACACTGCATCAGCTCAGGAATCCACTCTGAGGACAACATCCCGACAGTTCTGCGCTCCCGCAGACGACGATCCATCTGAATGGCCAGAGACATAGAATCGTTCAGACCCGAAAGCGTGGGAAACCCCACCATAACATCCTTTTCGGAGTCAGAAAGACCCTTTCTGAAAAGTGCCGCCAAAAGCATCATCATTCCATTTAGTCAACACAAATCATTTTCTGAATTTTTGACAATACAATTCCGCCGCCTCTTGACCTTGAAACAGGACCAACAAGATCTTTTCAGCTTGAGCCACAGAGTTGGGTTCATCATAAAGTAAACCCAAAGCCTGAAAAAAGGAGTCCACAGTAAGTAAAACCGGATCCCTAGAGTCGAGAGAAAATGCCCAATCCTGTGAATCACCACGCAGCAGGGAGATAACAATTTTAACCTGCTGACCGGAATCCCCAGAAAATCGAAGTCTCAGAGCAAAAAGCAATTTACAACTATTTTTGAAACTCAAAAATTTGGACCTGTCACCAAAAAACAAATTTGGAGTAGGAATTTTCGGTCTGAACAATATAATCAGAAATTCCCTGTACCCTAGCCGCAAGCTGGTCTAAACGAGAAGCCAGTTCCTGGACACTCATACTGGCACAAGACTCCACAGTGACCCAAAGAAAAAGAGGGAAGGAAAAGAACAAACTGCAGAAAAAAAAATGCCTCAACACCTCTCTTCCCTTCTAAGATGTACATAACTAATTTTTTTTTTTAGGGCCAGTTGTACTATTATGATCCGATGACCTAGGAGTAACATAAACAGACTTCACAGAAGTATTTGGCAACTGTACTGACCACAGTCCCTGACAAAATACCGCAACTAGAAGTAGTCGTTGGATGGAACTGTGATGTCCCTGCGACCAGGGTGGCCACAGGTAGGAACTGCAGCCAGGGAGAGTGGAGACAGGTTTTGCACAAACACCTTCAGACACACACCCACCGACACAAGACCCAACCCGGAGGTTGGGACTCTAGGTGGGCAAGGGGTGGTAGGGCCAGTCACAGTGGGTGGGACGTAGGCAAGGTGACGGACCGGGTACAAAAGGGGAAACCAGGAAGTAGTGAGTGAGTAGGCCAGAGTGAGCAGAGCAGCAAAGACCGAGTAGGACAGAGAGACAATTCCCTGAAGGTTTTGGGTTCTCTGGAGGCGCAGAATCCTGCGAGGCACAGTCCCCTGGAGAGTAAACCCGCTCCACAGCCTGAGAGCAAAGGGAAGGGGAAAGACCGGACCAGTGTAGCTGGGTCTGAGGACAACGGCAGAGGACGACTGGCAGGAAGGGATCCCCTGGTGTACGCCACAGTCACACAAGTAGGAAAGGGCTTGGTGCTCCCTTGCAACAGAGGGACACTGGAAGGCTAGGCTGGGACCAGAGAGTCAGCTCTGAGGTGACCGAAGCTATACGCCGGATCACAGACACACCGACGGGGAACTCTGATTCCATGTCAGAGCTCCCAACATCGTGCAGGAGGTACAGCGACACATAGGACCCAGGCTTGCCATCCATACACACCGGTGGAAGCCAAACAAGGGACCGAGTTGCCACCATGCAGCACACTGGGGAAGAGAAGTGTAGAGAAGAGCCTGAGAGGAACTGAGAAAGAGAAGGGTCTCAGGAAGGAATCCTGGCTGCAGAGGGTTAAGTGACTGTCCGGAGTTACCTGTGTAAAGCAACTGTACTGTGTGCTGAATTGAAGAACTTGCAAGTAAAACCCGGTGAACCCTGCTCAAGTCTCCCATGTGTGATTCCCTGCATACAGAACTGTTATATATTCATTACAACCTGTCAGGAGCAGCCCAACCCACAGCGGGCTCATCTATACGGCTGCAGCACCATCCATCCTCCTGGCAGAAGCAGCAGCAGCGGTGGTCCCCCATCAACCACAACACATGGGTGGCGTCACAACAATCCCTGTAAATAACCTCTTTTACTTGTGAGCTCGGGACACGGTCCAGAACAAGACCGCCATGATACCCCCATTGATACCCCCGTCCAGTACTGAGTGCCCCGTCCCAGTGGGCTCCACAGAACTAATCATGCCCTAGACACCTCGACACGGCCGGAGAACTAGCTACCCCTAAAGATGGAAACAGGAAAATCTATCCTGTTTCAGAACCCCAAAAGAATAGCAAGCCCCTCACGGATATTGACTAGGAAACAGGAGAGGAAAAACACACACAGGCAGATAATAGAGTTTAGCAAAAGAGGCCACACTAGCTAGATAGTAAGGATAGGATGGACTACTATTGCAGTCAGTATTAAAATACTATCAAAAACCTCGAACAGCAGATAGTACCAAAAAATAACCCTGAGTCTGCTAAGACTCGCCGCCCTCAATATCTGCAGGAACGTCTGTGAATCAAACTAGAATAGATAGATTCTAACACCAGCAGAACTGGAAGTTGCAGACAACAGTGAATAGCAGTTCATACCTAGGAAGAAAACATCCTGAGAGCAGGTAAACAAATATGCAGACTAAATATCAACCCAAAACTCAGAGCAAGACAAGCAATAAGCAGATCCTCAAGCACACAACATGTGTGCCACAAAATAACAAAACACCATTCACTTAGCTTGCAAGGATTCATCAGAGCAGGAAGGAACCAGGGAGAGATGTGAAAACCTCCTGGAATAATTACAACTGGCAGAGATTGATCAGCTCCAACCACCTATATGCTCCAATCCGAAGCAGACTGTCAATCATCAAGATCAGCTGAGGAACTCTCCAAAACACAGCCAGCTGCATCACCAACAACAACCACAGGAGGGAGCTCATAACCAGAATTCTTCATCAATGAATTCACAACAGGGAGGCTGTACAGTGGCAGTGTGACTGGGTGTGTGGAGGGCTGTACAGTGGGCAGAGTGTGTGTGTGTGTGTGTGTGTGTGTGTGTTTATTTGGGGGCAGTGTGTCTGTTTGAGTGGGGCAGGTTGTATAGAGGGCAGTGTGTCTGTGTGGGGAGGATGTCTGCTATCTGGAGGGCTGTGAGGCTGCATTATTGCATTATACTATATGGAGGACTGTGACACTGCATTATATTATATGAAGGGCTGTGACACTGCATTATATTATATGAAGGGCTGTGATGCTGTATTGCATTATCTGGAGGGCTATAACTCTGCATTATACTATATGATGGGCTATGATTCTGCATTATATTATATGAAGGGCTATGATGCTGAATTATATTATATGAAGGGCTGTGAAGCTGCATTATATTATCTCTAGGGCTGTGACACTGCATTATAGTATCTGGAGGGCTATGACGCTGCATTATACTATATGGAGGACTGTGAAGCTGCATTATACTATATGGAGGGCTGTGAGGCTGCATTATACTATATGGAGGGATGTGAGACTGGATTATACTATATGGAGGACAATGAGGCTGCATTATTCTATATGGAGGTCTGTGAGGGTGCGTTATACTATAATGGATGACCATATTTACCAGGACAAGGGCATATTCCAGGAGGAGGACCATATGTAGCAGGATAAGGGACATTAGTCCATTATGAAGGGGAGAGGGGTCAATTCGTAAGTCTTAACCCCTTCATGACCCGGGAATTTTTCGTTTTTCATTTTAGTTTTTTGCTTCCATGCTTCCAAGAGCCATAACTTTTTAATTTTTTTGTCAATATAGAGATATGATGGCTTGTTTTTTGCGGGACGAGTTGTACTTTCAGATGCAATCATTTATTTTACCATATAGTGTACAAGGAAATTGCAAAAAAATTCCAAGTGCAGTGAAATTGCAAAAAAAGTGCAATCACACGTTTGTTTCTTAGCCGCCATGTTCACTATATGGTAAAACCGACTTGACGGTGTGATGCCTCAGGTCGGTACGAGTTTGTAGATTACCAAACATGTATACCTTTACTGGTATCTAAGTGGTGAAAAAAAATTTAAAAGTTTGGAAAAAAACAAAATGCACTTTTTGCGCCATATTTTGCAACCTGTAGCGTCCTCATTTTTCGGTATCTGGGGCTGTGTGATGGCTTACTTTTTGTGTCTTGAGCTGACCTTTCTAATGATACCATTTTTGGTTGGATGCGCTGTTTTGATCGCCCGTTATCGCATTTTATAGCAATGTTGCGGCAACTAAAAAAACCTAATTTTGGGGTTTGGACCATTTTTTCAGTTACGCAGTTTAGGGCTCTCATTAATTGATTTTATATGTTGATAGATCGGGCAATTCGAACGCGGCAATACCAAACGTGTATTTTTGAAATTCTTTTAATTCTTTAATTGTGAATAGGGAAAAGGGGGGTGATTTGAACTTTTTTTTACAGGTTATTAAAAATTTTATTTTTTATTAATTCTTATTTTTACACTGACCCTTTAAGAGGCACCTTCCTGCACAGTCCGATCGCTTCTGGGAGATACTGATGAGCTGCAGCTCATCAGTATCTTCCAGAATCGCGGACGTGTTGTGGTTGGCAACGCCTTCCAACCACAACCCGGAAGTACTTTCTGACAGCATCCAGGGTCTAGCCAAGATATTATCGCGGGATCTCTGATGTAGACGCGGAACAGAGCGTCAATCACTGACAGCGGGATCCAAGGGGTTAACAGCACTGATCGGATCCCGGATGCAATCGGTGCTGTTACCCTGACATCTCAGCTGATGAGATCAGCTGAGATGTCGAGGCTTTGACGTGAGCTCCACGCCGGAGCTCACATCATACACCCCTTACCGGCCCATGACATCCTCCTACGTCATAGGTCGGGAAGGCGTTAATAGGATTTAGAACGTTACATGAGGCCTTTACATCTGACCAATGTGGGTGCGCAGGGGGGGGGCAGGTTCAAATTTTGCACTGGGGCCCTTCAAACTCCAGTTATGCCACAGGGTTGCTTACTCTAGTTATGCCACTGGGTTGCTTATAAATCAATAAAATCATACCTGCTCTTTTGCTATGAACCTCCTTCATGGTTCCAAAAATTTCAGCTTCATACTGTTGGTGAGAAGAAAAGGTGTGTCAGGGGCATGGATGCTGGGAGCTGGAGGATCATCCGACATTCCAGCCCCCTCACACTTCTGTATGGGCAGTACTGTAGAGAAAGCACCCATGTAATCTGCACCTAAGAACACTGCAAATAAACACAGCATGAATGCTGAGAACGATGCAAAAATAAAAATGCAAGACTTGACATACTGCAGATCTGAAAACATGCTTTGTAGGTTCATATCTGCAAGGAAAAAATCCATATCCATAGTGCTACAGTTTCAGGGGACAGGAATCTACCAACTGTTATGGGGAAGGAGAGACTATGCCAGTGATGAATTGAATGCAGTGCTCTGCCTCTACTCCCAGCCACATACATGACAGTACACTTTATGCACCACCATATGCAACATTGTACAGCAGAGGATCACAGCATATATTTATATCTTCTTGGTGACATGATTACTATTTCAAGTCAGAACACTCAGAACTGTTCATAGATTACATAGGATGAATATCAGGTACAGGATTATAGTGTGGCCAAGGGGCTGGTGGCCACGCCTCTGCCATGCCCCCTCCCCATAGAAAAGTGTGAGGGGGCTGGAATGTAAGATGATACTGCATCTCCCAGCTTCCAGGCCCCCAACTCACTTCCTCTTCTCAAGAACAGCATGAAGCTGATGTTCTTGGACCCCTGAGGGGAAATAAGAGCAAAAGAGCTGGTATGATTTCATTAATTTATAAGCAATCTATAGATCCTAGAACTGCAGAGTACAGCTCTGCTTCATCATACAGGAGGGCAGGGACAGTACTTAAAAGATTTTCCTCTCTGGAGTCTCCTTTAAGTTCCTGTTGCTCCAGATTTTCCCTCCTTCCTAGGGAACTCCATACTGCAAGCCCTTTTTTAGATTATGTCCCAACCCTTAGGGTACCTTTACACGCGGCAACTTTTCTAGGAATTTCACTGGCAACTTACTGGTTGCAGTGAAATCATGGACACATTGTTCTATTTTGTTGCTGTGTACAAATGGAACAATGCCTCCATGATTTCACTGCAACCAGTAAGTTGCCAGTCAAATTCCTAGAAAAGTTGCGGCGTGTAAAGGTACCTTTAGAGAGTATCATTAATTATTATTCACTATCTTACATATTTACAAGGGACTGGAGAGCAGTCTTCACCTTTAGTAACTGGGTGGCTACATGCACATCTTTAAATACACAACTTTCCAATGTAGACACAAACACAATGTACCCCTTGTCATAGGGTGACATCACGCTGGACCCTCTTACAAAAAGACAATGCTGCTTCAGGAAATTGTCTGAACCTTTTATTAACCATTGACTCTTAACAATGGATCAGTTTTAAATGGTTTGAAAATTTAAACTGTGTCTCCCTGGTTTCATCTGCATCTCATGGATCCCTATTGACTTGAATGGCCAAATCTGAATCGCAAAAATCATGAGAATAAGTGCAAGAAAAAAATCGTACACAGACAGCACACTGCAAGTTTGTAGCATAGGCGTTCCCATGCTGGTAAAAGTTAGAAGAGATAGATAGATAGATAGATAGATAGATAGATAGATAGATAGATAGATAGATAGTAGTTAGTTCATGTGGAAAATTTGTTTATATCTCCCGAAGTGATTGGTATAATCTTAGGTGTTAAAACCCAATGTGTTCACTGAATAGTAGTATGGAAGTGAATTGGGTACACCTGGAGAGTATAAAGTATAGTTATGGGGAGATTGAATTTGATATTAGCACTTTCCTGATTGTATGTGAGCGCACAGCGCTAATACACTTAGTATATGCTTCTTTGTGCTAATGCGCAGAAGCAAACATAATCAAGATGGCGCCCATGAATCCCGTTGTGTAGACCTCAAGACTCCACTGCGCAGAAGTGGTGGGTGTAGTAGTGAGAATCACGCAGAGCAATGCGCATGCGCGGGAGTTGCATGAGTCGTAATGACTTCATCTGAATGACTTATGGTTGTTCTCATACAGAGCATGCGCATTGAGATAATAAGAGCGCCAAAAACGCGGCGGCGGCGGTACTAAGGGTACAGTAGCAGCATGCGAGCCTCTGATTACAGAATAATTACCACATGAGTTTTAATTGGTGTGATTAGGGAGAACAGCCTAATATGATGTTATGAGCTAGGATCCCTATAATATTTATAATGGTATAATGCACTATATGCACTTTATGAAGCATTCTATTCACTATGTATGTAAAAATATGCAAAACATATCTTATGGAGTTGCTGGCTCCTTGCTGCAATTTGCACCCTCATTGCCTACAGGTGATCTAGGGTCTAGATGGTGTCCGCCCACTTAGTAGTGGGGTAGGGAGGACAAGGAGGACTTGGGTGTCAGCGTTAGGACTCATCGGACCTGAAGTCACTTTGTCGCAGTCGATGAGCAAACAGACATTGGCCAATGTGTGTACTAAGAACTTCAGATTTAAAAAAAAATATAAGAATTTTGAGTTTTTTGAAAAAAACGTAAGTTTTTAACTTTTTTCTCATATATATAAGGTAGCTTGTCAGCATATGTACATCATTGGTAGTAGCTGAGTGCTGCAGAGTACTTTTTTCTAGATAGATAGATAGAATAGCTAGATCGGGTTTTCCAGTCTCCCTCAGCTACTTCCGCCTATTAAGGTTCTTACATATTCACTGCACTGTCAGACAAACAGTCAATCACAGACGCTCACACTCTGTGAGAGCCTCTGTGATTGGCTTTTGTAGTCAGACTGAATTTCCTCAATCTGGATGGTAATTCTGTTTGGTTCCTAAATGAGTCGCGTGAATAGCAGCGCCAGTAAGCAGGGAGTTAATTCCTGCAGCTCCTCATTGAGCCGGCTCATTCAGGGCCCGACTTATTCAGGAGCCACATGAATAGCAGTGACGGTAATCAGGTAGTTAACAGCGGTGATCCAAGATCACTGTTGCTATAGTAACCGCTCGTTCAGTTACTATAGCAACAGTGGCAGCGGTGACATCACCGCAGTCTCTTCTCACTCAAAGCACAGGGAGCAAAGCGTTCTTCCTCTCTGTGCTTTCTGATATAGCAGAACTGCATCAGTTGAAGAAAACAGAAGACCAGGATCGTGGAGGGGTCCATGGATTGGGAGGGAGTAATAAAGATGGTGTTTCTAAGTGTATCTGTGTATTTATTTCTAATAAATTATTTTTTTCTCTGTGTGGTGTCTTTTTTAACCCTTTATTGGAGATTCTTAATGACCGGTTCTAACTTGGCCTGACAATAAGCATCTTAGAGCTTAATACCAGCTGGTAAAACAAAGCTGGCATTAACCCCTTAATTACCCAGCATGCCATTCACCACCAGGGCCACTGGAAGAGCCTGGTAAAGCGCCTGGAAATGGTGCTTCTTATAAATGCACAATTTTCAGGGGTGGCTGCAGACTGCTATATGTAGCCACCCCGCTGTCCGGGGTCCCCACTCCACACCCTGTTTCCCCCTCTTCCCGATCTGTTACCTGTCCTTCCCGGGGTAGGGGTTCCAGGGTGCCGGTCATCCACAGGCGGCTTCGGGGTTCCAGGGTGCCCTGACATCTGCCTGCAGCTCTGAATGCGCTTCCTGCTTCCTCTCTGGGATCTCACTAGGAGGCTGGGCCGCTCTCTCAGCTCCTTTTTATAGAGTGTGGGTGCCGATCAGTCTGCCCCGCCCCTTGGCCAATCATTGCTGTGCTGCAGGAATATAACCCTGCATTCACTGCCAGACCTCGCCGGGGCAACTTCATTCCTTGTGAAGCTGCCAGTCCTGGTCCTGCTAGTCTGTTTATTGGCTTGCTAATCTAATACCTGTCTTTTGTTCCTTTTGCAGTTGTGCTGTTCCATTGCTGCGCCCGGATCTTCCTCGTGCTGCTCCTCTGTTGTCTCTCGACCGACCTTGCTTTGGTCCCTCTGCTGTTTCTGGTCTTCATAGTGCAAACTCGGGTCCTGGCGCTGACTGCTCCTCTTACTTCTGGGTCCGCTCTTGAGTTCTTTGATTTTGCATTTTATGTTTTGCCCCCCTTGGGTCGGTGATGCGCAAGTAACGCTCCACCGGGCACCTCGGTTAGCAGGTCCAGGTGATATCCCTGTCCTATGGGGTCACCTATCCTGGGCACCTTACTGAGGGGTACTTGTGTTGTATCCTTGCGGCCTTCCCTTGGGGCCACCTTGCATTTGCCTTTGGTTTAAAATAAAGCTTTAAAAGTATTCAGTTGTCCGGTTCTCTGTCATCCTGGTATCGGCATCCGCAATAGCTGTGGTCCAGTGGGTCCACACCTCAGGGCACGCCCTAGGGCGTGACAGATTTTGCCCCGGCCATGGACCCCGCTGATACCAGGTTTGATGCCCAAAGGGAGCTTACCGGACTCCGTCAGAGTCACGACCAAGTAGTGACGTTCATCCAGTCCTTAGAGGCCCGCTTAGGGGCGCTCTCTACCACTGACCCCTCTCTCTCTTCCCAGATGTTGAGTCTTCACCAAGATCTGGACCATCAGAGAGACATACAGACCCGGATGTAATCCTACATGTCCTCCGTGGATGACCAACTTACCAGTCTACAAAGAGCAGCAAGTACCCCGGGCTCCGTCTCAGTGCCACTCACCGAAGCTGGAGCAGTGTCTTCTCCACGGTTGGCTCAGCCCACCAGGTACTCCGGGGATCCTAAGGCTTGTCGGGGGTTTCTTAACCAGTGCCAGCTCCATTTCCGGTTATTGCAACATCAATTCCCAACGGATGAGGCCAAGGTCATCTCGAAGGAGAGGCCCTGGCATGGTTCAACCCCTTGTTGGAGAGAGAGGATCCCATTGTATCCAACCTACAGGCATTCCTGGAGACGTTCCGGAGGACCTTTGATGAACCCGGACGGGTGGCCTCCGCCACAGAAGCCCTCTTCAACCTACAGCAAGGTAATCTGTCTGTTGGTCAGTATGCAATCCGATTTCGTACCTTAGCCTCCGAGCTACGCTGGACGGACGAGCCCCTGGTGGGTGTCTTTCGCCGAGGGCTTTCCAGTCGCATTAAAGACGAACTGGCAGTTCGGGATTTACCCACCACTCGGGAGGATCTCATCACCAATGGCAGTCCGGATAGACCGACATCTCCAGGAGCGGTCCAAGGAAAGGATGCAGGAAAGGACCCAGGAGAGAAGAACTCCCCGCCTGGCACCCACGTTCCAGCGACCTCTTCTTCCTGCACCCTCAGGGTCCCCGTCGGGTCCCGAGTCCATGGAGGTGGATCGTGTTCGGCTGACCGCCCAAATGAGAGAGGAGAGGATCGCCAGGGGTCTGTGCCTTTACTGCGGTGGATCAGGTCACTTCCGTTGACAATGCCCCAAGAGGCCGGAAAACTCCTCCACCTAGGCCAGGTAAGAGAGGCCAACCTAGGTGAGGGCAATTCCTCTCAACCCCTTACTATATCCATCCAGGTGAAGGTCGGCGACCAACCCATTTGGAGATGGCTTATCTGGATTCCGGATCTGCTGGCAACTTCGTGCAACAGGAGACGGCTCAGCGCTATGGTATACCCATACATCCCCTGCAGCATCCTCGCATCATCACCTCCGTTGACGGGAGACCCCTACAGGACTCAGTTGCTGGCATCACAGGTGAGGTGGAGATACAGGTCGGAGCTCTCCACACTGAGCGTTCTCACCTTCTATGTCCTGCTGTCTCTTTCTCCTCCCTTCATGCTTGGCTTGCCATGGCTTCGCATTCATGAACCCGTACTGGACTGGCGAACTGGTGAGGTCTTACGGTGGGGTCCGACTTGCCACAGTCGGTGTCTTCTTCCTGTAGGTCCCGTCCGGATGCCTCCGTCGCCGGCGACCTTGCCCGGTCTGCCGTCTGCCGATTGGTCTTATGCCGATGTCTTCGACAAAAAGGAGGCCGAGACATTACCTCCACATAGACCATACGACTGCCCCATCGATCTGGTACCCGGGGCTTCGCTTCCTAGAGGGCGCATCTACCCGTTGAATCCACCCGAGACCCAGGCCATGGCCGAATACGTAAAGGATAGCCTGGCGCGGGGGTTCATTCAGAAGTCCACATCGCCCGCAGGAGCGGGCTTCTTCTTCGTAAAGAAGAAGGACGGGTCCCTCCGACCAGCATTGATTATCGGGGTCTCAATGCCATAACGGTGAAAAACAAGTACCCCTGCCTCTTATCCCTGAGCTCTTCGACCGACTGTAGGGACCCGGGTCTTCACCAAGCTGGACCTGCGAGGTGCGTACAACCTGGTCCGGATCCGAGCAGGCGACGAATGGAAGACAGCCTTCAACACTAGTGATGGCCACTACGAGTATAAGGTAATGCCATTCGGTTTGAGTAATGCTCCCGCAGTCTTTCAAGAATTTGTAAACGATGTCTTCAGGGACCTTCTCTATGTATGTGTCGTGGTCTACCTGGACGACATCCTGGTCTTCTCTCCCGATCTTCCCACACACAGGCAGACATCCGGCGGGTTCTGCTCGGTTACGGGAGAACCGACTGTATGCTAAGTTCGAGAAGTGTTTGTTCGAATGGACTTCGTTACCCTTCCTGGGCTACATTGTCTCTGATGCCGGACTCGAGATGGATCCAGAGAAGGTATCCGCCGTCCAGAAATGGCCTCGATCAGTGGGACTCAAGGCGATTCAAAGGTTCCTGGGCTTCGCCCATTACTATCGGCAGTTCATCCCTCGGTTTTTGGAAATGGTCAACCCGCTCACTGCTTTAACCCGGAAAGGGACGCCTGCTAATGCTTGGACTCCTGAGGCCGAGACTGCCTTCCTAACGCTTAAAAATGCTTTTTCCTCTGCTCCTGCTCTCCACAGGCCCATGGCGGACAAACAGTTCTTCATGGAGGTGGACGCATCCTCCTCTGGAGCGGGAGCCGTTCTTACCCAGAAGACCTCCACAGGACGCATGGTGACGTGTGGCTTTTTCTCCAAGGCCTTCACATCCTGTGAACGGAACTACTCCATTGGGGGCCGGGAGCTGCTTGCCATCAAAATGGCCCTGGAGGAGTGGCGGTACCTCCTTGAAGGCGCAGTACATCCCATTGTGATCTACACCGACCACAAGAACCTGGCATACCTGCAGTCAGCCCAGAGACTCAATCCCCGGCAGGTGCGCTGGTCGCTGTTCTTTGCACGCTTTGACTTCCGTCTTCATTTCCGTCCGGCACATAAGAACATCAAGGCGGATGCCTTGTCCCGGTCCTTCCTCGTCGAAGACCAGGAGGATGAGCCGCGCTCCATCATCAATCCATCCAATATCGGTATGGTTGCTCCTCTCCGATTGTCTCTACCCCCGCCAGGTAAGACGCTGGTAGCCGGGGCCGATCGAGGACACATATTGAGCTGGGGTCATTCCTCTAGGATTGCAGGGCATGTGGGCATAACAAAGACCCTTCAGTTGATAGCTCGACACTACTGGTGGCCTCAGATGCGACGGGATGTCACCGACTTCGTCTCTGCCTGTTCCTCCTGTGCCCACAACAAGACGCCCAAGCGGTTGCCCGTTGGACCTCTCCTGCCCTTGCCGGTGCCTCTGAACCCTGGAGGCACATCGCCATGGACTTCATCATCGACCACCGGTCTCCTCGGTAACACCGTGGTATGGGTAGTGGTGGACAGGTTCTCCAAGATGGCCCACTTCATCCCGCTGTCCGGTCTTCCCTCTGCACCCAGATTAGTGGAGCTGTTTGTCCTACATGTCCTCCGCTTACACGGTTTGCCATCTAACATAGTGTCTGACCGAGGCGTACAGTTTGTATCCCGGTTCTGGCGGTCGCTCTCCAAGAAGCTCGATGTCACCTTGGACTTCTCGTCTGCTTATCATCCGCAGTCCAAGGGGCAGGTGGAACAGGTGAATCAGGTGTTATCCGGCTATCTACGGCACTTCATCAATGCCCATCATGACGACTGGTCCTCCCTGCTTCCCTGGGCAGAGTTCTCCTACAATAATCATGTCGGTGAGTCCTCCCATAACTCTCCTTTTTTCATAGTCTATGGTCACCATCCAAGAATACCGACTCCCGCGGACATCACTACCTCTAATCCTGACGCTGAGCAGTCGGCTCGAGACTTCTCCAAGATCTGGACTGAGACGCAGTCTGCCCTGGAAAAGGCATCTAGGCGGATGAAAGACCATGCCGACAAACGACGTCTGGACTCCCCCCTGTTCCAGCCAGGGGATAAGGTATGGCTTTCTTCCAAGTACGTCCGTCTCAAGGTTCCTTCCTATAAGCTCGGTCCTCGCTACATCGGTCCCTTTGAAGTCATCCGGAGGATAAACGAGGTATGCTACCAGCTGAAGTTGCCACCTACTCTGCGGATCCATAATGCTTTCCACCGGTCTCTCCTCAAGCCGCTAGTCCTCAACCGTTACTCCCAGGATCCGGGAGCGCAGCCTCCTCCGGTCTCGGCCTCTGACGTGTTCGAACTCAGTGCGATTCTGGACATGAGAAAGAGGGGTCGCTCTACGTGGTATTTAGTTGACTGGAAGGGGTTTGGTCCTGAGGAACGGTCCTGGGAGCCAGAGGAGAACATCAATGCTCCTCGCCTCCTGCGCAGGTTTCATGCCGGCCTGGTTCCGGGGGGGCGTGGAGGGGGGAGTACTGTAGCCGCCCCACTGTCCGGGGTCCCCACTCCACACCCAGTTTCCCCCTCTTCCCGATCTGTTACCTGTCCTTCCCGGGGTCGGGGTTCCAGGGTGCTGGTCATCCACAGGCGGCTCCGGGGTTCCAGGGTGCCCTAACATCTGCCTTCAGCTCTGAATGTGCTTCCTGCTTCCTCTCTGGGATCTCACTAGGAGGCGGGGCCGCTCTCTCAGCTCCTTTTATAGAGTCTGGGTGCCGATCAGTCTACCCCGCCCCTTGGCCAATCATTGCTGTGCTGCAGGAATATAAACCCTGCATTCACTGCCAGACCTCGCCGGGGCAACTTCATTCCTTGTGAAGCTGCCAGTCCTAGTCCTGCTAGTCTGTTTATTGGCTTGCTAATCTAATACCTGTCTTTTGTTCCTTTTGCAGTTGTGCTGTTCCATTGCTGCGCCCGTATCTTCCTCGTGCTGCTCTTCTGTTGTCTCTCGATCGACCTTGCTTTGGTTTCTCTGCTGTTTCTGGTCTGGTCTTCATAGTGCAAACTCGGGTCCTGGCTCTGACTGCTCCTCTTACTTCTGGGTCCGCTCTTTGAGTTCTTTGATTTTGCATTTTATGTTTTGCCCCCCTTGGGTCGGTGATGCGCAAGTAACGCTCCACCGGGCACCTCGGTTAGCGGGTCCAGGTGATATCCCTGTCCTATGGGGTCACCTATCCTGGGCACCTTACTGAGGGGTACTTGTGTTGTATCCTTGCGGCCTTCCCTTGGGGCCACCTTACATTTGCCTTTGGTTTAAAATAAAGCTTTAAAAGTATTCAGTTGTCCGGTTCTCTGTCATCCTGGTATCGGTATCCGCAATAGCTGTGGTCCAGTGGGTCCACACCTCAGGGTACGCCCTAGGGCGTGACACTATTCTTAAGCGTGGAGGAGCGCTAAAAGAATGGGCCCTAGCCCTGCTGAGAATACCAGCCCTCAACTGCCTAATTTTACCTTGGTATGCAATTAAAAATAGGGTGGTGCCCACACATTTTTTTTTTGTTGCCAGCCAAGGTAAAATTAGGCAGCTAAGGTTGGCAGCTTGCAACTGTCTGCTTTCATCAGGCTAGACTTAAAAATACTGTGAAGCCCAACGCATTTTTTTTTTATATTGTTTATTTACTTAACACCCTATGATGGCAGATTGGTTGCCATATGCTAATGTGTTTGGCAATGAAGCAGAATCAAAGTCCAGATTGAGGAAATCCAGTCTGACTACAACAGCAAATCACAGAGGCTCTCACAGAGTGTGATCGTCTGTGATTGGCTGTTTGTCTGACAGTGGAGTGAATAGGCAAGTAGCTTAATAGGCGGCCCAGGAATTAGCAGCGGGAGACTGGTAAATCGGATCTAGCTATTCTATCTATCTACTCTTTTCTCAATTTATACAGCATGGGAAAGACCATGTTAAGAATGCATTGCACACAGACCACGCTCGCACCACACTTGAACCACACTCATCACACTCACACCACACTCACAGAACCATATGGAAAGCACTTGCATGGCTGTCATGCATCAAAAACGCTCCAATTTACACGCATGCTAGTGTGCCTCCACCCTCAAACAAACCCTAGAGTTTAGGACTAGAACATGTCACATGAATATGTGAATGCAGCCCAACTCAGTGCAAATACAGGGAAATAAAAAGGAGTGCATTGAGTCTTATCTGGTGGTAAAGGAGAGGATTTTAATATTAGGTGTGCTCACCTGGTAGAAATGATACAGCGCATGTAGGTGGGCTGCTGCAGATCTAAAGCAGGAGGGAAATGATGATGAGTATTAAAGGTTTCTTTGTGCTGCCCTTCTGACATGATGAAAAATCCCCGATCAAGAGAGTAAATTAGCATTTGTAGTTTATTTCCACATGTTTCAAAGCCTATCCTGGCTTCTTGTTCAGGAAAAATGATTGTGGTTTCTCCTGAAGAAGCCAGGATTGGCTTTGAAATGCATTGAAATAAACTATAGCTGCGAATTAACTCAGTTGATCATGGATTTTTCTTCATTACGTCAGAATGGAAGTACAAAGAAGATACCTATAATACTCATCATTATAATTCAGCCCAAAGGCTCATTCTGAAGTGAATGATTTTTCTCATATGCTAAAAAAAAATCCGAGTTTCATATGTGCCTTTGATCAAGTTATCATCAGAGTTTGGTCAGAGTTAGCCCTTATTCAATTGTCCATTTTTACATGTATGAGAAAAATAAAACAAGTTTCAACCCTGTTTTTGACACGTTTCATCAGAGTTTGGTCTAAGTATCATCAGTTCTCAGATTAGAAAAATCTAATATAT
>JARQOC010000008.1:110560668-110594239 GCA_033576535.1 Allobates femoralis | reverse complement strand
TATGGAGAGATGTGAGGGCTGCATTATACTTTATGGTAGGATGTGAGGCATCATTATACTGGTTTGGAGAGATACTGAGGCTGCATTTATATATGGAGGATATGAGGCTGCATTCTACTTTATGGATAGCTGAGAGGCTGCATTATTACTATATGAAGGTGTGAGGACTGCATTATACGTATGGAGAGATATGAGCTGCATTATACTATATGGAGGACTATGAGGCTGCATTATACTATATGGATAGCTGAGAGGCTGCATTATACTATATGGAGGATAATGGAGGTGCATTATAATAATTGGATGACTATAGTGGCTACCTTATCAATGGGGGACTATGAGATGCATTATAATACGTAGACAACTATGGGGGTACATTGTAATGTATGGAGGAATGTGGGGATGCAATATAACATTTGAAGGACTATGGGGGCAGGAGGAGGAAGACCATATAAACTATGATGAGGTACATATATACCACAATAAGGGCCAAATTCCAGGAGGAGGACCATATAGAGCAGGATGAGGGACATTTATACATAATGAAGGGGGAGGGGTCAATCTGTGAGTCTAAAGTATTTAGAACATTACACAGAGCCCATACATCTGACCAATGTGTGCGTGGGGGGATGGGGGGGCAGGTCTAAATTTTGCACCGCGGCCTACCACACTCTAGTTACGCCACTGGATTAAGGCTATGTTCACATGGGGTGATTTTGCTGTGCTTTTTCCAGCAGCAAAACTGCAACAAATCCTGATGTCTCTGTAGTAAATAAAGATCTCTTGGCAATAAGTTTCCTGTGTTTGTTTTATAAATCCAGTTTTGCAGTGTTTCTACCTGCGTGTTTGCTGTGGTTTTTGCACTGTTTGACCTCTGCTTGTGGTTTTTCCTGGTCCGGGAGAACTATTTCTCTCTCTTATTAGCATTTACTTGTATAAAACCAAGGGAAAAAAAACGTGCAAAACGGCAGCATATATAGTATATATTATATACTCTATGGGAACATAGCCTAAGACAGTTCCGATGAATGAGGCCCGACAAGTATATCCTGTACAAACCACTCAAAGGTGATGGGGCTGGTTTTTATAACCCGTAATTATTACACTAAAAGATATCTTACTGTGAATGCCTCATACTTTTATGTACAGAGAGGCTGCGGTGAAGTTATTATTTCAGGAGAATCTTTGATAATAATTGTAGTACACATGGCCGAATCGACAGCCACATTTTCACCAGTATGTTTGACTTTCACCCACTTTTGGTCTATTTGTCCATTATTTGCATGATAGAGGTTCCAAAGTGTCTCCAGTCAACCAGTCAGTGATAAATAGACATGGATTTTTGTTTTTCCCCTGATCCATTCACTCAAATGGGCAGGTATATCCGCAAACTGGACCGAAGTAGAACATTGTCTTTTTTTACCATCAGTCTGCAAAAAAAATGGATAACAATGTTGTGCTATCTGTTAAAAAATATGAGCTGTACATACACGCCAACATTGAATTTGAGGTCTATGGCTGGGTTGTGCTACCAATCTTATCTTTAAACTTGTTATAACACGAGATATGCTAATGGTTTTATAAGTGGTCATATTTTTCATTACATTAATATCATTCAAATTAGTCAATTTATTATAAGATTGCCTTATATATAGCCACAATGACAACTCCCTGTGATGCCACATCCTCTAGTCATGGTGCCCATCCATCACCTTGGCACATGTACAGCAGCGTGACATAAGGAAGTATTGGCCAAAAACATCCTATGAGCTGCCACACCCTAGATAGTGTTATATCAGACAAGATTCTCATATTGCTGTAATGATGAGCTGGTGATGGTGATCTTGGTTTTATTTTGACCTCTGTAAGGCTATATAAACATTCAGCCCTGGCAGGGGTTCCTTTAATGTCATCTTGATGTCATTCATCAATATCATTGGAAAAAGTAGTAGTCACTAATCCCAGCCTCTACACCAGGGGTCTCAAACACGCGGCCCGAGGGCTGCATGCGGCCCCTGGGGCTTCACTATGCGGCCTGTGGCACCTTGGACAACTTAATGATGCATCGCCCCAGTGCATCACTACTAAAGGGGATCGGGATGGGGGATATCACTAGAAATGGGGTTTGGGATGGGGGACATCACTAGAAAAGGGGATCGGGATGAGGGAGATCACTACTAAAGAGGATCAGGATGGGCAACATCACTACAAAAGGGAACCGGGAAGAGGGACATCACTACTAAGGTGGATCAGGATGGGGATATCACTAGAAAAGGGGTTTGGGATGGGGGACATCACTAGAAAAAGCGATCAGGATGGGTGACATCACTATAAAAAGGGATCAGGATGGGAAACATCACTAGAAAAGGGGATCAGGATGGGGAACATCAGTAGAAAAGGGAACAGGGAAGATGGACATCACTAGAGAAAGGGATCAGGATGGCGGACATCACTAGAAAAGGACATTACTACAGAATGGGGACATTACTGCAAGAAGAGGATCAGGATTTGTACTTTACTACTTGGAGCTAAAAATCCTGATATTACTAAAAATATCACTTAGTACTACAAGGGATGCGGCCCCCCGCTATAAATGTTTTTCTATGTGCGGCCCAACAACCCAGCCGAGTTTGAGACCCCTGCTCTACACCTTACTATTCTGATAATGTGCTTAGAAATTTTAAGAGAATCTGTCAGCTGATTCATGATGGCCAAACTGCAGGTAAATGAACATCAAGAGAAAAAACAAATACAGGCTCCAATTGTAAGCAAGATATGTTGGTTTAATAAACCTTTAACTAACACAGGACGAGGCAGCAGTGTAAAGTGCTGAAGTGCCAGGTCAATAGTTACAAAGGGTATACAAGTCTAAAAGTTACCGACTTCTGTTGCCTCACAGATCTAAACACATATAGTGTACATCGCAAAAAAAGATCAAGAATCAATTATATCAGCACTTATAAGATACAGTAATGTTATACTGTAGAGTGGAATTGTCATACAGCCACAACTGACAGAGTTTAAGATATATTTTTATAGCATATATATCAAATATCTATGTATATCCTGACAGAAAATGACTAGGGCAGAACAAAATTAATAGAAAAACATAAACTCATTGCTGCATAACTGCTTGTATGTGAGCACAAAACGAAATCAACCAGAAAAAAAATCATAGCATTATTGCACTACAGTACCCATATTGTCAGCAGCCATTGGCCAGGTCACAGAAACACTCAGCAGGAAGCTGTCCCCAGATTCTCAGCCCCAACGCATGTTTCGCGACTCGTCACTATGTGTGTAGTCACTTCATCAGAGGGATAGCTGGTTGTGGCAAAGTACCGTTTTAAATATGCTCCATCGTTCCTTCACGTGACCGGAAATGAAGCGACCCTCCACTTCCGGAAGGTATTCCAAAACTCTGCCCCGCGTCATCTTTAGTCAGGCGTGCGCGGAATCCAAGATGTGTCACCTAGTTTACTGAGCAGGCACGAGAACAACGGAGACGCTGAGTTAGGAGGTGGGACCACCAGCCAGGGAGGAGAGAGTGCGTCAGGTCACAAAAAAGACATAGAGCTCAATTATAACATAGCATTACAAGAAACATCATATGTATAACGAATTAACAATTAATTTGTCCAAATTAATCCATATTCAGTTTTGCAGATAGATTGATCAATATATTTTTTGGCAAATATTGCAGCTAAAAACAATCTCAGCACATGAACTTTTAAAAGGGGTTGTTCTGGGACATTTATTTTGATGGCCTATCCTTAGGATAAGTTATCCAAATAAGATCTGTCGGGGGAGATATTTGGAAACCCTGCCAATCAGTTGTTCCTGGTGCTCACGGCAGCGTAAGTGCTCAGTTGTAGAGTGGCACAACATTACTACATCAACTATATAGTGGCTGCGACCAGGTGCAGTACATCTGCTCCATATTGTCAGTATCTGTCCAAGGATTGTGTCTAGGACGCTATAAAGATTATGTTGTGACTGGTACCTGGGTTTGCTGGGCTGTCAGTATGCTGCTTTCCAGCGCAGTCCTTCATTCTGGTTCAGGGAGGTGTCTGGTTGCTCAGGTGTTCCATCTTTCCAGTGATTGCTCTGCTACTTTACTGAGAAACCTCTCCCAAATCTCTGTCAGTTATACTTTCTATGTGAGCTGTGCTGTCGGCCTGCATACCTGTGTCTGTCTAGTTCTAATCATTGTTTACTGACTGACATTTGCTTGACTACCCCTCTGCTTGCTCCTTTTATTTGACATTGTCTCGTCCAGGGCAGGGACCTTGGGGTACTTTGAACCGGGCTCTCTCGTTGTTTGCAGCTTGTGGGGTGTCACAGTGACGTGACCCGGCTCTGTGATCCCCTCGTTGAGCGAGCAGTAAGAAGGGGAGTTGTAAAAAGGAATTAAAGAAAAATAAAATAAAACCAGAAAGATGTCGTGACGCCACCAGTGGTTTGTGGCCAATGTGGACCACCGCTGCCGTCCAGGCCTCTGGGGATGATGAGGGTTGGCAGCCGGGATGTTGTGCCCTCCACAGGTAGGGCTCGGTTCCCCAGGACAAGTGTGAAAGTGAAGTGTTCATATGCCACGCTTAGCCTCTCAGGCAGAATCTACTGTGGCCGGGAAATCCAGTGTGCGGCTCTGTAGTCGAGCCTCAGCAGTCGCAATCCAAATAAATCTCATACATAAGTCCTGAGTTCACTGGGTTCTTTACTCTACTGCTTTGCTTACACAACACCACAGTCACTTTACAGCAGTTCATTAACGGTCCCAGTGACTGGTTAACAGCTGGGACGGATTGCTAGGAGCACCCCCTTTCTTATGCCTTTCGGGCCTGTTCCTTCCTGTGCACATCCTCCTGGCCAGCGGTCGCGGGCTTCTCTTGGACATTCCCTTGCGAGTCTCCTAGCCCTATGTGATGGCCTTTCCATTTCTGTGCCGGGGGTTGGGTTCTGGGCATACAGTCCCTTCACCCCGCCGGTTAATTTATGGCTGGGGCATACAGCGTCCTACCATCTTAACAGAGCTGGCTCCCTGGTGTTGGCCCGGTCGCCCAGTGTCCCTGCTGGTTCAGGCCCACCGTGGAGCCCCCTCTGCTCTTCCTCGGTACGTAGCCTTGGACCCGGATCGGCCATACGGTGGTACATGCCGCCGGTAGCGGGTTCTTGCTTTCTTGTGTTACAGCTTTTATGGCTTTCCGGGTGTCTCTGCTTAGGAGTTCTGCTCCCCTCCCTCTACGACACACCAGGAACATGAACCGGAACTTCTTGTTGTCTCTCTGACCAGGCTCTCCTAACTTGGTGTTCCTAGGTTTTTAGTCTAGTTCCCCCACCCTTTTCCCAGGTTCTCTACATGGTCTAAACCCTCCACTCAGCTCTCCCCGCTATCCTCTGCCTGACATGGAGTGCTAGGCCTAGGTATTGAGGGATGTGTTGGGTGTTGGTGTGTGGTGGCTAGCTTATCTGTCCCAGCTGCTGTACCTCACTATGGCCACCGATCCGCAGGGGCGCCACAACATGATCTCCTGGTATTTTGACACCAGACCATTAACTGACCACATCTCGGTTGACTCCCATTAAGCATTACGTGCCTTCTTGGGAACCTGATCATGGATTGTTACCTGACCACGTCTCATTTGACTCCCTTTACTCTACATGCATTCCTGGAAACCAGGACCCAGACCGCTACCTGACTATGCCTCTGTAATCTCCTGGAATCTTCTACAAGTCCTCCTGGTACACGACCTCAGTTTACGTGACTACTCTCCCCTCCGAACTATCCGTAAGTAATGACTAGCATCACACATATTAACTAGATTAGTGGGTGGATGTGCAGTACTCGGCCTTGGCCAATTTAGAGATAATGGAGCTGTGTTGTTTAAACCCACAACTGAGTACTGCTAGCCACCGCTGACATCGTAAAAAGCTGACTGATGCGAGTTCCAGTGTCATTCCCCCACTAAACTGGTATTGATAACCTATCCTAATGATAGACTATCAATGTAAAAATCCCCCTTTAATATTGCAGAAGAGCTAGGTGACCTATCAGTATGTTTAAATGCAGTCTGTCGGCATAAAATTACTTTTCAAACCAAACACCTATGATTAGTGATCGTCCCAACTTCCTCTTTTTAATCTATTTCTATATTCCTATTCCTTGGTCAGGTAGAGAGCAGAGTTGAAACAAATGGGTAGTAATGTGCTCAGTCACACCAACCACCATTCCTTGATTTGAACTATCATTTTTTGTTGACCAATTCCAGAAGGTAACCACATAAGCATATGGAGAACCTAAACTCTTCATTCAAGCTTTGTCCATGCCTAGATTAGACATACCCCCCCCCCCCCATATCCCATTGTATCAAGTCAACTATCCCATTCCCTTACTACGATGGGTGATTATATTTTAAGCCTCAGCATGCTGTCCTGAACATCCTGGCCAACCACTTAAGGGGAATAATATTTACACACATTAGCAGTTTGTTGTCCCTATTAATAGTAGCATGTTGTTCAACAACTTTAATTTTGCATATTCGTGATTTCATAACAATCTGATGTCCTAGTCTAGAGATCACTGATATGTTGGCAGCACGACACCCTCATTGTTAGGTATCACCTACGTGTTTACTGATAACTAGTGATGAGCGATGTTCGATTAGAATTGTTCGCCAATTTCAAATTCAACCTGTTTTGGGCTATATTCGAGTCATTCGATTAATTCGAACAATTTGCTAAAAATCCGCTAATTCGAGGTTATGTTCGGTAACGCTTCGTTGACCAAAAGCGTTACTGACTTTTCACAGTAATGTTTTTGTTCAACATTATTATGAGTTTCAGTGTCTAGGAACAGTGGGCGGGAGGGGGGAGGGCTGGGGAGAGGTCTGTGGTCAAATAATGCAGATCTCCATTCTTTTTTCCTTCCCGCACTTACTGTGGGTGGCCCGGTCTGTCAGCCAATCAGCATGCATAGAGCAAAGTGCACTTTTTGCACACAAGGGCTTGTGTCATTGACTGGGTTGTCAGATGTCCTTGCCATATAAGAAACAACCATTTTCCCCTCCGCGCCATTTTATCAGTGTCAGGCCGCGCCACTGTTGCTGTGTGCGCTATATAGAAAGAAAGTTAGATAGCGGTTCAATTACAAGTTTGATAGAGAGATAGTTGATAGGTTTAGAGACTACTTCCAATAACAGCACTTTTCAGGGCTTAAAAGCACTTTTTGCCAGCAGCAGGTCTGTTCCAGTGATGTCCAAGTATTTTTTACAGCATCTGGTCAAATCTAACCAAGGAAATCCTTTTTGGGTAGTAGCAGTGTGTGCCAGGCACTGGTGTAGCACTGTTGTGAAGAAAGCTACACCACCTGTCTTTAATAGGCATTTTTTTCTGCATCTAGCCAAGCAAATCCTTTTTGGCTAGTAGCAGTGTATGCCAGGCACTGGTGTAGCACTGTTGTGAACACAGCTACACCGCCTGTATTTACTAACCTACTTACCAAAACCTATTTAGGGCAGTACCACTGTGTGACTAGGTAGCTGTGGTCTAGTGTTCTGTTGAAATCTACCACCACACAGCGCAGAAAAGTCTTTTGTATTGCATCTGTCCAAAACTACTTACCAAAACCAATTTAGGGCAGTACCACTGTTTGACTAGGTACCTGTACTTCAGTGTTCTTTTGAAATCTACCGCCACACAGCGCAGAAAACTATTTTGTATTGCATCTGCCCAAACTTACTTACCAAAACCTACTTAGGGTAGTACCACTGTTTCAATAGGTAGCTGTGGTCCAGTGTTCTTTTGAAATCTGCCCCGACACAGTGCAGAAAACACTTTAGTATTGCATCTGCGCAAACCTACTTACCAAAACCTATTTAGGGTAGTACCATTGTTTGGCCACTCAGCTCTGCTAATTTTGCATCCATAGTTTTTTGAGCCAACAACTACAAAGTTGCTAATTAGTTACCTTCCAAAATGAGTGGTAAAAGGTCTGCTGATAGTGGAAAGGGGAATAGGCATTGTAAAGGGTAAAAATCTTTGTGTCCGTGGGGTAGGTGCTAAAGTAACAGAAACATCTGCTGAACAAATACCATCTTCAGGTCAAACAAAAATGTCTACTTCTTTTCGTGGATGATCTGATATCATCCTTTTCTTAAGCAGAAGAGCATCGCTAAAACTTGTAGATGAGGCCCAAAAAGAGCAGGTGCTTTAATGGATATCAAGCGCTCCATCAAGTGGGCTCTCCTCCACCTCAACTTCAACATCACAAACACTCCAGTCCTCAGATGTGTCACCCCAATCGCACTTGCTTCCTCACAGCTCACAAGTCTCCAGCCGCCCTACTGAATATGGGTTAACACAGATCGGTGAGTCTGCAGAGCTATTCACTCATACTATAGCCTGGGTATCAGAGGTCTGCGCCAAAGCTTCATTGAGTCAAGACGAGGAAATGATCTGCACCGATGCCCAAAATCTTTGTGAGTATAATGTAAACCATCAGTCCCAAACTGTAAACCCTGTTGGTGGAGAAAATGAGGCAGAAGATGATAAGACTCATATAACTGATTAGAATGACAACCTGACTTTGCGCTCAGGGCAGGAAGAGGTTGGCTCTGAGGACGACGAGTGTGAGAACACACAGGGTGATGATGTGGTTGGAGATCCCACTTCCTTTCAACCCACAGGCAGGCAGTTGATGAGCTCAGCAGAGGAGGTGGAGGAGGATGCTAGTGACGATGTTAGGTTGCGGCTTCCTGGACAGAGAAGGAGTCCTGGAAGCACGTCAACAACTGCATCCTCAGCCACAACTCTGCCTCTGTGCAGAAGTCGTGGTTGCTCTGCAGGTCGCATGGACGCTAAGCCTTGCTTAGCCTGGGCCTTTTTTCAGATCGCAAAGGATGACCCAACTCATGTTATCTGCCAAATTTGTTAACAAAAACTGAGAAAAGGCCAAAAAAATCAATAGTTTGAGTACTTCATGCATGAACCGTCACATAGACATGAAGCATAAGTCACAGTGGGACACTCACTGTGCTACAATGCGGCCTAGCGGGCCTGGCCAACCACCGTCTGGCCCATCAACTGCATCTGCGGTTTCTTCATCCTATGTGACTGTGGGGACAGCTGTCATACAGGCTTTCAGACGCAGAACTTCCACCTTTTTACCTGCAACAGCCAGTGTGATTGACAGGTCATCACTTGTTTTGGAAGAGGAAACACCTGCTGGTGTTGAGCGTTGTCAGACATCGAGAGCTCCACCTTTTTATGAATGTGACATAATAGGTCCGCCTGCACCCCCCTCACAGACCGGCAGTTTGTCTGGGACACCCCACTCAACCCTCAATTGAGGAAAATCCCTGGCACACTTAGACGTGAAAAAATAAGCAAGTTGTTTCTTTCTAGATTTTTTATTATTTTTTTGTGTAGTTCATGAAAAAAATCAAACGTTTCGGCTCCACATGAGCCTTGAACTGATACCTAACAGTGGTATGTGCCTTATTGAAACTGCCTTCTCTTCCCTTTATCCTAGATCTTCCTATAATTACAATAGGGAGATTCCCTCCTGTTAGACGCACATAAGTCAGAGGCCTGACAAATATAATTTTCTTAGTACCCACAGACATTATGGATAAAATATGTGAAGATCACTCACTTCCTCTGAGTTTTGCTTATACTCTAATACTTTAACTACTGTGACAATTTTGGTCATATACATACCGTATATACTCGTGTATAAGCCGAGTTTTTCAGCACAAAAAATGTGCTGAAAAGTCCCCCCTCGGCTTATACACGAGTATATACGGTAATCATAAAAAAAAAAAAATATACCCGTCTGTATACAGCCCCCCCCCCCGTGGTATACTGGGCCCCCCCTGTGGCAACCTGTAAAGGAAGCGATGATTATACTTATCGGGTCGCTGTCGCCGACGCCGCCGCTCTGTCACCGTCCATCACCGCGCTCCTCCTAGTCTTCATGCTTCCTTCACCGTCGCACAGGAAATGACGTCATTTTCTGTGCGCCCGTGAAGGAAGCATGAAGACGGGAAGGAGCGCGGTGACGGACGGTGACAGAGCGTCGGCGTCGGCGTCGGCGACCCGATAAGTATAATCATCGCTTCCTTTACAGGTTGCCACAGGGGGGGCCCGGTATACCAGGGGGGAGGGCTGTATACAGCCGGGTACCGCTGTATACAGCGGGGGCTGCTGTATACAGCGGGGGCTGCTGTATACCCCTCTGGGGCTGCTAAATACCCCTCTGGGGCTGCTGTATACCCCTCTGGGGCTGCTATATACCCCTCTGGGGCTGCTGTATACAGCGGGGGCTGCTGTATACCCCTCTGGGGCTGCTAAATACCCCTCTGGGGCTGCTAAATACCCCTCTGGGGCTGCTGTATACCCCTCTGGGGCTGCTGTATACCCCTCTGGGGCTGCTGTATACAGCTCTGGGGCTGCTGTATACAGCTCTGGGGCTGCTGTATACCCCTCTGGGGCTGCTATATACCCCTCTGGGGCTGCTGTATACCCTCTGGGGCTGCTGTATACCGCACTGGGGCTGCTGTATATAGGGGCTGCAATACCACTTGGGCTGCAATACCACTGGGGCTGCTGTATATAGGGGCTGCTGTATACACCACTGGGGCTGCAATACCACTGGGGCTGCTGTATACAGGGGCTGCAATACCACTGGGGCTGCAATACCACTGGGGCTGCTGTATATAGGGGCTGCTGTATACACCACTGGGGCTGCAATACCACTGGGGCTGCTGTATACAGGGGCTGCAATACCACTGGGGCTGCTGTATATAGGGGCTGCTGTATACACCACTGGGGCTGCAATACCACTGGGGCTGCTGTATACAGGGGCTGCAATACCACTGGGGCTGCAATACCACTGGGGCTGCTGTATACAGGGGCTGCAATACCACTGGGGCTGCAATACCACTGGGGCTGCTGTATATAGGGGCTGCTGTATACACCACTGGGGCTGCAATACCACTGGGGCTGCTGTATACAGGGGCTGCAATACCACTGGGGCTGCTGTATATAGGGGCTGCTGTATACACCACTGGGGCTGCAATACCACTGGGGCTGCTGTATATAGGGGCTGCTGTATACACCACTGGGGCTGCAATACCACTGGGGCTGCTGTATATAGGGGCTGCAATACCACTGGGGCTGCAATACCACTGGGGCTGCTGTATATAGGGGCTGCAATACCACTGGGACTGCAATAACACTGGGGCTGCTGTATATAGGGGCTGCAATACCACTGGGGCTGCAATACCACTGGGGCTGCTGTATATAGGGGCTGCTGTATACACCACTGGGGCTGCAATACCACTGGGGCTGCTGTATATAGGGGCTGCAATACCACTGGGGCTGCTGTATATACCACTGGGGGCTGCTGTATATCATACTGCTGGGGCCTGTATACCACTGCTGGGGGCTGTATACCTGTGCTGGGGTCCACCCTCGGCTTATACGCGAGTCAATAGATTTTCCCAGGTTTTGGGGGCAAAAGTAGGGGGGTCGGCTTATACACGGGTCGGCTTATACACGAGTATATACGGTATATATTTTTCCACATATGTGATCATCTTTTCCTTCCAACTGACTATAGGATCAGCCTATGATACAGCTGACACAGGGAGACACTTTCCCTCAATAGGCAACCATCACCAATCATATGAGGTATATATACCTTCTTCCTATAAACTATGACAGCCTTATAGTCTATGTATATCCCCTTGATACTATTTCTGTTTTCTCTTTCTCTTTTTTCTTTCCTTTGATCCTTTTCTTCAGTCACACATCACTTGACCAACACTTTTTCACATCTCATCACTTTACCCCTATCACGTCCAAAATCCCCCTTATGTTATTATCATCACAAGCACTCACAGACCAAATATCACTCGGCTTGTTAACACATGAATGTATTATACACAAAACCATGTATGAATTTTTGTTTTATTTGATTTGTATTTACACAGAATCACTTGATGAAGGCTCATGTGGAGCCGAAACGTTTGATTTTTTTCATGAACTACACAAAAAAATAATAAAAAATCTAGAAAGAAACAACTTGCTTATTTTTTCACGTCTAAGTGTGCCAGGGATTTTCCTCAATTGAGTATTTTCCACAGTTTCCCTTGAGCACCTTTTTTAAGCAGTGGAGCCAGCCTCTATCCATATTAACCCCACTCAACCCTGTCTCAGCACAGCAGCCAGCCCTTGGTCCCTCAGATGTGGACAAGTAAAAGACCGTTTCGTCCTACCCATGCCAAAGCTAAGAGGTTGTATTTCACCATCTGCAAGCTGTTGGCTACGGAAATGCTGCCATTCCGGTTGGTGGATACACAGGATTTTCGAGACCTTATGGCCGTCACAGTGCCCCACTACTAGACACCCAGTCGCCACTACTTCTTGAAGAAAGCTGTGCCTGCGCAACACCATCATGTTGCACACAACATCACCACTTCCTTGAGAAACTCTGTGTGCGACAGGGTGTATTTTACCGCAGACACTTGGACGAGTAAGCATGGACAGGGGCGTTACATGTCGCTGACTGGGCACTGGGTGACTATGGTGACAGCAGGAGAAGGGGCTGCTGTACAAGGGGCTGTGCGTCAAACCTCTGTATCTAGAAGTTCCCCACTGCTTCTGCCTCCTCCACTTCTTCTAGGTCCTCAACCTGCGCCCAAAGCCTGTCTTGTAATGTGACCCATGTTCAAACTGCGCAGAAGGAATCAAGCACACCTCCTTCCTATGCTGGCAGCAGGGCTCAACGCCATCAGGCAGTGTTTACATTAAAATGTCTGGGAAATGTGAGTCACACAGCTGAGGAGTTGTGGTCAGCTCTGGAGACCGAGTTTAATCAATGGTTGTTTCCACTGAATCTGCAGCCAGAGGAGGCCGTGTGCGACAATGCTGCAAACCTGGGTGCGGCCCTTCGCTGGGGCAAGGTGACACACATGCCTTGTATGGCTCACGTCTTGAACCTAGTCATTCAGCAATTTCTAGCCCACTATCCCAGCCTAGATGCGCTTCTGCAGAGGGCATGGTCGCTGTGTGCTCACTTCCACCGTTCGCATCCTGCAGCTCAATGACTTGCATTGCTACAGAATTCGTTGGGCCTGCTGGTTCACCAGCTGAAATGCGATGTGCCGACACGATAGAATTCCACTCTGCACATGTTGCAGCGAGTGTGGCAGCAGTGACGAGCCCTGGTGCAGTATGTTATGATGTATAGCCTGGGCCAACGCGATCCAGAGGTGGGGCAAATCACACTGCTGGAGTGGTCTCAGATCAAGAACCTATGCACCCTTCTGCAGAGTTTTGAAATGGCTACTAAGATGTTTAGCGCTGACGATGCCATTATCAGCATGACAATTCCAGTCTTCTACATGCTGGAGCACACTTTAACCGGTATTCAGAGTCAGGTGGTGGGCCTAGAGGAAGGGGTGGAAGTAGAGGAGGAGGCATATGCGGAAGTGATAACAAGATCTCAAAGGTCCAGATGGTCGGCAGCACCAAGGCGGCTGTCATGAGAGGGTGGGGGAAGGGATTTACAAGAGCACATGGTAGCAGTCAAACTGTTGATGAAGGTGCAGGAGCCGAGGAAGAAATGGAGGACGAAGAGGCAATGGGCATGGAAGACTCAGCAGATGAGGGAGATCTTTATCACATTTCTGTTGTGCAAGGTTGGAGAGAGAGGGCAGAGGTAGGAAACATGAATGTTACCCCGCTGCCAACAACAGAACAAGGACTTGGGCCTCCTGGATGCGCAAGACACATGAGCGCCTTCTTGCTGCACTTCCTGCAACATGATCCTCAGATTGTTAGAATTCGAAGTAATGCTGACTACTGGGTTGCCACATTGTTAGATCCCCGATACAAGAGTAAATATGGTCAAATGATTCCTGCCCTGGAAAGGAACGCACGCATTGCGGAGTATCAACAGAAGCTTTTACACAACCTTAGATCTGCTTTTCCCTAAAACACCAGTGGAGCACATAATGAATATTGCAGTTCTAACTTTCCAACTCTGTGAACGTCGAGTCATCATCACTCAAACGTTAACAGGAAAAGTCCATCTGGTAACAGCAATTTTGTGGAATCGTTTCACCATTTTTTTAGACCGTCTTTTGCAACGCCAGAAAAGAGAACAAGTCTGACACATAGTGAATGCCTATAGAGGATAGTACAGAAGTATCTACAGCTGAATATTGATGCCATGACTGTGGAACTGGACCCTTGTTCATTTTGAGCTTCAAAACTGTAAAAATGACCTGAGCTTACCACTCATGCCTTGGAGATTTTGTCGTGCCTCGCAGTCAGCGTTCTCTCTGAATGTGACTTCAGCGCTGCTGGTATTGTGCTGACGGATAAGTGCACGTGGCTGTCCAGTGACAGTGTAGACAGGCTAATGTTTATCAAGATGGATAAGTCATGGATCTGCAAGGATTTTTCCACCCCTGTGTCAGCCTGGGGAGACTGAACGCTTGTGTACTTTTCAATGTGTTGCATTAAACTCCCCATTTCAATATTTCAACTCTGGGCAATAGATGCCACTTAAGTGGTAGCTATGCCTAATTTTTTTAGAAAAATGAAGACTGTTGTTGGGGTCACCTTGTTGTTTGTTGCTTGACTTGAGTAGGGCCCTCTGAGCTCAATACCTATTCTTGACACTCCAGCCCCTGTTTCTGAATATTCAAACTTTTGTTCCATCAAACCAGTGATTAACAGATTAGCTTTATTCACATCCACCATTTTTGGGTGCTTAAAAGCAGTGATTACTACATCTCCCTTAATGTGCGGCATAACATTGATGGGAGCGCTTGCATGAGCTTTGAGTTTATCTGGCCCACTAGGCCTAAACAGGTTACTGACCTACCTCTCTATTATTTCCTGTAATACTCCACGAAACTGATAGTGGTCCCACCTGTGTGTGATGGGCCATAACATGAGCTTTGAGTTTATCCGACCCAGTAGGCCTAAGCAGGTCACTGACCTACCTGACTAGTTTTTACAGTAATACTTCATGAAACTGATAGTGGTCCCACCTGTGTGTGGCGGGGCATATCATTGATGGGAGCGCTAGCATGAGCTTTGAGTTTATCTGGCCAACTAGGCTCAAACAGGTTACTGACCTACCTCTCTATTACTTCCTGTAATACTACACGACACTGATAGTGGTTCCACCTGTGTATGGTGGGGCACATCATTGATGGGAGCACTTGTATGAGCTTTGAGTTTATCTGGCCCACTAGGTCTAACAGGTCACTGGCCTGCCTGACTACTTTTTTCGGTAATACTCAACGAAACTGATGGTGTTCCCACCTGTGTGTGGCGGGGCATATCATTGATGGGAGCGCTTGCATGAGCTTTGAGTTTATCTGACCAGGTAGGCCTAAACAGGTCACTGACCTACCTGACTAGTTTTTTCGGTAATATTCCACAAAACGTATAGTTGTCCCACCTGTGTGTGGCAGGGCATAACATTGATGGAAGTGCTTGCATGAGCTCTGAGTTTATCTGGCCCAGTAGGCCTAAACAGGTGACTGACTTATCTCTCTAGTTTTTCCTGTAATACTCCACAAAACGTATAGTTGCTGAGTAATGTTTAACCTTGAAATGCTAGACCAGATCCTGTTCCAGACCCTGTGCCATGCATGCAGGCTGGGCCATTCAGCAATTTTTGGTCTGGGACAATTGATGCCATTTTACTGTGGTCTGTTCCCGACTCTTGTTGGGGTCCCCTTGCTGTGTGGTACATGTGGTACATAGGTACCTTTACACATAGAGATAAATTGCTTGCAAGTCACTGGTTGCAGTGAAATCATGGACACATTGTTCCATTTTGTTGCCATGTACAAGTGGAACAATGTATCCATGATTTCACTGCAACCAGTGAATTGCAAGCAATTTATCTCTGTGTGTAAAGGTACCTTTACAGCATAGGATTCAGATTCCCATTGGTCATCTAATTTATTGGTTCTTCTTTTTCTTTTGAGAACTAATTCACCCGGTGTCAAGGGTTCAGCTGACGCATATTTGTTGAAGTCATGTTCTTGTTTGCTTCTGACTTGTTCTAAGTTCTTTTCCACGCATTCCTGAACTTTCTTGTACTGCTTTTGACGATGGTAATCCCAATCTTCTCCTGAAGTGTCTTGGTCTGGTTCTACAGTTCCCATCTCCAAGTCAATTGGGAGTCTTCCAGGTCTTGCTCGCATCAAGTATGCTGGTGTGTAGTTAGTAGAACTTACAGGGATGTGGTTGTATATATCCACCAAGTCAGGTAGTTTTTGTGGCCACTGATTCCTTTCTTCAAGTGGTAAAGTCTTTAACATGTCGATGACAATGTTGTTCAATTTCTCACAAAGACCATTTGTTTGTGGATGATATGGTGTGGTTCTTATCTTCTTACAACCATACAATCCTAGGAATTCCTGAAACAGTTGTGACTCAAATGCGGAACCTTGATCTGTAAGTACCTGGTCTGGGTACCCATGTGGTCGACAGAAATAATTCTGGAAAGTCTTGGCTGCTACTTCTGCAGTTAAGTCCTTGACTGGTGCTACCACTAAGAATCTAGAGTAGTGGTCAACCATGGTAAGTGCATAAGTGTACCCTGTTCTGCTGGGTGTCAACTTCACATGATCCAGAGCAATAATCTCAAGAGGTTTCTTGGTTACAATTGGTTGTAAAGGAGCTTTCTGGCTTTGCTGGTCTTTTCTTTGCAGGTGACACGGTCCCCAGTTCTTACACCATCTTTCAATGGAACCTCTCATGCCGACCCATTAAAAGCGATCTTTCAGCAGCATCTCCAGTTTGTTCCAACCAAAATGTCCAGCATCATTGTGATATGCCACTAATACCATCTGTACATCTCCTTTTTGTTAACACAAACTTATCCATATACAAGGGGGGCCACCTCGGAAGATGACCGCCTTGTTAGCGCTCAAACAATTATAATAAACAGAAACGATCTGCCAGATGAGTTCATGGGTTCTGGGATTGAGGTGATGTCTACACAGTTTACCTTGATAGACAAACAATTTTCCCTTCTCCTTCCATAGGCGCTTGGCGTCTTGTGGAGCATCTGGACTCAGACAGGAGTGTTCTTTTGTTATCAGCTCTTTGATTAAGCTAACAGCCGGGCCGCTGTCCTGGGTCTCTTTCCAGCTATGGTGAGATCACGGGTTCACTGTTCTCTCTTGACGTCTTTGGCTTGCCTGATGACATGAGGATGTGCTTGTACTGTGGAAGGCTGGTAACTCTACTTCTTCTAACTCATCCACGTCTTCCCCCACGTCTGGTAGATTAGGCATTCTGGATAGGGAATCAGCGTTGGCATTTTTATGACCTGCCCGGTAATTGACAGTGAAGTCGTAGTTGGATAATCTGGCCATCCAACGCTGCTCCATAGCTCCCAGCTTTGCAGTCTGTAAATGGGTTAGAGGGTTGTTGTCAGTGAAAGTCGTGAACTTGGAGGATGCCAGGTAATGTTTGAACCGTTCTGTGATTGCCCAGACTAAGGCAAGGAACTCCAGCTTGAAAGAACTGTAATTATTTGGATTCCTCTCTGTCGGACGGAGTTTCCTGCTGGCATAAGCTATCACTTTCTCCTTGTCTTTCTGTCTCTGTGCTAAAACAGCTCTTAAGCCCTCGTTGCTGGGATCGGTGTATAACAGGAACGGTAGACTGTAATCGGGGTAGGCCAGGATCTCTTCACCGATCTTCTTGTTCTTGCCCCCACCGGAATGGAGGACCTCTGATCTTGCCCCTTTTGGATTGTCCTACCAGGAGATCTTGCATGGGCGCTGCTATCTTCGTATAGCCCTTGATGAACCTCCTGTAGTACCTGACCAGTCCTAGGAATTGGCGTACCTCTCTGAAGGTAGTTGGCGCTGGCCAGTCCTTGATGACTGTGACTTTGTCCAGGTCCGGTGCTACGCCTTCTGCACTGACCACATGCCCAAGGTACTGGACTTTGGGTTTCAACAGGTGACATTTTGAAGGTTTCAACTTCATACGGTACTTGGACAATGCCTCAAACACTTCACTTAGGTGTTGCAGGTGGTCTTCATAGGTTTGACATTATACAGGTATAACAGTATGGTTTCAAAGTTGCTGTGGCCTAGGCAACACTCCATCAGCCTTTGGAATGTCCCTGGCATGCTGTTGAACTCACATATCCCCATTGGTATCATGAAGGCTGTCTTCTCATGGTCTTCTTCTGCAACAGAGACCTGCCTGTATCCACTAGTAAGATCTAGGGTTGAGAAGTAATTAGCAGACTTCAATGCAGCAAGTGACTCTTCTATACAGGGTAACGGGTATGCATCCTTGTGTGTTACTATATTGATTTGCCTATAATCTACACACATTCTCATACTATCATCTTTCTTTCTAACCAGGACCTGTGGTGCAGCCCAGGGACTATAACTATCTCTGATAACCCCTGCGTCTTTCATGTCCTGCAACATTTCTTTTGCTTTCTGGTAGTGTGCTGGTGGTATAGGCCTATATCTTTCCTTAATGGGTGGATGGTTTCCTGTGGGCATGTGATGTTGTACCCCTTTAATTCTCCCAAAATCAAGTGGATGTTTGCTAAACATTTGTTCATACTCCTGAACTACCCGATAAACTCCGTGTTTCTGATGAGAAGATGTGTTGTCAGTTCCTATACTGAGCTCCTGACACCATTTCTATAACTGTTTCTTGGAGTCATGAGGCTCGTCTGACACTGACTGAGCTAGAGATTCAGCTTCATGTATGCAGTTGTAATCTACATGGTACAGTTTAGCAACAGTGAAATACCTTGGTAGCTTTATTTCGTCATCACCATAATTCAATACACGTACAGGCAGGGCCGTATTTCTAATAAGGCACTCGTGGGCCGGTGCCTAGGCGGCAGGTCCAGGGGGCGGCACTAGAGGAGCGTTTTTTTATTGTATTTTTTTTTTTTTTTTTTTACTTCCCTCCCCTTCCCCAGACTCCATATGAAAACCGGAGTCTTTGATGGGGAGGGGGAGTGTCACTGGTGTGGTCCAGTGCGCGGTGGCAGCATCCGCATGTCCTGCCTGTGCCCCAGCGCTGATACCGGTAGTGACAGGAAGCCGCCGGGAGCTGTTTGGAACCCGGAAGTGCGGGTTCCGTACAGCTCTGTTCCTTCCTGACCCGCGGTGCTGGCGGCTCCTCCACCCAGCCGGCCCCTGATGGACCCTGAGAACGGGGGAGCAGCTGGCCCGAGTGAGCGGGCACAAAAGGCTGGGAGATGATGTGTCTGGCGGCGGAGCTCCTGCTGCTGCTGGGCTGGTGCTACTCATGCTGCATCCGGCCAATGTCCGCAGCCAGCACCAGGTGAGGACCTGACTGTGCAGGGGACAGAGGAGCAGAGGGACCTAGTAGGAAAGAGGACAAAGGGGTAGAAGGATAGGAGCAGGGGGACAGAGGAGAAAAGGAGCAGCAGGAGGGACAGGAGAGGAGGACGGGGTGTAGGAGGACAGGAGAGGAGGATGGACAGAGGTGAGGAGGACAGGGTTGCAGGGGGGCAGAAGGACAGGAACAGGGGCACCAATGAGAAGAGGACAGAGGGGCAGAAGGACAGGGGGAGAGAGGAGCAGCAGGAGGGACAGGAGAGGAGGATGGAGGTGCAGGAGGACAGAGTAGCAGGGGAACCGAGGAGAAGAGGACAGAGGGGCAGAAGGACATGGACAGAAGAGGGACTGAGGCTAGGAGAACAGGGGTGCAAGTGGACCGAGGAGCAGGAGGAGGGTCAGAGGAGAGGAGGACAGGGTACAGGAGGACAGAGGAGCAGGGGGACCATGGAGAAGAGGACAGAGGGGTAGAAGGACAGGAACAGGGGAACAAAGGAGAAAAGGAGCAGCAGGAGGGACAGAGGAGGGGAGGACGGGGTTGCAGGGGGGCAGAAGGACAGGAACAGTGGGACAAAGGAGAAGAGGAGCAGCAGAAGGGACAGGAGAGGAGGACGGGGTGCAGGAGGACGGGTGCAGGAGGACAGAGGAGAGGAGGATGGGGGTGCAGAAGGACAGAGGAGCAGCAGGAGGGACAGAGGAGGGGAGGACGGGGTTGCTGGGGCAGAAGGACAGGAAGAAGGGGACAGAGGAGCAGCAGGAGGGACAGGAGAGGAGGACAAGGTGCAGGAGGACAGAGGAGAGGAGGATGGGGGTGGAGAAGGATAGAGGAGCAGCAGGAGGGACAGAGGAGGGGAGGACGGGGTTGCTGGGGGCAGAAGGACAGGAAGAGGGGGACAGAGGAGCAGCAGGAGGGACAGGAGAAGAGGACAGGGTGCAGGAGGAAAGAGGAGAGCAGGATGGGGGTGCAGAAGGACAGAGGAGCAGCAGGAGGGACAAAGGAGGGGAGGACGGGGTTGCTGGGGGGCAGAAGGACAGGAAGAGGGGGACAGAGGAGAAGAGCAGCAGGAGGGACAGGAGAGGAGGACGGAGTGCAACAGGAGGACAGAGGAGCAGCAGGAGGACAGAGGAGAGGAGGACGGGGGTGCAGAAGGACAGAGGAGCAGCAGGACGGGGTGCAGGAGGACAGAGGAGCAGGGAACTGAGGAGAAGAGGACAGAGAGGCAGAAGGACAGGAACAGGGCGAGAGAGGAGAAGACGAGCAGCAGGTGGGACAGAGGAGAACGGGGGTGCAGGAGGACAGAGGAGCAGCAGGGGGGACAGAGGAGAGGAGGATGGGGTGCAGGAGGACAGAGGAGCTGGGGGACCGAGGAAAAGAGGACAGAGGGGCAGAAGTAAAGGAACAAGGGGACAGAGGAGAAGAGGAGCAGCAGGAGGGACAGAGGAGAGGAGAACAGGGGTGCAGGAGGACAGAGGAGAGGAGGATGGGGTGCAAGAGGACAGAGGTGACAGAGTGTACCACCATGTCCCCAGCTCCCTGCTGTGCATAGACAGTGTACCACCATGTCCCTAGCTCTGTGCTGTGCACAGTGTACCACCATGTCCCCAGCTCCGTGCTATGCACAGGCAGTGTACCACCATGTACCCAGCTCCCTGCTGTGCACAGACAGTGTACCACCATGTCCCCAGCTCCGTGCTGGGCACAGACAGTGTACCACCATGTCACCAGCTCCGTGCTGTGCACTGTGTGCCACCATGCCCTCAGCTCCGCGCTGTGCACAGACTGTGTGCCACCATGTCCCCAGCTTCGTGCTGTGCACAGACAATGTACCACCATGTCCTCAGCTCCGTGCTGTGCACAGACAGTGTACCACCATGTCCTCAGCTCCGTGCTGTGCACAGACAGTGTACCACCATGTCCCCAGCTCCGTGCTGTGCACAGACAGTGTACCACCATGTCCTCAGCTCTGTGCTGTGCACAGACAGTGTACCATCATGTCCTCAGCTCTGTGCTTTGCACAGACAGTGTACCACCATGTCCCCAGCTCCGTGCTGTGCACAGACAGTGTACCACCATGTCCCACATTTTTCAAAGATCACATCTGTGTGCTGTCTGTGTGCAATCTGTTTTTTTTTCTCAGCAGCTATTACTGTAGAATAATTTACAGGAACATTTTCCAGTGTTCTCAGCTACAGAATGAGAATATATCAGTGAAAAAACAGATGCCTCTCGGATGGTCCATGTGCTGTCAGTGTGTGGTCCGTGATTTTGTCGGACCCATAGACTTGCATTGGTGATTCTCGTACGTGAATCACAGACTGTCGCAGCATTTTGCGACTTTTTTCTCATCCTGAATCTGGATGAGAAAAAAGCGTCCGTCACACACCAATCTGCTCTCAGAGATTGGTTAACATTGGTCCGAGTGCAGTATAAAATCACACATTGCACTCATCCGAGTTTCACGCCAGTGTGTCCGTACCCTAATAATAAAATCCATGTAGTAATCCTATAATGTCTGCTGGACATGGTATGGGGAGGATTTATGGCTCAGTTAGTACACTCCATACTTCTTGTTATTAACCAGTTAATGATCTCTTGTCTACCGCACTGCAGTGTCAAAAGAGGAAGACAGCGAGACAGGCAGCGACATGGCATCAGAGAGCCCCTGACCTCCAAATAGAAGATCCTCAGATCCTGGTATTTTGATATCATATTAAGAATAATATGTTTTGCATTTATATTGCACTATGAACTCCACAGCACTTTACATACATCAGTAATGCTGTCCCCATTGGGGCTCACAATGTAAACATCCTATCAGTATGTCTCTGCAGTGTGGTTGGAAATACATGCAAACACTTGGAGAATAAACTTGCACATAAACCAATTAAAATCATTAAAAGATAATTATTTTTTGTATTTATCTCAATACAGTCTGTCTGCAGGATTTTGCCCCTACAAACCTTTTATATGTACTACATAGAATGTGTGTGTGTAGGGGGGGCGCAACGTGAGCAGGAGGCGATTGTCCATGATGGGGGAGGGGCTATGACAGGGGAGGGGCCGCGGAGAAAGTGGGGGCATGACAGGGGGGGGCATGACGGGGGGAGGGGGGGCGACCGCTGAGAGTGCCTAGGGCAGCAGGAACTCCAAATACGGCCCTGCGTACAGGTACCCTTCCTTTGCGTATATCAACCACCCCCTGGCTGTCAGGAGTGTAGGACTACTGTCAGACACCACCAGCTCTACTACTGCCTCGTGGTCCTGCCCTCTGAGGCCTACTGCTGCCCAACACCAGATCATCATTTCACTTCTTGGTGGCACTACAATAGGAATTGGGTCTGTTACACATATGCTACCAATTTCACCACTTGTTAGTGTTACCTGTTGCTGGTACATGAGGGCTCGGATCTCCTTCTGTAGAGCCCTCCTCTCGCCTGGCTTAGCAGTATCTGCACTCTGTTGAAGCAAAAACGGCACTTCATCTAGACAGTTAACCATCACATTGGTACCAAGTATCACATGTGGATCCCGCTCATTTGGTTTATCCTCAACCACAATGAGTCCCTCATTCTTTAACTCCACCCTCCCCACCTTTACGGTTGCCTCCCAATGCCCCTCTACATTAACGGGCAACCCATTGGTAGCAATGATATTCAAATCAGGGTTTGGAGGGTCAAGTTCAGACTAAAACCGTTTGTAAAGGATACTCGGGATGGTGGTCACCTGGGATCCAGTGTCTACCAAAGCAGTGGTAGTGATGCCGTCTATGATGATGGACAGGTACGGACGATCTCCCACGTACCTGCGCAGCCAATTGGATGGGCCTGGACAGTCTACTCCTGGGGTTGGGCCCCCAGCCCCAGGGGTTGCTCATTTAAAGGACAGAACCAGTAGATATGCCCTTCTTTGTGACACTTGCGACAGATGGGTTGTCCACTGGAGCTGTAACGATCCGTGGCCCTCCCTCGAAGCGGTGGTGTCCTCTTCCTCATTCACGGAACATCATCCGGGCTGTCAGCTAGCTGGATCTTTGCTGGTGGCTGTGTCTCCGTCTTGGGTTGCCTGGCACCTCTAAGCTTGGCCATCTCTCTGCTCAGCTGGCGCACCTCAGAGCACAAGCTGTCAAACCGGTCAGGGGTAACAGCCTGCATGCTGGTCTCTGCTGCAGGGGATAAGGAAGGTGCTTCTGACAAGGAGGGGGTTTTAACCCATCGCGGCTGTGGGGCTAAGTGTGGCACTGCTGGGACCTGCTGTCCCTTAACGGTTAGTTCTTTCAGGGTAGCAAACTCTGCATCAGGGTTTTGGAGAGCCCACCAGTGTGCTTGCTTGCTGTTATCCGGTAACTTGAGGCCCCTTACAAACTGTTCAATAAGCATTTTATTTTCATCCCATATGCCATTGGGATCAACTTGTTTAAGGAGTCTCAGCGCCTCTGACTCACCGTGACCGGTTCTACACGTTGCAGGCGTTGCTTCTTCCTCCTTGTCACGGGAACCGCGCTTGCGGCTGTGGAGCCTCGGTGGTCCAGATCAAATAAAGACGTCGTTAGTGGAACAGATTAGGGGTTAAATTGTTTCGTGACGCCACCTATGAGAGTTCCGGTAACTGTACCGGCGCTGCGGGGTCTCCGGGGGATGGAATGCAACAAGATGGAACGTTCGCCACAGGCTGAGCGATGATCCCCAGAGCCAGGAGCTGCACAAGATGTTCTGAGGCAGCTGCGGTTACCTTAGTGCGCGGAGACGGACAGTTCATAAGAAAGCACGGACACTGGGAGTCTCTGTAACGAGTAGTTTACTGTAACCAGCAGGCAGTACATGGCATACAGTGGTGGGTAGTGGACCGGGTGGACTCAGCAATGACCAGTGTTCCTCAGAGATCCGCGGTGTTCCTCCATTCTAACTACTTGTGTTGCCGTTGTTGCCCAGGAATGCCAGATCGGGTACAAGGAGGCTGCTTCAATGCCCTACCCAGGGTATACGTTCTGAGTGTTTTGGGGAGCCTTGGATCCTTTTGGTGGGTACACCGCAGGCTAGACGACTGTGTGTGGCGGTGGTGGGGTGCTCCTGTAAAGCGGTCCTTCCACTCCTCTGGTTCGCATAGAAGTGATAAACGACTCCTAGCTTCGGTACCAGCAAACCGGCTGTAGATGGGCACGGGATGTTTTTGAACCCACATGTAGATGCCCGTAGATCGGTTGTTAAGGCACCGGAGTAATGGCGCTCAACCGGGGTGATGGCCAGGGGGCTGCACGGGACTGTGCAGGCCCCCTCTCCTAGGTTGCAGAGCTTGTTGGATTTGCTCCCTTCTCCTACGTTGCCAAGTCAGTTCCCTTTTTCAGACTAACTATTTGCACTGAGTTCTCCTTCTCCACACTACCACTACACTCCGCCCACCAGGACCTTATTGGCCCTCTATGCTGATGATGCATGTAGGGTATGGATCTCTGAGTTAACTGTGTCATCGCTTAGTGAGAGAATATTGCTGCTGCTGTCTTGGCTGCAATACCCTCCTGTGACGCACTCGTTGCAGGGCGCCACACCTCCTGCAGGCGTAAGGAGTAATCGAGAACACTTTCTTGTGTCCCTTGCTTGCAATGGTAAAACAACAGTCTCAATTCAGTTTCAGTATGATGCTCAAAAACTCTCATTAACTTTTCAAATATTTGAGCAACAGACTCCTGATCCCCCTCAGACCAATTTAGGGTTTCCAGCTCTGCTGCACCTGTTAACTGTCCCATCACTACGGATGCTCGTTGTTTGCCGGTCATCGCATACATGTCCGCACATTACAAATCTTTCTCTCGAATGCGTCCAGAGTGCCTGGCTGGCCGTCATACTTGGGCAACCAGGCTGCATTGGGGACGTATGGCAGTGAGATTGGCATTATCGGGACTACTGGTGCAGGTGTCGGTAACGGTATTGCGCCGCCGGATGGATTGGCAACTGCAGGCCACCCGTGCGGGGCTCCGTCAGCAGCGGCGTGCAGGTTCATGATTGGGTCCGCTGCATCATTTGGGCCCGGGGCACTCATTCTCGCCATTCGCTAGTGAATCGCTGCCAGTCTCTGAAAAATGACCGAAAATAGAAGTGATAGAAACTCAGCGCTCAGGCAAGGAACATGGCTCTGTTACAGCATAAATTACCTTTAGGTTTTATTAAATCGGTGTGAGAATCCAGTATCCACAACGCGTTTCGACGCAACAGGCGTCTTTATCAAGTGATCACTTGATCACTTGATAAAGACGCCTGTTGCGTCGAAACGCGTTGTGGATACTGGATTCTCACACCGATTTAATAAAACCTAAAGGTAATTTATGCTGTAACAGAGCCATGTTCCTTGCCTGAGCGCTGAGTTTCTATCACTTCTATTTTCGGTCACTTACTTCTTCCCTGCTGGGAAGCGTGATTAACTGCAGCTCGGCAATAGGAAACTACAGACCCGATACCAACTCCCTCCCTCAGTGGTCATGCGCACCGGACACCAGCGATTCACATGAACCACATTGAACTCTGAGCCGTCGGAAGCACCAGCAGCCCCGTCGCAGCTCTTCAACCTGTTGTGCGGTCGGCACAACAGGACCAGGTGAGCAGGGGAACATATCACCCACCCTCCTCACTACTACATACAGTGTGGCGCAACCTTTTGTTTCTTTAGTCTCTGAAAAATGAAAGTAAGTAGTTGGCTCCGCGGGTGGGGAGTGGAGCACCTCGGATATTTCTGAATCCGACTGCTGCGTTTGGCCGTTCTCTTCAGAGCGGGGGGTGGGGCCTATCTTCACACCCTTGCACAGTAACGCCCCTTTCTTTCCCACTCTGTGGCGCAGCAATGGCGGCCCAGATTACAGTTCACAAACACAGTCTATATAACGGCACACAGTACCCAGTTACACCGGGCACGGGATCCTGTTTGTGATGCCAGAGTTGTCTGGGGCCACAAAGGACTGGGTACTCAGGACTCGGGCGGTCCGTGGCTGGGATGTCACGGGTGGTCCATGCCCAAGCCTGTGCCCTTGGGTGACAATAAAAAGGGGTGTATTTACAGGGATTGGAGTTGTCAGTCGTGACGCCACCTGTAGATTCCAGTGAAAACACTAGCGCTGCTTGGGCCTCTGGGGTGATGGGCGGCAGCAGGATGGTGTGGCTCACTACAGGAGGAGCGGAGTCCCCGGGGTGTTGGAGATAGGAATGAATGGTGGAGTACGGCAGTACAGTTGTTGCTGCACAGGGTTGGAGTAGGGGAGTATAGTCGGTATGGTGCAGGACGAGTTGAAGGAGGGACACGCACACATTAAGTCTTTTGGTACCATTACTGATAACTGGTTGCAGATACACACGACCGGGCCGAAGGAAACACCTTAGGACTTCCACAGTGAGTTGGGATATAGGCCTCCTTATTCTGCTCTCCTGTTTTGAGTCTGGCTGGTATGGAACCTAACCTGACCGTTGCTTCTGTCTCCACACCCGTGTTGCTGCACTGAGGGCTCTCTCATGGGTTTCCACCATCTATCTCCCCGCGGTCCCTGGCTCTCAGCTGTTGGTGCTGCGGGTGTCCGGGAAACTAAACCTCCTCGGGATGCTGGATTCTCTGCTGGGATGGTCTCTCTGTCCCTTGCAGACTCAGTCTCCAGTGACCGGTGTTCTGGTGGGGTGAGCCGGTATGGCTCCTCTGCCCCGGTAAAGTGTTTCTCGCCTCTGCTTTCGGTCCCTCCTTTCTGGAACCTCACACTGGCTTTTGTGTGTACTTGTTCGGGCCTAGCATGGCTCCGGTACCAGTTCAGCTCACTAGCCTCTGAGCCACCTTTGCAGCTGTTCTAGCGTCTGCACACTGTGTCTAACTCCGCCCCCAGCACCTGTATTTATAGGGGAAATTGGCTTAAGGCAACCAGTTGGGCTCCCCCTACAGGCCTGGGGTGAAAGGTGTTGGGTGTAATTGTGGTTACCAGCTGTGGAAAATCCTTTAGGGCCTAGGGAAGCCTGTGGTTACCAGGTACAGGGTGCCACACATGTTTCACTGTTGGGATTGTATTGGGTAGGTGATGAGCAGTGCCTGGTTTTCTCCACACATACCGCTTAGAATTATCACCAAAAAGCTCTATCTTCATCTCATCAGACCAGGGAATCTTATTTCTCATAGTCTAGGAGTCCTTCAAGTGTTTTTTTGCAAACTCTATGCAGGCTTTCTTATGCTTTGCACTGAGGAGAGGCTTCCGTCGGGCCACTCTGCCATAAAGGCCTGACTGGTGGAGGGCTGCAGTGATAGTTGACTTTGGCTAGGGTCACATTAGCGTTGTACCACTAGCCTGCCGGATTCCGGTATTATCTTAGGAATTTTTCCAGCACCGCATAGCGTTACCGCTATGCGGTGCTGGAAAACGCTGCCCTTAGTTACCCGGTGTTTACCTGCACGACCTGTCACACAGGCAGCGGCTCGGAGGGCGTTTTACAGTGCCGCACAGGAAACCGTGTCTGCAACGTTTCCTGTGCGGCGCTGAAACCGCACTCCGAGCCGCTGCCTGTGTGACAGGTCGTGCAGGTAAACACCGGGTTACTAAGGGCAGCGTTTTCCAGCACCGCATAGCGGTAACGCTATGCGGTGCTGGAAAAATTTCTAAGATAATACCGGAATCCGGCAGGCTAGTGGTACAACGCTAATGTGACCCTAGCCTTTGTGGAACTTTCTCCCATCTCCCTACTGCATCTCTGGAGCTCAGCTACGGTGATCTTGGTTTTCTTCTATACCTCTCTCATGAAGGGTCTTCTCCCACGATTGCTCAGTTTGGCTGGATGGCCAGGTCTAGGAAGACTTCTGGTGGTACCAAACTTCTTCCATTTAAGGAGTATGGAAGCCACTGTGCTCTTAGGAACCTTGAGTACTGCAGACATTTTTTTGTAACCTTGGCCAGATTTGTGCCTTGCCTCAATTCTGTCTCTGAGCTTCTTGGGCATTTCCTTTGACCTCATGATTCTCATTTGGTCTGACATGTACTGTGAGCTGTGAGGTCTTATTTAGACAGGTGTGTGCCTTTCTAAATCAAGTCCTATCAGTTCAATTAAACACAGTTGTACTCCAATGAAGGAGTAGAACCATCCTAAGGAGGATCACAAGGAAATGGACAGCATGTAACATAAATATGAGTGTCTGAGCAAAAGGTCTGAATACTCATGACCATGTGATATTACATTTTTTCTTTTTTAATAAATTTGCAAAAATTTCTACATTTCTGATTTTTTTTAGTCAAGACGGGGTGCAGAGTGTACATTAATGAGAAAAAAAAGAACTTTTTTGAATTTACCAAATGGCTACAATGAAACGAAGAGTGAAAAATGTAATGGGGTCTGAATACTTTCGGTACATACTGAAAGCTTCTTCTTCAGGAAAGGAGCCAGGGTTCTGTGATTCTTTTCCTGCAGAAGAAGATTGTATTGGCATTGATTTGCATTCAACATAAACAACGTATCTCCACTGGTGTGTCCTGGATCTTCTTTTGAAACGTCTTCAGCAGCCTTTATCTGCAAAAGTCTCAATGTAGTAGTTGGGCGCAGAATGCTACTGAATGTATTAGGTCACTGACTAGTAAGCTTGGTGCAATACAAGCATTGTGGCACAATAGCAAATATCAGGCATAATGCAACAGCATCTTGACATCAACAAGCTAGAGAGAGTTCAGAGAGGATTGACCAGAATGGTGACCAGACTGCAAACCATGTCCTATGAGGAACAGTTACAGGATTTAACCTGCAAAAGGGAAGACTGAGAGGAGACTTAAAGGTTGTCTACAACTAGCTCAAGGTCTTTCACACTGTAGAGGGATCAGCTTTATTCTCATTTGCACAAGGAAATACTAAAAGCAATGGGATGGAAGTGAATGGGAGGAGACACAGATTACATATTAGAAAAAACTTTTTGAAAGTGAGGGCGATCAACGAGTGGAACAGGCGGCCATGAGAAGTGACGAGTTCCCCTTCAATGGAAGTCTTCACACAGAGGCTGGACAGATATCTGTCTGGGATGATTTAGTGAATCCTGCATTGAGCAGGGGGTTGGACCAGATGACCCAGGAGGTCCCTTCCAACTCTACCATTTTATGAGTCAACAACTGTAAAAAATATTATAGATTATAAATTAGTTTTAATTGATTACTTATTCGTAATGGCCAAGCAGCTTGTGCAATAAATGCCGCATTCACATGATACGGTCAAGTTGATTTTTTTTTATGCCCAATTGATCAGAAACGCTCCTCTGTTATAACGTATGAATGGAGCCTACGGCTATGTTCATCTCATGTCCAGTAACCATGAACATGTGAACTGGACATGAACTGATTTCACTTTTATCCAGTTTTTTAATATCGAAGTATATGAAAAACGGATTTATTAAATCGCCATCCATTTTCTTCCATTTGAGACTGATCCAGTAAAGAAAAAATTGATCCTTTTTATTGAAAGAAAAGTATGGCTAATTAATGGATCCATTTTCCATAGACTTCAATGTTAAAAAAATAGAGCCAGCTGAAATTTTTTTTTAAACAGACATAAAAATTGTGTCTTGCACAACTTTCTTGCTAATGGATTGCTGCTAGATCCGTTGTAACAGATGATTACCGGACATGTGAATATAGCCTTACTTTGCTATCATTATTAAGAAGTGTGACCCAACTTTTATGTAGTGGTTTCGTTTCCGGCAATATTACTGTAAGTAACTCTTAAAAAAAAACTATTCTTAAATGCTTTGTCACCCTTCTTTAATTGTGAAAAAAGATGTGTTTAAGCACTGCAAGGCAGGTAGTTGCTAACTGCTTGCCTGTTGTGTCCAGCGCCTAACTTTACTGGCACAGTACAGTCATAGACAGCTCCTGCTGGGGATTCAGCGGCTCCAGCTGACATCACGTTGATAGAGTAGCGGCTTCTTTTCCTCTATCCTCTGTTGGTGGGGTGTCACTTCTGACATCATGCTGATTGACAGCTGTCTCCCTGCTACCTAACTGCGGGAAGCCGGATGTCAACAGAGCAGCCTGAAAGTAGAAGAGCTGCTCTGTTACAAAAGGTAGGTATTTGGCTCTCTTAGCAATTACATGCATGTTACGGTAGTTTTTAGGCACATTAAAAAAATGGAAACTAAATCCTGGATAATCTCTTTAAACAGGCAAGTCATCTCTTGTCTGATAGTCCTGCTGCTGCTGTATAGTCATGGCCAAACGTTTTCACACTGGACACAAATTTTGGTATTCCTAAAGTTTACTACTTCAGTCATTTTAGATCTTTTAGTCAGATGTTTCTACCTTACTGAAGTACAATTATAACTTTTAAACTTTTATTGGCAAACATATTAAGTGTATGCAAAGACTCAATACTAACTGACCCTTATTTTCAAGACTTCTGCAATTCACCTTGGCAGCTGGATATCACCTTCCAGGCCAAATCTTGACTGACAAAAAAGGAGAGAAAATTGGAGAAGCACTCCCTGAGCGAATCAGCTGGTAGAATAATCGAGAGGGAATTAAATGTATTGTGCTCACCCACTGTTGTTGTGCTGGTCAGGCACAACACTGGGTGATTGTATTAGAAATAACAGTCTGGATCATTCACTTAACAATAAAAATAAAGACCTTTGTTGATGCCTCTATCCAAGGTAGCAAGGTAGGCCACATGATGTAGGCGTTATTCGCTGAAACATGTTGTGAAGCCATTTGATTAATAAAGAAGACTATATAATAATAACTACCCTGGCTTGCCGTCATCTTGCGCCCTGAGAAAACCACACTATTTTTGCATCTTGTATTCATCCAAGGTAGAGTACTCAGAGGGTCGCTGGAGAATGGGGTCTCTTTCTGTGTCAAGGATCCCCAGGCATGATGGAGACCACTTAATACCTGATGTCGGCCAACTGCCAGAGACACAGGTGATCTGGTCTCACAATTAGCCCCTCTGCTGGCTGCTGCACTGAACGCCCACTCTTACACTCAGTGGTGAAGAGTCAATTAATGGATAGAAAAAAATGAAAAGAACAGGGCGATAGATCAGACGATGCACTGCAGGAGTAATAAGGAAAAGGACGAGTTTATTGGGCACTACGCATTTCAGGGATGTATCATCCCCTTCATCAGGTGTAGATAATTGCACATATGCTCCTGGTCCATCTTATATAGCCAGGACAAATAATGAAAAAACATGACAACATAGAACCCAACAACTTAAACTATACACTAAATAAATAAGGCAATCGGATGTCTGTGGAACAAAACGGCCATGGAGCTTTATTAAGGGTTACCTTATTTTCCATTAAAATAGAAATACCAAATATTAAAATTTCTTTAATAAATAATTAATAAACACCAACCATTCTCTTACAACAAGATAACCTTAATCATCTCATGACAAGAGCAATCTTGCCCACGCTAATAAAACTTCATGACAGGAAAAGATAGCAGGGAAGAAGAAACAGAAATAAAAATAGGGAGGGTGGGCAGGCATCTTCTTCTCCTAACTGGGCAGGAGCTGACCACCTTCATCAAGACCAGTCATTATATATGTGTCTGTTCCCGCACATTTCTTGTCCAATCAAAGGCTGTTGCTATGCTTCTGGTAGCAGGTAAACATCTCCTCAGTCAGCTCCAAAACCATGGGGACATATTCTCCTCATCACCTCACACATCCAAACAAGCTGTTAATATTGTAAAAAGACACCTGAAAGAACAACTTAGACAACATATTAAAATATTCATAACCTATTCACCACAAATGGGTTCATGTTGCCATGAAACCCCCAGACTAGGGGTCCGGTGGTTTGTCAAGACAACATAGAACCCAATCATTTACTCCATACACTAAATAAATAAGGCAGTCAGACTTCTTGGAACAAAATGGCCATGGAGTTTTATTAAGGGTTACTTTATTTTCCATTAAAATATAAATGCCAAATATTAAAACTTCTTTAATAAATAATTAATAAATACCAAGATAACCTTAATTTGCTCAGACAAGAATCTTGCCCAAACGGGCAGGCATTTAGAATGCCTGCCCACCCCCAAACCTACAAACCATCGCTCCACCACTGTTTGAAGATCTAAGTTGAATATATATATAAGGCACTCGCCCCTAAAGGCACCCTATCCCTCCTGTAAAGCCCTGGCAAAACCCCCTCTAAATCGGCATGACGGTAGGAAAAGAAACCCATCCCACTCATGAACCTTTCCATCCTATTATTTACGCACTTCCTGATCCCATCCATAAAATGCATGTGGCACCCCTGCGGATTCAGTCGCCACAGAGGTACTGCACCTCTGTTAGGGTGTAGTATCTCACTCTCGGGTAAGAGGGGCACAGACTGGTGCTGGGACACCCAGATCACACTAGGAACCCTTGTAGTGGGGTTGGGTTGTGAAGGAAGTAGTTAGAGGGAGCACTAGGGAGGAGTGAGGTCATGAAGAACACACGTAGATGATGTGGGTCACGTGACAGAGGGTATAAATGAACTGAGAAAGATCTAGAATGCAGGAGAGACAGTTATACAGCAGAAGGAGAAACAGCTGAATAGCAGAGAGAAGAGTGAAGCAGCTGGAATTGAGTTGGAGGGAAACTTAAGAAAGAAAGCTTGTCACAGAAGGTAAAGAGCTCGAGAGAAGTGTCCAAAGGCCAGACTGAGGAGCAGAGAAGGAGAACTAGGTGGCTCCAGGAGGAAGAGAAGGTCCCAGAGGCATGGGTAGTGACTATTCCACCCATGGGACACATATCCATTGTCATGCGCAAGGCAGTGGAGTGACTAGGCCGAAGAACAGGGGCACCGGGAACTAGTAGATAATCCAAACCAGGCTCAACTAGCGACCCGGAGACTGTGTGATACTTCCACGGTGACATGGTCAACAACCGCGCACATCTGCTGAAAAGGTGGCAACCATAGGGCTAAGGGAAGACATTGCAGGTTAACCCCTAAGAAAAGCCCTCAGTCACTGGCTCAGAGCTCTGTGTGATGAGGTGCAATGCAGGAAGGGCGAGGCAAGCGCAGTGTAAGGAGGCTGAGAAAGGACAGAGAAGGGGTGCCGGTTATGTGTCATCCTCCTATCTCCTTTTAATGACTCCGCCAGGGTCACGGAGCTGGGTCTCTGTCACTGTGATCCCCGTGATGAAGCCTCAAAAAAGCTTGGCTGAATGCAGGTGATGTCACCGCCCCCTTAGCTTGGCTGGTG
>JARQOC010000008.1:110542774-110560568 GCA_033576535.1 Allobates femoralis | reverse complement strand
TGGATTGGGGTTCTCACCAACAGTGGCCTCTCTCTCCTCAGAAGGGTCTTGGCTGCATGCAGACATCTGCAGGCAGCTGCACTCGTCGGATGCGTCCAGGGTATGATCCTGGGGATGCCAGGTGCAGGTCAGATCCACAGCCTCAAATCCTGCAGAGCGGTGCCTGGGCCATCCATCGATCCCCGGCTGAGCTAAAGGGGCACCATGGTGTCAAAATCCAACCACCTCCCTCCTATTGTCTGCAGTATCCAATCCGTAGCTCAAGGGAGGGGATGGTGCTCTCCCATCCCACCGGCAGGCGCAAACATGTCCATGTATGGATGGAGCTTGCGCTTCACATGAGACTCCCTTCAATTTACGCGAGAGTGAGTGGCATTCCCACGGGACCTCGCCGTCATCTTGTGATGGGGCCCGAGAACTTCTGGAAAGGGCCGATGACTTCCGGATTGTGCTCCAAGAATTCCGGGGCACCGTCGATGGTGGGGAATACATCTCTCTTGCTCTCCTCTTCCACAGCAGACTACTTCCCTCAGGCTGGTCAATGATGACATCCGTGGAGTCTGTTGGAGCTAAAGCCGGATCAGGCAACACAGGCTCCAATGAAGTGGGTGAAGGCAGAGGTGGCTGAGATAAGCAGTCTTTCAGCTATACCTCACCTCCTTCCTCCCTCACTTTAGCCAGGATCTATGACAGCAGGGCTTCCATCTTCTTCTCCTGACTGGGCAGTCACTGACCACCCCCAGCAAGAACAGTCATTAAATACGAGTCTAAAATTTGAGTCTTAAAACATTTGGCTGAACTGCGGAAACCCTGAGAGACATACTGATAGGATGTTTAGATTGTGAGCCCCAATGGGGACAGTGATGCTGATGGATGTAAAGCGCTGTGGAATTAATGGCACTATATAAGACAATAAATATATTACACTGGGGAACAATTTGAAAAAAAATTTCTGTTGAGTTAGGTTTTTGAGCTGATTTATACTAAAATTGGCATGCTGATTCCAAAAATGTAGTCAGTTTTTTTCTAGCACGTCGAGTTTTTCCTCCACAACTTACCTGCCAGAGATGCACAATTGCACTGATATCTGTAATAAGACTTGTTATTTGATTACAATTCGACTCATATAGAGCTACGTGGCAACTTGTAAGAGTAGTCACAACTGAGACATGCCTATTTCTTATATATTTCATTTTTTGCTCATATTTGTACTATTTAAAAAAAAAAAAATACACTTTTTAGGTACAGTAGTTTACATATTTTTGAGAAGACAAAAATCCTATAGTTCAAAAACTTGACGTGATAGAGAAAAACTGAGATCATTTCTGAATTCAGCATCCAAAAATTAATTAAGAACAGTTGTCTGACCTAAGTCCTAAAAAATTGTGTTTCCAAATAATCCTGAAAAGAGAAAATGATCTTCAGTTGTGGGTGTTAGTGGAGCTACATCAACATTTTACTCACTGCATGTATTCTATGAATAACATTGGCACACATCTGACAATTGCACAATGTCCTGGGCACAGCAGGCACATGGCTTCTATATTGGATGCTTTTCATCTTATATAATAACCTTGTTAGTGTACTTCTATTGGTATCTACTTCAACATCTAAATATAACTTCTTCCTCACTAGCTAGTCTAAATAAAACCCAAATTATTCCCTGTTGACTTGGCAGTCCCATATACAAGTGATTCTCAATAATTTAGAATATCATCAAAATAATCATTCTTTCAGTAATTCAATACATAAAGTGAAACACATATATTATATAGGATCATTATAAACAGAGGGATCTATGTATTTCAAGTGTTTATTTCTGTTAATGTTGATTTTGGCTTACAGCCAATGAAACCCAAAAGTCATTATCTAAGAAAATTAGAATACGATAATTAACACAAAACATCTGCAAAACAATGTACAATGGACAAAGCAGAGGCCGTGCATTATAATCTCTGCTTCCTTCATTCAGGTCCGAGCTCTGTTTTCAAGATTCTAAACTCTCAGGTTAACATGACTAGCGCCAACAAAAAACTCATATTGCCCAAATTTAAAACCTCACAAAATTTGGTGTAACTCTACTCCAATCTGTGCATGGAGTGTTTTTATGTACGCCAGTTTTTTGGCTTATTTTTGCAACATTTAGTCAAATGTATGGCTTTTTCCCACTAAAAAGTCACAAAAACAATTTTGGCCTTTGTACAAAATTCATGAATTGTTTGCTCCATTTTGATGACTTTGGTGCAAAAAAAATCATCAAAAACCACATGTCAAAAAAGAAAACTGACTTTAAAAAGCAAATTGATGAACCAGGATCATTGTCTCCTGTATGAGAATATGTGTTGACACACTGTGCAAACATTAGTCTATTAATTTTACACATATATAGCAAGACAGAAAAAAAAAATTATATATATATATTTATAGAGCACCACTGATTCCATGGTGCTGTATATGAGAAAGGGTTACATACATACAAGTTAAAAATAAAATGAACAAACTAATAGTGACAGATTGGTACAAAGGGTAGAGAGGAACCTGTCCTTGTGGGCTTACGTTCTACAGGGCAATGGGGTGGGAGACAGTATGTTTGGTCTGCTGTGGTGGTGGTGGAGCGCCAGGTCCATTGGTGGTGAGGTGTCGCCATGGTCATTGCAGGCTGTTCTGGAGATATGGGTTTTCAAGTTCCGCTTGAAGGTCCCGAGTGTAGGGGATAGTCAGACGTTTTTGGGGTGGAGAATTGCAGAAGATGGGGGATGCTTGAGCGAAGTCTTGCAGGCAGTTAGTTGAGGAACGTACAAGTGTGGAGGAAAGAAGGAGGTCTTGGGAGGATTGAAGACTACGAGTTGGATGATATCGGGAGATTAGTTCAGAGATATATGGGGGGGGGGGACAGATTGTGGACGGCTTTGTAAGTCAATGTTAGTAGTTTGAATTGGATACACTGGGGGATTGGGAGCCACTGGAGGGATCTGCAGAGGGAAGATGTGGGGAAGCAGTGAGGAGAAAGGTGGGTTAGTCGGGCAGCAGAGTTAAGGACAGATTGGAGAGGTGCAAGAGTGTTAGCAGGGAGGCCACAGAAGAGAAGATTGCAGTAGTCGAGATGGGAGATGATGAGGGCATCAAGTAGTTTAGTAGATTGAGGGTTGAGGAAGGGACAGATTTTGGAAAAATCTTTGAGTTGGACGCGGTAGGGGGTGGCGAGGGCTTGGATATGTGGTTTGAAGGATAAGGCGGAATCAAGGTTTACTCCGAGGCAGCGGACTTCAGGTACAGGGCAAAGTATGATGTCATTTATTGTGATAGACAGATCAGGTAAGGGAGGTGCGTGAGATGGGGAAGATGATGAGTTCAGTTTTGTCTATGTTTAGTTTAAGGAAGCGAGAGGGGAAGAAGGAGGATATGGCTGATAGACACTCTGTGATTCTGGACAGCAGAGAAGTAATGTCTGGGCCAGAGAGATAGATCTGAGTGTCATTGTGGCGCCCCTGCGACCAGCGACCAGGGCGGCCACAGGGTGAACTGCAGCCAGGTAAGGTAGAGACGGTTGACTGAGAAACACCCACACAGGTAACACACACCGACCCTACACCTAGGACTCTAGGTTAGGCAAGGGGTAGCAGGGGTTAAGAGTACTGTGGGTGGAGCGTAGAGCAGCACTGATCCAGCGGTTGGCACCATAGATAAAAACGCGGGAGCAGCAGTTGTAGAGAACAGAAGAAGAACACAGTAGAACAATAGTAGAGAGAGGCAGATTCCCAGGAGGACGGGTGCCCTGGAGAACACAGAATCCTGGAGGCTACATGCCCAGAAGAGAAAGCTCGCTCCATAGCCAGAGACGAGGGAAGAGCAACAATTTGACAGAGGAAGAGTGGGAGGACAAGGGCCCGGCAGCCGCACACACCTTAGCTGATTGGAGGAACCCTGGAGCTGAGACAGTGAGGACAGAGGGAGCCTGGTGATCCCACAGCCATACCTGGGACACTGGAGGCTAGGCCGCTACATCCAGAGAGATGGCTCGGTAGAGGTGACCGGGGGCACTCTAGGACCCTAATCACAGGACACCCCAGCGTGGGGCAGGTACTCCATGACCTGCAGCCTACCTACCACCACAGTCTAAGGACACAGCCATCAGACTAGGGCTGGTGACCCTGGCAGAGAATGAATCATCACACAAGAGCCCGTGAAGGCCAGACCAAACCTAAGTGAGGAGACAAAGAGAGACAAAAGGGCCTGAAAGGACTTGGGGGAAGCAACGCAGAGGAGCTGCCTGAGCTGCATAACCCAGTTACCTGGAGCAGAGCTAAAGTGTGAGAACTTGTAAAGTGTTGTGAACTGCTGCTAAAGAACTTTAAGTAAAGTACCCGGTAAGCTCACCATTGCCTGAGACTCTTTCGTTTCAGCGTCGCCAGCTGAGGAGCCACAGACTGTCGTCGCTGCACACTGGCTGGAGAATCTGCAGCAGTGAAGTAAGTGTCTTGCCCAGAGCACAATCCCTCACGAGGACCCTCCATCACTACTACACCTGCCCTGGGGAACCTCAGCCCTAACCAAGGAGGGCTTACCATCTACGCTGCCCTAAGTCACTATCCCCAGCAGTAATACGGCAGCGGTGGTCCTAATGATCAGATACCCCGGGTGGCGTCACGACTAGTCTCCCTGTAAATACTCCCTTTACTTGCCGCATCTGGGACAACGGGACTGGGCCCGGCACCTTGACACCCCCAGAGACAGTACAACCCAGTCTCGAGTACCCCGGTCCCTAGTGTGTGACATCATCAGCATACACGTGGTACTGGAATCCATGGGACTTTATGGGTTGTCCTAGACCAAGGGTATAGATGGAAAAAATAAGGGGTCCAGGATAGAGCCTTAAGGGACCCCAACAGAGAGGGGATGGGGCGAAAAGGTAGTGTGGGCATGGGAGACACTAAATGTGTGGTTGGGAAGGTAGGAGGAGATCCAGGAAAAGGGCAAGGTCAGTGATACCAATGGAAGAGAGGATCTGTAATAGGAGGCAGTGGTCAACTGTGTCGAATGCAGAGGACAGGTCAAGAAGGAGGAGGATGGAGAAGTGTCCGTTAGTTTTGGTGATTAGTAGGTTGTTAGTAATTTTGGTTAAGGCGGTTTCCATTGGGTTGGGGGGTCGGAAGCCGGATTGAAGGTTGTCAAACAGAGAGTTAGATGAGAGGTGTGAGGAAAGTACAGTGGGGGACATGCTTTTCAAGAAGTTTGGAGGCGAACGGGAGCAGCAATATGGGGCGGTAGCTGCATGTAGAGGTGGGGTTAATGGATGGCTTCTTTAAAATAGGTGTAATTGTTGCATGTTTGAAAGTGGAAGAAAAGGTATCGGAGGGTAGTGATAAGTTGAAGAGATGGGTTAGGGCTGGGATAAGTGTGGTGGTGAGGTTGGGGAGGAAGTGGAAAGGGATGGGGTCCTTTAATTTAGTAGATTGTAAAATCTCAAAATTTAAGTTAATAATATAATTTTGATATTCTGTTTATATGAAGCATGAGCACAAAGGAGCTATGTAGAGAACTGCCAGAACTGGTGTAACGGCAGGAACACACTTGTCCAACAGACATGCGAGTCTGTCGGAGGAGACTCGCAAAGGGCAGGAGCAGTGACCCGGAACGGCCTCTTTCTGTCAGGACGGGGCTGTCAGCTGATTGTGCAGCTCTACACTCCCTGTCCTGACAGAAAGAGGCCGATACGGGTCACTGCTCCTGCCCTTTGCGAGTCTCCTCCGACAGACTCGCATGTCTGTCGGACAAATGTGTCCCTGCCGTAAGTCCATCTTCAGCAGCAAAAGCTGACGAGGATTTTCATCATTGATTGTAATAAAATTGTGGTTTGAAACCACTCGTGCTGTCACTCACCAGGTCCCCCACAGTATAAGTATGTGCCCCCTCCCCGGGTTCCCCACAGTATAAGCATGTTCAGACATGGGCAGGCTCAGATGAGGATGTATCATCTTTATCACCAGCACCACCTACAGGGTGAATACAGCGGTGCCTAGTGGTAGGGGCAGAAATCACAGGAGCAAGTTCAGGTGGAGACATGACATGGACACATACATTACACAGGGACAGATTTATAAGAATATGTCAGGACAGGAACCTTTTTTTAACAAAACCAATTGTGGAACTTATTCTAAGACCTTTGAATTAATTGTTCATGGCACAACCCCTTTAACTAGACAAAATCCTTAGTCAATAATATCGATCAAAAAAATTGTCAAATGAAAAACACAAGAATAACTGATCTGATAAAAGCAATTATACACTAACATTTTCCATTGATTATAGTTCCCAATATAATTATGTAATTTCCATGATAAAAAATATATACCTATGCTCAATCAGGAGCCAAAATAAAAAAACAAACATACTATGAAATGATATGAGATCTGTAGCCAGAAAAGTTTCACCATTGGGTTCAATACATTCATCAAGTTTGTTTAATAGTAAAAATCCAAATCATCAGACACAATAATCTTGGCATAATTTATTGGGGGATTTTTTGTTTTGTTTTAAATGTGGAGAGAACGGCTGCAAACCTTGTGATTATATGTATAAGGGCAGAGACACATTAATAGAGCTGCATGCGAGATACACGCACAAGTCTCACATGACTCACCTGAAAAGGCCACCAGCTCTCTGGACAAAAACATCTGATGCGCTTGCGTTCAGAAAGGCAAGGGCTGGACCGGGTGAGTCATATGAGACGTGTGTGAGTATCTCGTATCCAGCTCCCATAGTGTGTCTCTGCCCTAAAACAGCTACTTTCAGTGCAAAATACAATAAGCAAATAGTTTTGATACATAATTTCATAAGCTGTAACACCTCACTTATAATCTATTTCATGGAATGGACAATATGTGGAATCCAATATATAGGGTTTACAACAGGACCACATAAAGTGTACATAAGGCTGGCTTCACACCACATTTTTTGCATAAGGTTCTGTCCAGTTTGAACTGGACAGAACTTGATCCGGTTTTGCCTCCCATGTATCCCTATGGTGCTGGATTGGTCCTATTTGGCTATCCTGTTTCGTGTATTCTGAGCCAGATTTGTTTTTGTCCGGTTTTTTACCGTGCCCAAAACCCGACCCTGCAGCATTTTTGGGCTGACAAAATCGGACAGAATTGGACAGAAACGGATCTGAGGCAATCCGGCACCCATAACATAGGAGTCTATGGGCGCCTGATCCGTGAAAAAAAATCGGATCATTTCCCGGATCCGATTTTTTTGCACAGAGCATGCTCAGAAATCCAGCTGTTCTACCTTCAGCACCATGGACAGCAGTATTTCATGAATTCAGCACCAAGGACAGCGGCAGAGCAGACACAGGCAAACTTCAGGACCAAAGACAGCAGCAGAAAACAAATCCTGCAAAAAACAAGATCCAGGACCATATTTGGCCACACTTTCTGCACATCCTGTCCTGTCCGTTTGTCTCTGGTGGATCCTGCAAAAAACAGGATCCACACGGACAGACAAAAGCCATGGTGTGAAGCCAGCCTACAAATACACCTTTCTAATGCAGTTAACCCACTAGCTACCTCTTTGTGTGCCATTTCCAAACATTTTGCCCATATGCTATACATGAAGGCAATTTAAGGCTGTGTGCTCACGAGCAGTAAAGGCAGCGTTTTGGATACAGCATTGTGCGACTGCATCCAAAACGCTGTGTTGTACAATGCCAGCATAGTGGATGGGATTTGCAGAAATCCCATGCCAATTATGCTTCACCCAACCGCACCATGCTTTCACCTGCGGTGCGGGTTGCTGGATGTCCGCATCTCCACTGCAGGTTAATTTCATGCTGCAGAGTCGGAAGCGATCACCATTGTGTGCACTCAAAGAAAAGCTGCCCAGCTGCACCCACCGCAGATAGTGGCTGCGTTCTCCCTGCATTTACCCGCGGGTTCCCACAGGTCCGGGGGCACTGTTTACAAGACGCTGTGCCTTTGGACCGTGACCACTAAAGGGCTCTAAATTCATGGGAATAGAAAAGGTGTACAGGTCACTAGGAGAAGATCACACATGAAAATGATTAAATAGGGAATCAAAGTGAATTTTCACATTAGAAACCCATGTGCCTAATTGTTTAAAGCACCACTCCAGTGTTTTTTCTATTGCACCTCTGTAGTGGTGCTTTAATTCTATGTCCCCTGCCCCCTGTCTTATACTAACTTTATGCCGCCTTTTGCTTTTCCTGTGGCTCTCCCTTTGTTCTGTGGCAAAACATTACCTGCCAGCAGTTCTAGTGTTTCACGAAACAGCCAGAGGTCACAGCTCAATACACCTCTATGGGAGTCTCTACTGGCCTCATTCTGGCTCTCATAGAGATGCATTGAGCTTCATTGAACTGTTGGCAGTGTGGATTATATTTCTAACCTTTTGTTTATCTCAAAGGTTAGGGTCACACTTGGCTGCGTTTTTTAAGGTTGTTCCTGACAGCCTGCGATTTTAGGCTGTGTGTTTGCAGTTAGGTCGGGAGCAGCCTTAACATTTGCATGCGAATACGCATTCGAAAATGCATGGTACCATTTAGTGCCATGCATTTTCGCATGCGTGACCAATAGGGCCCCATGTTACAAAAACGCATGCGTTTTTGGAAAAGCACCAAAAAACATCTCAAGAGACGTTTTTTGGTGCTGAGCCAAAATCGCATGCCAAAATCGCATGGCACTTTAGCCATGCGTTTTTGGCATTGGGGCATGCGCTTTATGTATTGGGGTCTATGGATGCGAATTTGCATGCGATTTTCACACAATTCAAGTGTGAAAATCGCATGGAAAATCGCATCCACCCCGCAAGTGTGACCCTAGCCAAAGGTAGGAATGATTTCTGATTGTTTTCTTCGCAACCCTTTTTTATTATAGAAAACACCCAGTGAATATACAAAAACCTATATAAAAAGAGGGTATTGCAATCGGTATTCAGACCATGAGTAAGTCATATAGCCAAAACGCGTGGGTCCGATCTACTTCCTGTACCTATACTTGTCCCTCTGCCAGTATTACATCTAGAATTTTTAATACAGATTATTAAATGTTATGTTTTATCTCATACTTGCCTTGGATTTCATACTCCACACTGGATCTCTCCTGTTTGCCTGGTTCCTGAAGTGGTTGTTGCTTTGACTTGATCTGTGCAAGGTTTCCCATGATTCACAGCTTGAATACTCAGTTTGGTGAGCTGACAAGTCCCATCTTTTCCACCTAATGAATTTGGTGCATCCTCTCAAAGCGCACCTCGCCAGAAATATTACTCCAGTAAGAGACTGGAGTAACATTTCTCGTGTACAATATGACAACATTTTTGATGAGCGAGCATAGCTATGCCTACCCTGGTTGGCTCCTTTCCAACTCTGCCCATTTTGGTGGAGCCACTTGAAACGGTGTCCATGGTTATCACTATCCTCCAGCAGAATGGAAATGCAGATATTCTACATTGACCAGCTTGAGTTTGGTCTTAAAAGGGTTATCACAATGATGTACAATTGTCATCCAGAAAAATGGGACATCAGAAGGTGCTCACAGGGCAAATGTTTGTAAGTATAAATATGATGAATGAACAACGTTAAAAGGAACACCTTATATAATTGTACAGGAATAGACACAACGCGATTGATGTGTTTGAGTGTCACCAGATATCCAATATTCTGCAGGCTATCCGGCTAAGATGCCACACTGGATAATGTAATAGCAAGTCATTCCTTCAGAGGAGGAAACAGAAGAGACTTCCTCGGTTCAATAATCCAATACGACGTCAGGACAAAAAAATCAGTTTTGCGCAAACGTTGTGTTGGCCTAGTGCACCTTGGAAGTCTCTTCTGTTTCCTCCTCTGAAGTTACCTTTCTCAGAATAAGGAAGCATAATATCTGATTCTTAAAATATATTTCTATAATAATGGGAATTTTTGAGCATAGTGTTCCTTTAAATATTTCCAAGAGCTCTTGTCTCTGTTAGTTGATAGGTGAAGGTGGAGGTATGCAGCAAGTGATGTAGAAATGGAATGCAGATTAGTCATAAAGATTACTTTTGTTACACTGTGCTTACACAAAGCAGTATATTATACAGCTGGGGAATAAAGTTACATGACCTACAGACTTTGCACCATAGTCCAAACTGTAACAAAGTACTGTCTGTAGATATACATCTCAAATACAGTAACACAACACATTGGATATACAGTAACACAAAATAGGTGTATTTTTTATTTTGTACAACTTTGTTTTTTGTACTCCTAGAAATAATAATTACAATTCCTATACTCCACACCCAATGGACTGACAAATGATGGTGTAGATCTGAAGCCTCTGTCACTCCAGCTCTATTCCCTGCCCAGTACTGCCGCTTTATGCTTCAAGGGAATCAGGTTTTTGTTACCTTATCTTAGAGCAGCATAATGTAGGAACAGAGGCCCTGACTCCAACAATGTATCATTTAGTTTACTTTTTAGAAGCTGCGTGTAGCCAGCGGCACATTAAGAGTAGTCAAGGCCATGGGCAGTTTAGAAGGCAAGGCCGCCTCAATCCCCAATAGATCACGTGACATGTCATATTGAGGGCTTATGTAATAGGTGATGTGATTAACACACAGGTGTTCTGGTGCACATCTCTAGATGTAAAATGGCAGAGACACTGGCATGGAAATTTCTTTTCCCCTATATAGAGTGCTATACATAGTAAAGCACAAAACATAATAGTGAATACTACGTGATAAGAAACTGTGCTATATATAATGAGATGAGGCTTTGTAATAAGGGAAAGTGCTATATATAACAGCAGGGCATGTAATACATGGGACGGATCGCTCAGTGCACATCATGTAACAGCCTGTTTAAAGACCGCAGAAAACGACTGCCAATCAGTAATGGTTTAAAAATGTAAAAAAGAAAATTACTAGGTGGTGAAGGGGTTAACTCGGGGATCTCAAACTCCGGATCTCAAGGGCCACACACAGTGCACGTTTTCAGGATGTCCTTAACATTTGACACTTGGAATCATTACCTGTGCAGGAGATTGAATTAACAACAGTCAAATGCTAAGGAAATCGTAAAAACCTGTACTGTGTGTGGCCATTGAGGCCTAGCGTTTGAGACCTCTGGGTTTACTGATGTCTTCTTTGCCTGATGTCACACAATATACAGGTTGTAACATGACCAGGAGGAGGAGCAGGGTTGGAAACAGAGCTGGAGTGACAGAGGCATTAGATCTACCATAGCTGTTCAGTCTCATGTGCATATCAATTCAAATGTTGTTTTTTCTTAAAGGTTGGAGGCACAATCATGCATTAAAAACAGAGCGTTTTTGATGCACGACAGTGATGCTAGTGTAATGCGTGTTGTGGGTGTGTGTGGTGCGAGTGTGTGTGTGTGTGGTGAGTGTGCCTGCATGTATTGATGTGAGTATGCTGCGAGTGTGAGGTCTGAGTGCGTGTGTGGTGCGTGTGATGGAGATGCTTTCCAAGGTCCGGAAGGACAGCAGACAGCGTTTGTCAGGGAATAGAAACTTAGTTTGTATTTCCCGCTATACCTAACAGTAAGCTATGATCTTGTACCGCTGTGACAGCAGGGGTACAAGATGTTTAGTTTTGGTGTAAAATAATGTATTCTGGGGCTATTGTAGTGATTAACCCCATCAGCATCCTCTGCGCCCCATGTGTGCGCAGAGGTTGCTGATGCGGCTCAAATCCCGGTGATGAAGGGGTTAATATGATGCTGGTGTGGTGGCATCATGTATGTAGAGAGTGTCCTCACTCTCTGCAAACATGGTGTCATTATACAATGTGTGTGCAGGGGTTAATTGTTCTGTAAAATGGGTTAAAAGAGCTGTCGGGTTTATAAATTCACAGAGAAAGCCCCCGCTCTGTTACTGTCTATGGGGAGCTGTCCCCTCTGTGTGGTGCTGAACACTGCAGGTGCTGAAGGCGAGACAGGGCTGCAGCACCATGAGAGGGGACAACTCCTCATAGACAGTAACAGAGATTTCTCTGTGAATTTATAAAGCCTACAGTTCTTTTAACCCATTTTACAGAACAATTAACCCCTGCACACACATGGTGTAATGACACCATATTTGCAGAAAGTGAGGACACTCTCTACATACATGATGCCACCACACCAGCATCATATTAACCCCCAGTTTGGCTGTTATTCATCCCCCCTCTACCCCCTAGTTTGGCTCACTTATTCCCCCCACCTCTCACCCCAGTTTGGCACATTTATTTTCCCCCCTCTACCCGCCAGTTTAGCTCTTATTTCTCCCTCCCCACAGTTTGGCTCACTTATTCCCCCCTCTCCCACCCAGTTTGGCTCTTATTCTCCCACACCCAGTTTGGCTCACTTATTCCCCCCACTCTATTCCATTGTACAAAGCGGTTCAAAGCCGCTTTGTACGATGGATAGCAGGAGGTGGCGCCCCACACTCTCTCTGTTCCTGCTGTAAGTTGATAGCGGGGAAAGAGAATAGCCGGCTCCCACAGCAGGGCAAGAGGCGGAATATGCAGCTGGCAGGGAGACAACTCGGGTGCTGCAGCAGGAGGCTGAGAGCACCCCCCTTCCTGCTGCACCCAAAGCAGATGCCCGGCCAGCCCCCCCTAAATACGGCCCTGATTGCAGCATTTACTGTAACATTAAAGCAGACATGATAAAACCACAGCAAATCAAGTTTATTGATCCAGAGTTTCTTCCTTAAAGGGGTGTACCACAAGCAATCATACATTTTAATTAATAGATCTTAGAATAAAACTAAGTTCCACAATTGGATGTGTTAAAAAAATGTTCCTGTCCCGAGATATTCTTATAAATGTGTCCCTGTGTAATGTATGTGTCCAACCATGCAGGAACAGGTCGGATATACCACAGCTCCTGGGAAGGGGAGGAAGTAAGAGTATACAGACATTACAAGCGGGGATCACAGAATATAAGTGTATATAGAAAATACAGCCGGGGATCACAGAATATAAGTGTATATAGAAAATACAACCGGGGATCACAGAATATAAGAGTATACAGACAATACAGCTGGGGATCACAGAATATAAGAGTATACAGGCAATACAGCCGGAGATCACAGAATATAAAAGTATGCAGACATTACAGCTGGGGATCATAGAATATAAGAGTATACAGACATGACAGCTGGGTATCACAGAATATAAGAGTATAGAGACATTACAGTCATAGATCACAGAATATAATAGTATACAGACATTACAGCCAGGGATCACAGAATATATGAGTATACAGACATTACAGCTGAGGATCACAGAATATAAGTGTATATAGAAAATACAGCCGGGGATCACAGAATATAATAGTATGCAGACATTACAGCTGGGAATCATAGAATATAAGAGTATAGAGACATTACAGTCAGAGATCACAGAATATAATAGTATACAGACATTACAGCCAGGGATCACAGAATATATGAGTATACAGACATTACAGTCAGAGATCACAGAATCTGAGTATTTGACGAGTTTTTTACCTTAGGATTTGTAGCCAAAACCAGGAGTGGGTGATAAATACAGAATTGGTGCAGGTGTTTCTATTATACTTTTCCTCTGATTGTTCCAGTCCTGGTTTTGTCTACAAATCCTGAGGTAAAAAACTCATCAAATACTCAGCGTGTGCACGTGGCCTTATATTCTGTGATCCCCAGCTGTCATGTCTGTATACTCTTATATTCTGTGATCTCTAGCTGTAATGTCTGTATACTCTTATATTCTGTGATCTCCAACTCTAATGTCTGAATACTCTTATATTCTATGATCCCCAACTGTAATGTCTGTATACTCTTATATTCTGTGATCCCCAGCTGTAATGTCTGTATACTCTTATATTCTATGATCCCCAGCTGTAATGTCTGCATACTATTATATTCTGTGATCCCTGGCTGTAATGTCTGTATACTGTTATATTCTGTGATCCCCAGCTGTCATGTCTGTATACTCTTATATTCTATGATCCCCAGCTGCAATGTCTGCATACTATTATATTCTGTGATCCCTGGCTGTAATGTCTATATACTCTTATATTCTGTGATCTCTGACTGTAATGTCTGTATATTCTCTTACTTCCTACCCTATGATCCCCAGCTGTAATGTCTGTATACTCATATATTCTGTGAATGTGATCCCTGGCTGTAATGTCTGTATACTTTTATATTCTGTGATCCCAGGCAGTAATACCCATATACCTTCTTACTTCCTCCCCTGCCCAGGAGCTGTGGTATATCTGACCTGTTCCTGCATGGCTGGACTCATACATTACACAGGGGCACACTAATAAGAATATCTCGGGACAGGAACATTTTTTTTAACACATCCGATTGTGGAACTTTTTATTATTCTAAGATCTATTAATTAAAATGTACAATTGTTCGTAGCACAACCTCTGTAAGTTTAAACATGGTAATGAGTCAATGATGACTTTGGCCAGAACTGGATTTCCTGTTCTAATGATGATGTATTGTTGCAGACCTGATATTTTTGAGACATAATGCCAATTATACTTTTTCCTGGTATGATACATTAGTTCTCTTGAAACACCAGTTACAGTAACCAGGTACATTAATATAGGAAACCTATAATTCTGTGGTATGTGGCCATTAATTTAGCGTCCTATGGCTTATTTTAAGCATATCATTTACAGGTGATAATAGGTGAGAGACGGGATGGGTCAGACACTGCCAACCACACACAATATGTCGTCTGTACTAATCCTTTAAGGAGTCATCAACAATACATATCTCACCAGTGACATTTTGCAATAATAAAGTCATCTCTTATGTAAGATTACTGCATTTTCCATTACGATAAGAAATAAGAATAACATCACGGAGTTCATTTCTTTGGAAGCTTCATAATTGTTCTTGGGTAACATACCGTTATTGATTTTACCTTGTTAATTAGAATAATCTCCCAGATTACAAATGTTTAAGTAAATGGTCTTCTTCCTTGAGCAATACTATTTGGTTCCTTATTTTGGGAGACTTTAACATCCCCATACACAGCTCCATCTCCCCATCTGCATCCCAGCTCCTATCTCTAACCACTTCTCTTGGCCTCTCACAGCTCTCAACCTCTGAGACACACAAGGATGGTAATACCCTTGACCTGATCTTTGTCCGGCTCCATTCAACCTCCTTCTTAGATAACTCTCCTCTTCCTCTCTTTGACTACAACATTCTCTCCTTCTCACACAAATCCTCACACACCACAGCACACTCCTACCTATCACACATTCAGAAATCTACAGGCCATTAACCCTCATACACTCACAGACTCTCTACACTCCTCACTGTCCTCGATATCCTTCTTCTCCTGTCCTGATCTGGCTTTGAATCACTACAATGACTCTCTCAGAAGCTCCCTGGACCAAGTAGCGCCCCTCACCCTCAGAACCTGCAAACACATAGTAAAACACCCCTGGCTCACATCACAAACTCGATTCCTCCAGCGATGCTGTAGGAGTGCTGAACGTCTATGGAGGAAAGCCCGCGCACCAGAAAACGTCATTCACTATAAATTTATGCTGAGAATTTACAACTCTGCCTATTACCTCACCACACAGATCTGATCTCAATATCCAACAATCAAAAAAAACTTTGACACCTTTCACTCCCTCCTCAATCCTAAAGTACAGGCCTCGATCACTGACCTCTGTGCTGATGATCTGGCCTCTGACTTCACTAAGAAAATAGAAAACATCCATCAGGAAATCAACTCCCAACCTCAAAGCGTTGTTACTCCCATTTATCTTCACATCTCCTCTGGCTCACTCTCCACATTTGACCAAGTCACAGGAGAAGTCTCCAGGCTCCTCTCTTCCTTTCGTCTTACTACATGTACCACTGACCCCATTCCCTCACACCTACTCCAGTCTCTCTCTCTCCAGTGATCCCTGCTCACCTAACTATATTCAATCTCTCCCTCTCTTCTGGCATTTTCCCCTCCTCCTTCAAACATTCTATCATAACTCCATTATTAAAGGAAAATGTCTATTGACCTATCCTGCACAACTAACTACAGACCAGTCTCCAACCTCCCCTTCATCTCTAAACTCTTGGAGCGCCTGGTCTACTCCCACCTTACTCGTTACCTCTCCACTCACTCTCTTCTTGACCCATTACAGTCTGGTTTCCGCCCCCTACATTCTATAGAAACTGCCCTCATCAAAGTGACCAATGATCCTCTGACGGCAAAACGTAATGGTGAACACCCCTCTGCTTATTCTTCTTGATATCTCTGCTTTCTTTGACAGTGTCGACCACCATCTCCTACTCTCTATGCTGCACTCCATTGGCATAAAGGACACCGCTCTTTCTTGGTTCTCTTCCAATCTTTCCAACTGCACTTTCAGTGTATCATTTGCTCGCTCCACTTCCTCTCCCCTTCCTCTCACTTTTGTGGTCCCTCAGGGTTCAGTCCTTGGCCCTCTTCTATTCTCTCTCTACACAGCCCCTATTGGACAGATCATCAGTAGATTTGGCTTTCTGTACCACCTTTATGCTGATGACACACAACTATAAACTTCCTCTCCTGACCTTACCCCCGCAGTATTACAGAACACTAATGACTGTCTAACCGAAATTTCCAATATCATGTCCAGTCTATAACAAACTCAACCTTTCCAAAACTAAACTTCTTATGATCCCATCCTCCACTAACGTCCCTAAATCTGACATCTCCCTCTTGGTGTGCGGCACCACAATAACGCCTAGGCAGCAGACTTGCTGTATGGGTGTTATGTTTGATGCTGATCTTTCATTTACTTCCTATACACAATCTTTCACCCTCTCTTGTTGCCTGCAACTGAAGAACATCTCTAGAATTCACCACTTTCTCACCATGGAAACAACTAAAACCATCACAGTGGCCCTGATCCATTCCCGCCTTGATTATTGCCACTCTCTATTAATTGGCCTCCCCCTCACTAGGCTTTCCCCTCTCCAGTCCATCCTTAATGCAGCAGCCAGGGTCACCTATCTGGCTAACCGTTACTCGGATGTTTCTGCTCTGTGCCAGTCAATCCAATTCTAATTGCTTGTTCTCACCCACAAAGCTCTTCACGGTGCAGCACTTCCCTACTACTCTACCCGTATCTCTGTCTATCACCCCACCCGTTCTCTTTGCTCTGGAAGAAACTTGAGCCTAATATCTGCACTAATCCGAACCTCCAATTCCTGACTCCAAGACTTTTCCTGAGCTGCACCAATTCTCTGGAATGCTCTACCCCAAGAAATTAGGACTATCCACAACTTACTTAGCTTCAGGCACTCCCTAAAAACACATCTTTTTAGGGCGGCCTATCATTCTCCCTAATCAGACTCATTTAGACATATGTTATCCACTACTTCCTTGAACATAACTGTTTAACTCCATCAGACCCAAAAGCTATACACAGACTGGCTGGTGGTTACTTATTCTGCTCTCATCTATTCCACACTTTTTCAAAATGGCTAGACCATGATTGTAAATAAGCCCCTGTACTTTGTGTCACCCGCACCTTATTATAGATTGTAAGCTCTTGCGAACAGGATCGTCATTATTTTTGCTTTTTAATTATTGTGTTTTCCAAAACTGTTTCAAATGACTGTTTGTATATGAATCTGATTTGTAAAGCGCTGAGGAATATGTTGGCGCTATATAAATAAAGATTATTATTATTCCTTTTCCTACTTATTGAAACACTTGTGACTCAAACATCCATTTTTGGGGGACATTCATCCAGATTTTCATTAGTTTTTGTTCCGTGCGTCAATTGTTT
>JARQOC010000008.1:110302834-110542674 GCA_033576535.1 Allobates femoralis | reverse complement strand
AAGTGATGACCTGTCAATCACACTGGCTGTTGCAGGTAAAAAGGTGGAAGTTCTGCGTCTGAAAGCCTGTATGACAGCTGTCCCCACAGTCACATAGGATGAAGAAACTGCAGATGCAGTTGATGGGCCAGACGGTGATTGGCCAGGCCCGCTAGGCCGCATTGTAGCACAGTGAGTGTCCCACTGTGACTTATGCTTCATGTCTATGTGACGGTTCATGCATGAAGTACTCAAACTATTGATTTTTTTGGCCTTTTCTCAGTTTTTGTTAACAAATTTGGCAGATAACATGAGTTGGGTCATCCTTTGCGATCTGAAAAAAGGCCCAGGCTAGGCAAGGCTTAGCGTCCATGCGACCTGCAGAGCAACCATGACTTCTGCACAGAGGCAGAGTTGTGGCTGAGGATGCAGTTGTTGACGTGCTTCCAGGACTCCGTCTCTGTCCAGGAAGCCGCAACCTAACATCGTCTCTAGCATCCTCCTCCACCTCCTCTGCTGAGCTCATCAACTGCCTGCCTGTGGGTTGAAAGGAAGTGGGATCTCCAACCACATCATCACCCTGTGTGTTCTCACACTCGTCGTCCTCAGAGCCAACCTCTTCCTGCCCTGAGCGCAAAGTCAGGTTGTCATTCTAATCAGTTATATGAGTCTTATCATCTTCTGCCTCATTTTCTCCAACAACAGGGTTTACAGTTTGTGGACTGATGGTCTACATTATACTCACAAAGATTTTGGGCAGCGGTGCAGATCATTTCCTCGTCTTGACTCAATGAAGCTTTGGCGCAGACCTCTGATACCCAGGCTATAGTATGAGTGAATAGCTCTGCAGACTCACCGATCTATGTTAACCCATATTCAGTAGGGCGGCTGGAGACTTGTGAGCTGTGAGGAAGCAAGTGCGATTGGGGTGACACTTCTGAGGACTGGAGTGTTTGTGATGTTGAAGTTGAGGTGGAGGAGAGCCCACTTGATGGAGCGCTTGATATCCATTAAAGCACCTGCTCTTTTTGGGCCTCATCTACAAGTTTTAGCGATGCCTTTCTGCTTAAGAAAAGGATGATATCAGATCATCCACGAAAAGATGTAGACATTTTTGTTTGACCTGAAGATGGTATTTGTTCAGCAGATGTTTCTGTTACTTTAGCACCTACCCCACGGACACAAAGATTTTTACCCTTTACAGTGCCTATTCCCCTTTCCACTATCAGCAGACCTTTTACCACTCATTTTGGAAGGTAACTAATTAGCAACTTTGTAGTTGTTGGCTCAAAAAACTATGGATGCAAAATTAGCAGAGCTGAGTGGCCAAACAATGGTACTACCCTAAATAGGTTTTGGTATGTAGGTTTGCGCAGATGCAATACTAAAGTGTTTTCTGCACTGTGTCGGGGCAGATTTCAAAAGAACACTTGACCACAGCTACCTATTGAAACAGTGGTACTACCCTAAGTAGGTTTTGGTAAGTAAGTTTGCAGATGCAATACAAAATAGTTTTCTGCGCTGTGTGGCGGTAGATTTCAAAAGAACACTGAAGTACAGGTACCTAGTCACACAGTGGTACTGCCCTAAATAGGTTTTGGTAAGTAGGTTAGTAAATACAGGCAGTGTAGCTGTGTTCACAACAGTGCTACACCAGTGCCTGGCATACACTGCTACTAGTCAAAAAGGATTTGCTTGGCTAGATGCAGTAAAAAAAAGCCTATTAAAGACAGGTGGTGTAGCTTTCTTCACAACAGTGCTACACCAGTGCCTGGCACACACTGCTACTAGCCAAAAAGGATTTGCTTGGCTAGATGCAGAAAAAAATGCCTATTAAAGACAGGTGGTGTAGCTTTCTTCACAACAGTGCTACACCAGTGCCTGGCATACACTGCTACTAGCCAAAAAGGATTTGCTTGGCTAGATGCAGAAAAAAATGCCTATTAAAGACAGGTGGTGTAGCTTTCTTCACAACAGTGCTACATCAGTGCCTGGCACACACTACTACTACTACCCAAAAAGGATTTCCTTGGTTAGATTTGACCAGATGCTGTAAAAAATACTTGGACATCACTGGAAAAGACCTGCTGCTGGCAAAAAGTGCTTTTAAGCCCTGAAAAGTGCTGTTATTGGAAGTAGTGTCTAAACCTATCAACTATCTCTCTATCTAACTTGTAATTGAACCGCTATCTAACTTTCTTTCTATATAGCGCACACAGCAACAGTGGCACGGCCTGACACTGATAAAATGGCGCAGAGGGGAAAATGGTTGTTTCTTATATGGCAAGGACATCTGACAACCCAGTCAATGACACAAGCACTTGTGTGCAAAAAGTGCACTTTGCTCTATGCATGCTGATTGGCTGACAGACCGGGCCACCCACAGTAAGTGCGGGAAGGAAAAAAGAATGGAGATCTGCATTATTTGACCACAGACCTCTCCCCAGCCCTCCCCCCTCCCACCCACTGTTCCTAGACACTGAAACTCATAATAATGTTGAACAAAAACATTACTGTGAAAAGTCAGTAACGCTTTTGGTCAACGAAGCGTTACCGAACATAACCTCGAATTAGCGGATTTTTAGCAAATTGTTCGAATTAATCGAATGACTCGAATATAGCCCAAAACAGGTCGAATTTGAAATTGTCGAACAATTCTAATCGAAAATCGCTCATCTCTGGCTATCAGTAAACACGTAGGTGACACCTAACAATGAGGGTGTCGTGCTGCCAACATATCAGTGATCTCTAGACTAGGACATCAGATTGTTATGAAATCACGAACATGCAAAATTAAAGTTGTTGAACAACATGCTACTATTAATAGGGACAACAAACTGCTAATGTGTGTAAATATTATTCCCCTTAAGTGGTTGGCCAGGATGTTCAGGACAGCATGCTGAGGCTTAAAATATAATCACCCATCGTAGTAAGGGAATGGGATAGTTGACTTGATACAATGGGATATGGGGGGGGGGTATGTCTAATCTAGGCATGGACAAAGCTTGAATGAAGAGTTTAGGTTCTCCATATGCTTATGTGGTTACCTTCTGGAATTGGTCAACAAAAAATGATAGTTCAAATCAAGGAATGGTGGTTGGTGTGACTGAGCACATTACTACCCATTTGTTTCAACTCTGCTCTCTACCTGACCAAGGAATAGGAATATAGAAATAGATTAAAATGAGGAAGTTGGGACGATTAATAATCATAGGTGTTTGGTTTGAAAAGTAATTTTATGCCGACAGACTGCATTTAAACATACTGATAGGTCACCTAGCTCTTCTGCAATATTAAAGGGGGATTTTTACATTGATAGTCTATCATTAGGATAGGTTATCAATACCAGTTTAGTGGGGGAATGACACTGGAACTCGCATCAGTCAGCTTTTTACGATGTCAGCGGTGGCTAGCAGTACTCAGTTGTGGGTTTAAACAACACAGCTCCATTATCTCTAAATTGGCCAAGGCCGAGTACTGCACATCCACCCACTAATCTAGTTAATATGTGTGATGCTAGTCATTACTTACGGATAGTTCGGAGGGGAGAGTAGTCACGTAAACTGAGGTTGTGTACCAGGAGGACTTGTAGAAGATTCCAGGAGATTACAGAGGCATAGTCAGGTAGCGGTCTGGGTCCTGGTTTCCAGGAATGCATGTAGAGTAAAGGGAGTCAAATGAGACGTGGTCAGGTAACAATCCATGATCAGGTTCCCAAGAAGGCACGTAATGCTTAATGGGAGTCAACCGAGATGTGGTCAGTTAATGGTCTGGTGTCAAAATACCAGGAGATCATGTTGTGGCGCCCCTGCGGATCGGTGGCCATAGTGAGGTACAGCAGCTGGGACAGATAAGCTAGCCACCACACACCAACACCCAACACATCCCTCAATACCTAGGCCTAGCACTCCATGTCAGGCAGAGGATAGCGGGGAGAGCTGAGTGGAGGGTTTAGACCATGTAGAGAACCTGGGAAAAGGGTGGGGGAACTAGACTAAAAACCTAGGAACACCAAGTTAGGAGAGCCTGGTCAGAGAGACAACAAGAAGTTCCGGTTCATGTTCCTGGTGTGTCGTAGAGGGAGGGGAGCAGAACTCCTAAGCAGAGACACCCGGAAAGCCATAAAAGCTGTAACACAAGAAAGCAAGAACCCGCTACCGGCGGCATGTACCACCGTATGGCCGATCCAGGTCCAAGGCTACGTACCGAGGAAGAGCAGAGGGGGCTCCACGGTGGGCCTGAACCAGCAGGGACACTGGGCGACCGGGCCAACACCAGGGAGCCAGCTCTGTTAAGATGGTATTACGCTGTATGCCCCAGCCATAAATTAACCGGTGGGGTGAAGGGACTGTATGCCCAGAACCCAACCCCCGGCACAGAAATGGAAAGGCCATCACATAGGGCTAGGAGACTCGCAAGGGAATGTCCAAGAGAAGCCCGCGACCGCTGGCCAGGAGGATGTGCACAGGAAGGAACAGGCCCGAAAGGCATAAGAAATGGGGTGCTCCTAGCAATCCGTCCCTGCTGTTAACCAGTCACTGGGACCGTTAATGAACTGCTGTAAAGTGACTGTGGTGTTGTGTAAGCAAAGCAGTAGAGTAAAGAACTCAGTGAACTCAGGACTTATGTATGAGAATTATTTGGATTGCGACTGCTGAGGCTCGACTACAGAGCCGCACACTGGATTTCCCGGCCACAGTAGATTCTGCCTGAGAGGCTAAGCGTGGCATATGAACACTTCACTTTCACACTTGTCCTGGGGAACCGAGCCCTACCTGTGGAGGGCACAACATCCCGGCTGCCAACCCTCATCATCCCCAGAGGCCTGGACGGCAGCGGTGGTCCACATTGGCCACAAACCACTGGTGGCGTCACGACATCTTTCTGGTTTTATTTTATTTTTCTTTAATTCCTTTTTACAACTCCCCTTCTTACTGCTCGCTCAATGAGGGGATCACAGAGCCGGGTCACGTCACTGTGACACCCCACAAGCTGCAAACAACGAGAGAGCCCGGTTCAAAGTACCCCAAGGTCCCTGCCCTGGACGAGACAATGTCAAATAAAAGGAGCAAGCAGAGGGGTAGTCAAGCAAATGTCAGTCAGTAAACAATGATTAGAACTAGACAGACACAGGTATGCAGGCCGACAGCACAGCTCACATAGAAAGTATAACTGACAGAGATTTGGGAGAGGTTTCTCAGTAAAGTAGCAGAGCAATCACTGGAAAGATGGAACACCTGAGCAACCAGACACCTCCCTGAACCAGAATGAAGGACTGCGCTGGAAAGCAGCATACTGACAGCCCAGCAAACCCAGGTACCAGTCACAACATAATCTTTATAACGTCCTAGACACAATCCTTGGACAGATACTGACAATATGGAGCAGATGTACTGCACCTGGTCGCAGCCACTATATAGTTGATGTAGTAATGTTGTGCCACTCTACAACTGAGCACTTACGCTGCCGTGAGCACCAGGAACAACTGATTGGCAGGGTTTCCAAATATCTCCCCCGACAGATCTTATTTGGATAACTTATCCTAAGGATAGGCCATCAAAATAAATGTCCCAGAACAACCCCTTTTAAAAGTTCATGTGCTGAGATTGTTTTTAGCTGCAATATTTGCCAAAAAATATATTGATCAATCTATCTGCAAAACTGAATATGGATTAATATGGACAAATTAATTGTTAATTCGTTATACATATGATGTTTCTTGTAATGCTATGTTATAATTGAGCTCTATGTCTTTTTTGTGACCTGACGCACTCTCTCCTCCCTGGCTGGTGGTCCCACCTCCTAACTCAGCGTCTCCGTTGTTCTCGTGCCTGCTCAGTAAACTAGGTGACACATCTTGGATTCCGCGCACGCCTGACTAAAGATGACGCGGGGCAGAGTTTTGGAATACCTTCCGGAAGTGGAGGGTCGCTTCATTTCCAGTCACGTGAAGGAAAGATGGAGCATATTTAAAACGGTACTTTGCCACTAGCCAGCTATCCCTCTGATGAAGTGACTACACACATAGTGACGAGTCGCGAAACATGCGTTGGGGCTGAGAATCTGGGGACCGCTTCCTGCTGAGTGTTTCTGTGACCTGGCCAATGGCTGCTGACAATATGGGTACTGTAGTGCAATAATGCTATGATTTTTTTTCTGGTTGATTTCGTTTTGTGCTCACATACAAGCAGTTATGCAGCAATGAGTTTATGTTTTTCTATTAATTTTGTTCTGCCCTAGTCATTTTCTGTCAGGATATACATAGATATTTAATATATATGCTATAAAAATATATCTTAAACTCTGTCAGTTGTGGCTGTATGACAATTCCACTCTACAGTATAACATTACTGTATCTTATAAGTGCTGATATAATTGATTCTTGATCTTTTTTTGCGATGTACACTATATGTGTTTAGATCTGTGAGGCAACAGAAGTCGGTAACTTTTAGACTTGTATACCCTTTGTAACTACTGACCTGGCACTTCAGCACTTTACACTGCTGCCCTCGTCCTGTGTTAGTTAAAGGTTTATTAAACCAACATATCTTGCTTACAATTTGAGCCTGTACTTGTTTTTTCTCTTGATGTTCATTTACCTGCAGTTTGGCCATCATGAATCAGCTGACAGATTCTCTTAAAATTTCTAAGCACATTATCAGAATAGTAAGGTGTAGAGCAGGGGTCTCAAACTCGGCTGGGTTGTTGGGCCGCACATAGAAAAACATTTATAGCGGGGGGCCGCATCCCTTGTAGTACTAAGGCTGGTTTCACACTGCGGTCAGATCAGGTCAGGTTCGATCAGGTTTTGTGTTTCAAAACCAGGAGTGACTTCAAAACCTAGAACAGGTGTCAGCTTTCAATTATAATTTTTCTCTGCAAGTTCCTCTCCTGGTTCCTCTCCTGGTTTTGGCACACAAACCTGATCGAACCTGATCAGTGAAAAACCGCAGTGTGAAACCAGCCTAAGTGATATTTTTAGTAATATCAGGGTTTTTAGCTCCATGTAGTAAAGTACAAATCCTGATCCTCTTCTTGTAGTAATGTCTCCATTCTGTAGTAATGTCCTTTTCTAGTGATGTTCCCCATCCTGATCCCCTTTTCTAGTGATGTTTCCCATCCTGATCCCTTTTTCTAGTGATGTCACCCATCCTGATCGCTTTTTCTAGTGATGCCCCCCATCCCAAACCCCTTTTCTAGTGATATCCCCATCCTGATCCACCTTAGTAGTGATGTCCCTCTTCCCAGTTCCCTTTTGTAGTGATGTTCCCCATCCTGATCCCCTTTAGTAGTGATCTCCCTCATCCCGATCCCCTTTTTTAGTGATGTCCCCCATCCCAAACCCCATTTCTAGTGATATCCCCCATCCCGATCCCCTTTAGTAGTGATGCACTGGGGCGATGCATCATTAAGTTGTCCAAGGTGCCACAGGCCGCATAGTGAAGCCCCAGGGGCCGCATGCAGCCCTCGGGCCGCGTGTTTGAGACCCCTGGTGTAGAGGCTGGGATTAGTGACTACTACTTTTTCCAATGATATTGATGAATGACATCAAGATGACATTAAAAGAACCCCTGCCAGGGCTGAATGTTTATATAGCCTTACAGAGGTCAAAATAAAACCAAGATCACCATCTCCTACAGCTCATTATAAAACAGCAATATGAGAACCTTGTCTGATATAACACTATCTAGGGTGTGGCAGCTCATAGGATGTTTTTGGCCAATACTTCCTTATGTCACGCTGCTGTACATGTGCCAAGGTGATGGATGGGCACCATGACTAGAGGAGTGGCATCACAGGGAGTTGTCATTGTGGCTATATATAAGGCAATCTTATAATAAATTGACTAATTTGAATGATAAAATGTAATGAAAAATATGACCACTTATAAAACCATTAGCATATCTTGTGCTATAACAAGTTTAAAGATAAGATTGGTAGCACAACCCAGTCATAAACCTCAAATTCAATTTTGGCATGTATGTACAGCTCATATTTTTTAACAGATAGCACATTGTTATCCATTTTTTTTGCAGACTGATGGTAAAAAAAGACAATGTTCTACTTTGGTCCAGTTTGCGGATATACCTGCCCATTTGAGTGAATGGATCAGGGGAAAAACAAAAATCCATGTCTATTTATCACTGACTGGTTGACTGGAGACACTTTGGAACCTCCATCATGCGAATAATGGACAAATAGACCAAAAGTGGGTGAAAGTCAAACATACTGGTGAAAATGTGGCTGTCGATTCGGCCATGTGTACTACAATTATTATCAAGGATTCTCATTAAATAATAACTTCACTGCAGCCTCTCTGTACATAAAAGTATGAGGCATTCACAGTAAGATATCTTTTAGTGTAATAATTACGGGTTATAAAAACCAGCCCCATCACCTTTGAGTGGTTTGTACAGGATATACTTGTCGGGCCTCATTCATCGGAGCTGTCTTAGGCTATGTTCCCATAGAGTATATATGCTGCCGTTTTGCACGTTTTTTTTCCCTTGGTTTTATACAAGTAAATGCTAATAAGAGAGAGAAATAGTTCTCCCGGACCAGGAAAAACCACAAGCAGAGGTCAAACAGTGCAAAAACCACAGCAAACACGCAGGTAGAAACACTGCAAAACTGGACTTATAAAACAAACACAGGAAACTTATTGCCAAGAGATCTTTATTTACTACAGAGACATCAGGATTTGTTGCAGTTTTGCTGCTGTAAAAAGCACAGCAAAATCACCCCATGTGAACAAAGCCTTAATCCAGTGGTGTAACTAGAGTGTGGTAGGCCACGGTGCGAAATTTAGACCTGCACCCCCATCCCCCCATGCACACATTGGTCAGATGTATGGGCTCTGTGTAATGTTCTAAATACTTTAAAGACTCACAGATTGACCCCTCTGACCCCTCATTATGAATTAATGTCCCTCATCCTGCTCTATATGGTCCTCCTCCTGGAATTTGGCCCTTATTGTGGCATATATGTCCCTCATCATGGTTTATATGGTTTCCTCCTCCTGCCACAATAGTCCTTCAAATGTTATAATGCATCCCCACATTCCTCCATACATTACAATGTACCCCATAGTTGTCTATGTATTATAATGCATCCCATATTCCCCCATTGATAAGGTAGCCACTATAGTCATCCAATTATTATAATGCACCTCCATTATCCTCCATATAGTATAATGCAGCCTCTCAGCTATCCATATAGTATAATGCAGCCTCATAGTCCTCCATATAGTATAATGCAGCCTCATATCTCTCCATATAGTATAATGCAGCCTCACATCCTTCCATACAGTATAATGCAGCCTCACATCTCTCCATATAGTATAGTGCAGTGTCACATCCCTCCATACAGCATAATGCAGATTCCTATCCCTCCATATAGCATAATGCAGCCTCAAAGCCCTCCATATAGTATAACGGAGACTCATAGCCCTTCATATAGAATAACACAGCCTCAAAACTCTCCATAGTGCAGATTCAAAACTCTCCATGTAGTGCAGCCTCATAGCTCTCCATATAGTGCAGCCTTATGGCTCTCCATATAGTGCAGCATCATGGCCTCTCCAATCTCCATACAGTAGAATTCTCCCCCCTCCTCCCTCGTAATCCTCCAGCTACCTTGCACATGATTTATAAAAAAAAAATGAAAACCTGTACTCACCTCTCCCGGTTCCCCCGCTGCTCCGCTCTCCTTACAGACACAGGAGAAGGCGGCGGTCCCAGCAAAGCAGAAAGTGACACCTTCTCCTAGTGTGGAGGAAGCAGCACCAGCCTGCTTAATATGCGTTCCACAGTGGAACGCAAGCCGCTTACCCTCCCCTCCCTGACACACTGGCCTAAAGCAGCATTTGTGCCACCATGCAGTCACATGGTTGTACGTCCTTGGAGACACACATCTATGTGAAGAGGGCTCCCAGTGCTGGGATCAGCGGTTGCAGGGGGCTGCGGGTGGCCCGGGCCCCTTATAGGTCCAGGCCCCTTCGCGACCACAATCATTACGCCACTGCCTTAATCTATACGAGCAGCTATCTCAGCTATCTCCCCCATATACAGGAGCACTTACTCTGCTGAGCGCTCATGTGTCCTCTATGTGAGAGCTGCTGCCAAACATTTATGGTGTGGTCTTATCTTAGGGAAAGCAAAAATGATAGTCCTTTTATGATATAGTTCCTGCCTCTCTGAATGGGAGCATAGAGCTGCTTGTGTTTCTATGGAGCTCCGTGCTCCCATTCAGAGAGGCAGGGACAGGGCCGGGTGACTCATGCGAGATGCATGTGAAATATTTGAGAGAGAGAGATAGAGAGAGAGAGAGAATGCTGAGTAATAAAAACGGGATCCGGGAAACTATCTTGTTTTTTCCCGAATCTGGCTTGATAGACCCCCATGTTAACTGATTCGGACCGGACCAGATTTGTTTCTGTCCGGTTGTGTCTGGTGCTCCCAAAAATGATGCATTCTCTGAATTCAGTAAAACGGATGGCCATTTGTGACACATCTGACACCATAGGGATGCATGGGAGGCAAAAAACGATCCTGTTCTGTCCTTTTCAAAACGGACAGAACAGGATAGCAAAAAACATGATGTGAAGCTAGCATTACCTGTATAACAATGGAATATAGATATATTTGGGTTTTGGTACAAAGACCTGCATATGTATTCCTTTCAAAATGAAGCATTAGAAGATGAGGTATTGTTTAAAACAGAATTTTATTTTAATTGTATTTTTTCAAATATTTTTAGTCTTTTTTTTTTTCCAAAATAATTTTTATTGAAGTTTCAGTAATAAAACATTACAATGTAAGGTGGATTGCGCCACCTTCTTGTATACAAAAATGTCTTAAGACTAGACAAATATTATTCCCTTATATCTAAACCTTCCACCCTCCCAAAACCCCTCCCCGTGCCATATGAGTCGATCAACAGGGTAGGGGTACATGGATACTGGGACAGGGGGTTGCTTTGATGGGGGAATCACGGCTGGTCGGTTCCTGGTTCTGTGCCCAGTGGCAGGGGGAAGGATGATGATGGGGGAATTGGTATTGTGACGCCACCTGTGGTACCTGGCAATGTGGATACCAGCGCTGCGGCCGGCCACTCAGGTGATGGAGGTGCAGCTCAGAGTAGTACAGCTCCCCACAGGTGGCGCTTTACCTCAGGGCAGCGGGGCTGGATGAGGGGAGTCATAGTTCTTACCCCTTTGATGATGCTGAGGCCCTCTGGGCGTCGGAGGAAAGGAGCACAGACACCGATTCAATTCAACATCACTTTACTGGTACCGGGTAGATGATACAGTACACAGTCACAGTCTGATTTAACGGGGACGTAGCCACAGATTGTAAGGTGATCCTGTAGAGTCTGTTGATGATCCCTTTTAACGGCTTTCAGGGTCTGTGTCCCTCCTTACATTCTTTGACCACGCTGCAGAGCTCCTACGCCAGTCCACTGGTCTGTTACAATTAAGTACGTTTGGTTCCTTACCGATACGGACTGGAGCGACAACACGCTAATCCTCCCACCACTGGAATTCTGTCCTTTTCCTTAAAGTGTCCTGGACCCCATATAAGACTGAGGTTGAGGTACAGTCTGTGGCGCTATGGCTATCTTCTGTTGGTCCCACAGCTTGTCAGTTCGCTGGTGTCGACCCCGGACTTCCCCAGCTGGCTCCAACCAGGCCTGGTTTGTCCCCTCCGGTGCCCGGGTCACCTCTCTCTAAGTGGCGCCCTCCTTTCAGGAACTCTGTCAGGCACGTCCTGTCTGGCTGCCTTCCCAGCATTGTCTGACTAAAATTAGCTCAACGGTCACTCAAGTCTCCTGCTCTACTCTAAGCTCCACCCCCTGGATCTACTGAATATATGGTCCCTATGCTGAGGGGAGCTAGTGTATGGGTGCTTAGGAGAGACTCTACAAGGAAACCTCAAATCCATAACTATGGAGGCACTACACCTTCTGTTTGGGGTGGAGTACCTCCCTGTGGCGCTTAGCCATAGGGGTGCCACACATGCACATTGCAGACTGCGGGCTGTATGCACATTGCAGACTGCGGGCTGAATGCACATTGCAAGCTGGCCGCTGTGTGCACATTGCAGACTGCCATTGCAGACTGGCCGCTGTATGCACATTGCAGACTGCGGGCTGTATACACATCTGAGAATGCTGGTGTATATCTTGTATACACAGCACTATACTTTATATACTGATCCACACTACTTCCAGCATATAGGCACATTAATACAGCATGTAGTGTGGACCTGTATACAAAGTATAGTGTTCTGTAGAGACAGATAGACACACAGACACTGTCAAACACACAGACAGACAGAAAGACAGACACAGACATGATACTCACATATAGTAGGACCTGTGATAATGTCACATGGAGGGGATGCATCAGGGGTTACATGATCAGCTCAGGGAGGGATCAGGGATGATGAAGATGGTGGGTGACTGACCTGTCGATCCTGATTAATCTGAGTGGGGCCCTGCTTTGGGGAAATGGCCCCATTCCCTTCATTTCCATGGTCCCGCCCTTGAATTACAAGGCTGCTCATCGGCAGATGACTTTAAACAGCAGGCCTGCGGCTGGAGCAGAGGGCGGCCCACGTAGTCCATCAGTGGGTGGCCCATCTGGAAAAGCCCCGCCCCTCTTGCATATCTGTCCGGGCCTGGGTCACACTAATGTGTCTTCCTTTGTCATCATGGTCACTAGAGATTAATTTGAATGGTACAGATTTGTTTATCAGAATAAGCACACCAGCTTTCCTTCCCTGTGCTCCTGAGCCATATACCGCTCCCACCCACATCTTGTGCATTAGGAACATCTCATCATTTTGAAGGTGCGTTTCTTGTAGTAGGACTATATCTTCCTTTAGTTTCTTTAAATGTCTGAACACCATTGACCTCTTACTTAGACCTTTAACATTCCAAGACAGAATTTTTACCATTGTCTGGATTGCTTATGGTATTGACCTCGCTCAGTGATCTTGTGTTTATTCGGTAATTACAAAGTGGTAAAATTCTCCCTCTCATTTCTCTCATGTCGACCAAGTATATGCATGGCAATGATTCACCCTCCCATCCCTTTCCCTCAACTTGCAAGCTAAAACATGTTAATATCGTTCCCAACAAACCCCTCTCATTTCACCCTCTAGAAACTATCCCCCCATTCTTACCGTTCCCTACCCCTAGAACTAATGTTGACGTCTGTCTCGTCAACTGACAATCGTGACAATGGACCTCCTTAATTCCGATGCTGTCCATGTATCTACAGTCTCGCACCCACGGCCTGCATAAACAATCTTATCGAACCCAAGAATTCGGTTGACAACCGCACAAAATGCAAAACATGCAGAACAGTTCCAACACCAATATCTATTGCCCAACGTCCAATTCCCCCTCAGTTACAGCCCTAGAAGGCGTCTCATGCAGCTCAAAGTTCAACGCGCTCCCATGTGTGTGGACCCCTCATAAAGGTGGGAAATAGAGAGACAAAAAAAAAAAAGAAAGTGGAAGGGTTCATGTCTTCGCTAACATTCACAAAATCATCAGAGGGACGGAAAAAGGGACTCATTCATATATCACCATCTGGCCATGGATCTTGATTATTCCCTCTGCTCTTTGGGTGTCTGGTTCCGACCAACCTCCTGGGGCGCCGCCGTTGTCTTCTCCTCTCTGGTTGTAGGTTTAGGCGGCGAGTCAGACAAGGATGGAGAAGCCGAGGATGACCGCCGGGGCTCAGGGGATCTCCTGATTCTGGTGGTAAATTGTCTCAAGGCCTCCTTGGCGTCTTTGAAGTATAGAGGAGGGTTTTTACCATGTGCTACTCTGAGTGTTGCGGGGCAGAGCAGTCGGAACGAGACATTTCCCTTATGGAGAATACTGCAGATCTCATTACCGTATATACTCGCGTATAAGCCGAGTTTTTCAGCCCAAAAATTGGGCTGAAAAGTTACCCCCTCGGCTTATACGCGAGTCACTATACGGGCGCCCCCCCCCCCCCAGAGGTATACAGGCCCCCCCCGTGCTCCTTAAACCTGTAAAGGAAGAGGATTATACTTATCGCTGTCCGGCTGCCGTCCCCGCTCTCCATCGCGCTCCTCCATCTGCATCGCGCTCCTCCATCTTCCGGCTTCCTGTCGGCACCGACAATGACGTCATTGTCGGCGCAGAACACAGGAAGTCGGAAGCCGGAAGATGGAGGAGCGCGATGCAGATGGAGGAGCGCGATGGAGAGCGGGGACGGCAGCCGGACAGCGATAAGTATAATCATCTTCCTTTACAGGTTTAAGGAGCACGGGGGGGCCTGTATACCTCTGGGGGGGGGGCTGTATACCTCGGGCTGCTGCTGCATATAACATGGGGCTGCTGTATAACATGGGGCTGCTGTATATAAAATGGGGCTGCTGCTGTATAACATGGGGCTGCTGCTGTATAACATGGGGCTGCTGTATATAAAATGGGGCTGCTGCTGTATAACATGGGGCTGCTGCTGTATAACATGGGGCTGCTGTATATAAAATGGGGCTGCTGCTGTATAACATGGGGCTGCTGCTGTATAACATGGGGCTGCTGCTGTATAACATGGGGCTGCTGCTGTATATAAAATGGGGCTGCTGCTGTATATAAAATGGGGCTGCTGCTGTATATAAAATGGGGCTGCTGCTGTATATAAAATGGGGCTGCTGCTGTATATAACATGGGGCTGCTGCTGTGTATAACATGGGGCTGCTGCTGTGTATAACATGGGGCTGCTGTATATAACATGGGACTGCTGCTGTGTATAACATGGGGCTGCTGCTGTGTATACCATGGGGCTGATGCTGCTGTGTATACCATGGGGCTGCTGCTGTATATACCCTGGGGCTGCTGCTGTATATACCCTGGGGCTGCTGCTGTATATACCCTGGGGGCTGCTGCTGTTTATACCACTGAGGCTGCTGCTGTATATACCTCTGGGGCTGCTGTATACTACCACTGGGGCTGCTGTATATACCCTGGGGCTGCTGCTGTATATACCCTGGGGCTGCTGCTGTATATACCCTGGGGGCTGCTGCTGTTTATACCACTGAGGCTGCTGCTGTATATACCTCTGGGGCTGCTGTATACTACCACTGGGGCTGCTGTATATACCTCTGGGGCTGCTGTATACTAACTACTGGGGCTGCTGCTGTATATACCACTGGGGCTGCTGCTGTATACCTCAGGGGCTGCTGTATACCACACTGCTGAGGGCTGTATACCTGTGCTGGGGTCCACCCTCGGCTTATACACGAGTCAATAGTTTTTCCCAGATTTTGGGGGCCAAAGTAGGGGGGTCGGCTTATACACGGGTCGGCTTATACACGAGTATATACGGTAAATTGTTTTCTTTTTCTGGACACCTCAATAGAGTAGTCATTGAAGATGACCACTTTATGACCTCTGATAAGTAATGGTGATCTTCGTTTATGGAAGGTCTAGAGTATTTTTTCTTTATCTTTAAAGTCTAAGTAGCGCGCTATGGACTGGCGGGGTTTCTGGGTCCCATCCGATATCTTATGAATGCCTTCGTTTTTTGTGCTACTTCGTTCTGGAAGGCCGGGCAGGGCATCTATCCTGTGTGCTCTCTCCACCTTGCATAGTGTATTAATCTCCAGAGCCTCCGGAATATCTTTTTCAAAAATGTTGTTTAGATGGGTATAAGGGATGTTCTCAGGTAGACCCACCACTCTCAGGTTATTTCTCTGAGATCTGTTCTCCAAGTCATCCACTTTCTCCCTCATCCATCTTGAAACCCTAGCAGCTTCCAACAGTTCGAGCTCTAATTGTGTGATCCTATCCGCAGCATCTGAAAGACGTTGTTCCACCTCCATTAACCGTTTATCATGCTGTGCAACTTCTTAATTGCTGTCATGGAGGACTTAATTGTGTCTCTATGACTTGTACGCTGTCAGATAGGTGACTTTTGAGATCTTTAGTCATGACAGCAAATGCCCTCATGAGCTCTGGATGTTCAACAGGGTCCCTTCCCTCCAGCCATGAGTGTCTGATTTCTCCCTGGCTCTGTGTAGGTGCTGCAACGTCAATATCCTACCTCTCCCTCCCCCTCTTCATGCGGGAATGTTGGGATTGGGGCTGCCTGTCTCTCTTCCTTAGCGCGGCCGCCATGTTGGTTTGATTGGCGGCTTTTCCCCACTGCTCTTTATCTCCCGATTCTTGGCAGGCACTGCGGAGCCACCTATACATCCGACTGCAGGTGGCTCCTCTCCCCGCTTTAGCAAGTCCACCTCCCGGTTTTAGACTGGCGCTAGGCGGGCTGGATGGATCTGAGCCCTGCACCTCCCTGCTACCTCTCCTCAGGATCTCCCCGCAGCGCCGTCGGGTGTCGGGGGGAACTCCGCACCTCTGGTGAGTTTTGCCGGTGCTGGTGTTCCACACCCTGGTAAATATATGCACGAATGCAGCCGTGGGTGTCCGGAGCCTCCTAGCTCCGTGGCGCTCGCACCGAAAGTTTTAGTCTTTTTTTTATTTCACAATCTGTTGTGAGGTACAGCGGCATCAGGGAGGCAAAGACACGGGATCCAGGCACCACTGGTCACGGCACAGGGGTTTATTCAATTCAACAGAAGAGGAAAAACAATAGTCGGGTACAATCTTCCGGATTCCCCTTACTTCAGGGGCCGCTACTTAGCTTCACCCAAAAGGACGTACCCCGACAAAACCAGCCACAAGGTCTCAGGCCTGGCTCAGGGAAGCTTCTCTCTCAGAAGCTCAGGAAGTTGTCTTCACTCCCCACTTGAGACCACACCCCGTGGTCTAGCTTCCTTTTTACCACACCCAAGCCAGTAAAGCAGAACCAGCACAAAATCCCGGGATGGAGTGCGACCTGTCAATATGGAGGACGCACCCAGGGAGGCACATACCGGTCGCAGGGGCCCGACCCGGTCGGTGCCTCACACTGTGTTAAAAATAAAAAAAAAATAAAAATCTTGCAATTTTCACCTCAGCCACTAGAGGCTTTTGTAGACTCAATTTCCTATTGTTTTAGCAAATCCCCGTGCACATTAAATAAGCCCTCCCATTAAGTTTTTTATTCATTAAAGGTGTGTATATATGAATGTAATGTGTTGTCAATGTGTTAACATATATATAATATACCAGGGCCGGACTGGGACCAAAAATAGGTCCTGGAAAACAAGCCCCACCAGTCCACATACTACATCACCCATCAGCCCCGATCAGTGAAATTTACTTTTACGTTGTCATGGCCTCATCACTTTCTTAAAGGAGTTATCTGAAGAGCCACATGTGAATGGTGCAGCAGAGAGAATAATCAACAACAGCTCCATTTACATGGTGCTCTACAAAGCCACATTTCTCAAGATTGTGGGATCCCAGCGGTCAGATCTAGAGCGAAAGAAGAGAAGTGATGACTTCCATATCGGGCATAATTAATTTAAACAGCAGTTAAATGCTGAAAATCAAAGTCCAATACCGCCTCTCTGACAACAGGACATGTACACTGTGTGTATATACAGAATAATACAGATACTGAGGATTACACCCAGTATACAGGACAGGAGAAGTGGTACTGTGCAGTGTATATATACAGAATAATACAGATACTGATACTGAGGATTACACCCAGTATACAGGACAGGAGAAGTGGTACTGTGCAGAGTATATATATACAGAATAATACAGATACTGAGGATTACACTCAGTATACAGGACAGGAGAAGTGGTACTGTGCAGTGTATAAACACCGAATAATACAGAGACTGAGGATTACACCCAGTATATAGGACAGGAAAAGTGGTACTATGCAGTGTATATATACAGAATAATACAGAAACTGAGGATTACACCCAGTATACAGGACAGGAGAAGTGGTATTGTGCAGAGTATACAGAATAATACAGATACTGAGGTTTACACACAGTATACAGGACAGGAGAAGTGGTACTGAGCAGTGTATATATACAGAATAATACAGATACTGAGGATTACACTCAGTATACAGGACAGTAGAAGTGGTACTGTGCAGAGTATATATACAGAATAATACAGATACTGAGGATTACACCCAGTATACAGGACAGGAGAATTATACCCATGAGGATGCGCTATATAGATAGGAGGCTGTGGTATATAGATAACCAAGACTCAGCCAGATCCTGGAGATGGGGAAAGATGAAAGGTGGCTGCAGAAAGTCCAGTGCTGGGCGCAGAGAGGAACAGATACATGGAGGCACCGCATGGAGGCACCAGGAAGAACAGAGAGTGAACTCTGTCTGCAGGAAAACTTTCTGATGCTGCACATTAGAGACTGTGGGCCATATACACAACACAGACTGCTTGCTGTATACACATTAGAGACTGCGGTCTGTATACACATTAGAGACTGCGGGCTGTATACACATTTGAGACTGCAGGCAGTATACACATTAGAGACTGCGGGCTGTATACACATTAGAGACTGCGGGCAGTATGCACATTAGAGACTGCGGGCAATATGCACATTAGAGACTGCGGGCTGTATGCACATTACAGACTGCGGGCCGTATGCACATTGCAGACTGGCCGCTGTGTGCACATTGCAGACCGGCCGCTGTGTGCACATTGCAGACTGGCCACTGTGTGCACAGTGCAGACTGGTTGCTGTGTGCACATTGCAGACTGGCTGCTGTATGCACATTGCAGACTGGCAGCTGTATGCACATTGCAGACTGGCAGCTGTATGCACATTGCAGACTGGCCGCTGTATGCACATTGCAGACTGGCCGCTGCATGCACATTGCAGACTGGCCGCTGTATGCACTTTGCAGACTGCTGGTGTATATCTTGTATACACAGCACTATACTTTATATCGTATCCCTGCAGGAGAGGCTCTCTGAGTGGGTGGATGGGAGGCTGCAGGTCTTGGTGGAGGGCATGCCTGGCAGGATAAAGGACACCAAACCTCTCCTACAGGCATTAGACCTGATGACTTGGACCAATGATTCCGTCTGGGTTACATGTGACGTGGTACAACTATATTCCTCAATATCCAATGAAAAATCAATATGGGTAGTAGAACTGATCCTGAAAAATACAGAGGTGTTTGATTCTGCTGTTAAAGAGTTTCTTGTCATGAGTTTGCAGTTTCTTTTAAAAAAACAACGATTTCATTTTTAATGGTGACTTCTTTATCCAATTGTGTGGATGCCCGATGGGGGCGAAATTTTCGCCTTCATTGGCTATTCTTTACATACAGAGTTGGGAGGAGGAATATGTATATGTTAAGAACAACCCTTGGAGGGATTATATTCAGTGGTACGGGAGATTCATAGACGATATGGTCCTTATTTAGGCCGCACTGTCTATGGTGTCTCCCGTGCCGAATCCTCTCTCACTTTTGGATTGGTTCAATGAATTTAATTTGAATTTCACCATGGAAGTGTATGGGGACTCTGCTCCATTCCTTGATGTACTCCTGACAGGGTGCAGGGAAACAGGCAGAATATATTCTAAATCATACCGCAGGCCAGTGACTGGAAATTCTATTCTATGGACAGACAGTTGTCACCCTAATTATACCATCAAAAATCTCCCTGTAGGAGAATTTGTGTGCGCAAAGCGTAATTGTACTAAACAGGAGGATTACAAGGCAGAAGCCACTGTTATGTCAGGAAGTTTGAGGGAGAGAGGATATGGAAATTGGATGATTGCTAGAGCAAAAAACATAGTGAAAAATAAAAGTAGGGAAATCCTGTTGCAGGATAATAAATTGGTGCATAGTGACAAGTTCTTAGCGCCTGTGTTTTCTACTCCCTTTAGCAATCATTTCAATGACATTAAAAAAATCCTAAATAAAAACATACCCATGTTGTTCCAGGATGAAATATTGAACAGTATTTTAAAATCCGGCTGGAAATTCGTCCCTAGAAAAGCCAAGGATATTGCTAGCACAGTATCGCCCAGTACTTTTACAGACCGTTCCATCCCTACCCCCACATGGTTAACACATAAAGGGATGTATAGATGTGGGGGAAATAAATGTGGAATGTGCAAATACGTGGATTTCGGTCCTGATTTCAGGAATTTGTATACTAATGAAACATATAAAATTCAAACCTATGTAAACTGCAATTCCACATAAGTGGTGTATTTAGCTACGTGTGTGACATGCAATGAATATTACATGGGCTCGACATCACGTACTCTTAAGATCAGGATATAGGAACACCTTACCGCCGTCAATCCTCATTCAAAAACAATCAGAGCTGGTATGTCGGGTTTGTCCCGACATTTCAGGGATGTGCATGCTTTTGATTAAAAAACTTTGCAAATAATAGGTATAGAGAGGGTGTTCCGACCATATCGTGGCGGAAATTAGGAGCGCTAGCTACACGACAGAGAAAACATATAGATCCTACGGTTAAACGCATGTATTCCTAATGGGTTGAACAACAGGATCGATCTGTTCTTTTTCTATTGAAAAATATATCAGTTAGAAATGTGCAGGTAAATCTATTGTGGTTTTCCTTGAGAATAATTCAGGTAGGAAAACTAAATTGTAACATGGGTGAAAGCATCTCAATTATCACTGGTATATGTGCATATGTGATACATGGGGTGCGTTTGCCATGGAAATAATGCATATACATAGATTAAAGTGAAAATGTGCATGAACTAATGGAGGTTTATTTGGCACATTGCTTGTCCATCTGCATTGTTCTATACATGTATAAAACAAAGTTGTGAGTTCTATTTCTCATGGAAACAAAGTAAAATACATAAGAATATAATACAAATATATGTGATTTGAAAAAGGTTTATTCTGCATGGTTTCTTGGCTAATTGAATCCTTCTGTATATATGTCCTGCCAGACAAACAAATAGTTAATATATTCTGATTTACTAAATTGTATCGATCACAGGTGTATATCTTGTCTTTAATTGTATGTAACACACGTTGAAGTTTATGCAGATTTACAACCGATTAAGGAGTTCTCTCCGAAACGCGTCAGTGTTTCTCCCTCCCGGTTGGGTCATCTGTGATGTTTTTAATAATGAAATAAAGAATTGAACCCGTTTTTTGGCGATACCGAATCTTCTTTACTTTTTACATTTACTGAATGGATGCCTACCATTGATTCGGCAGCCAAATGAATCCAGGTGAGCATTGGGTGGAGGAGCTTTCTAAAGCTGTTTACTATACTTTATATACTGGTCCACAATACTTCCAGTATATAGGCACACTAATACAGCATGTAGTGTGGATCTGTATATAAAGTATAGTGTTCTGTAGAGACAGATAGACACACAGACACTGTCAACACACAGACAGACAGACACAGACATGATACTCACATATAGTAGGACCTGTGATGATGTCACATGGAGGGGAGGCATCAGGGGTCACATGCTCAGCTCAGGGAGGGATCAGGGATGATGAAGATGGTGTGTGACTGACCTGTCGATCCTGATTAATCTGAGTGGGGCCCTGCTTTGGGGAAATGGCCCCGCCCCCTGAATTATGCGGCCGCTTGGCTGCAGATGACTTTAAGCAGCAGGCCTGCGGCTGGAGGAACGAACGGACAACGCAGCCCACCAGTGGGCATCTGGAAAAATCCCACCGCTCCCGCCTATCTGTCCGGGCCTGTAATTTACTCACCTACTGCTGCTCTCTCCAGGATCCTCACCGCTCTTCCGACTCTCCGGCTCACTCTGCTCTCTGTAACTCGGAAATGATTTTTACAATGTACTCTATGAAGCATCACAACCAGGCTCAACAGACTTACATCATAAGAAAAACTTCCAGATCACAAATAGAACATAGTGAGCGGATAGTCTGAAGAGTGGGGACATCACTAAAAGGAGCAGAGCGGTGCTGGATCCTGGAGAAGACGGCAGTAGATGAGTGTATTAAAACATACAGTCATGGCGAAAAGTATTAGCAGCCTTGAAATTGTTCCAGAAAGTGAAATATTTCCCCCCAGAAAATTATTTTAATTACTCATGTTTTTTTTTATATTCGTTTATTTCCTTTTGGAAGAACAAAAAAAAAACTGAGATAAATAGGGCAAATTGGACATAATAATTTCACACAAAGCACCAAAAATGAGCCAGACGAAATAGTTGTCACCTCTGCTTAGGCTGCTTTCACACAGCGTTTTTTTGTGATCCGTGGCTGTCCGTTGTAAAACGGACAGCCACGGATCCGATTTTGGCCCCATGTTATCCTATGGGCACGGATCACATCGGATTTGGCCTTATTGGCATCCGATTTTTGTCGGATGCGATCCTGGCCGTTTTTTTGCTGTGCCCAAAATCGCAGCCTGCTGCGATTTTTGGCACAGCGGGTCAGATCGGACCGAATTGGATCCGACATGATCCGCGCCAGATAACATGGGGCCTATGGAGAGCGGATCCGAGGAAACAGCTGAGCGTTCCTCGGACCCGATGTTAGTGTACTGAGCATGCTCAGTACACTAACACCGCTCTGTGCCATGTAATATCACTTCTGCAATGTATATTCATACATTGCAGAAGTGACATCTCCTGAAAATAAAGGGTTAAAAATAAAAAAAACTTCATTCTCACCTCTCCACGATCCAGCAATGCCTCCTGCGCTCTGTGCCTCTAGGACCTGGCCTGACGTCACAGTTGAGTCACATGGCCGGTTACCGCGGTAACCGGTCATGTGACTGTGACATCACGCCAGGTCCTGTTGATCAGAAGAAGAGAAGCTGGAAGCGCCGCGGGTGTCGCGGAGAGGTGAGAATGAAGATTTTTTTATTTTATTTTATTAACAGGGGAGCAAAGAGGGGGGAGACACAGGGGAGACACAGGGGAGACACAAGGGGACAAAGAGGGGAGACACAGGGGGACAAAGAGGGGAGACACAGGGGAGACACAGGGGGACAAAGAGGGGAGACACAGGGGAGACACAGGGGGACAAAGAGGGGAGACACAGGGGAGACAGAGGGGGACAAAGAGGGGAGACACAGGGGAGACACAGGGGGACAAAGAGGGGAGACACAGGGGAGACAGAGGGGGACAAAGAGGGGGTGCAAAGAGGGGAGACAGAGGGGGACAAGGAGGGGAGACACAGGGGGACAAAGGTGACAGGAGGGAGAGAGAAGGGGGACGAGATGACAGGAGGAGCAGGGACAGGATCCAGCTGATGCTGCAAAATATCGGGTCGGATGCCTATTTGGCATCCGATTGCAGTCATCAGTTTGGATCCGATGCTGTCCGAGGGGAGCAGCAAAAAGTCTGATCCCCTCGGACAGCACAAAAACGCTGTGTGAAAGCAGCCTTAACATTTGGTTGCACACCTTTAAAAAAAATAACTGCACTGAATCGCTTCCTAGAACCATCAACAGCTTCGACACCGCTCAACTGGGATTTTTGACCACTTTTCTCTTGCAAACTGAAAACCTATAAATCATTTGGGTACTAAGCCAAAATTAAGAAAGATGTTGACAATTGTTTAAAAAGATGGAGGGGGTACACACAATGAATATAAATCCCTCAAAAAGAAGATTATCCAACAAAAAAGGCACAAGGACACAACATACTGGAATATAAGGACAAAATATAAAGAAAACAACTGCAAAGTTACAGAAAAAATCCCAAAGATGCGATATGTATAAAGATCACTAGAGGTCCTCAGAGAGTAGGTATGGTCAATCAGAATTCACTGACTGCAAATAAAGTATGTTACTATATGTATGAATGGAAGGTCAGAGAAAAATATATATGAAATATATTGCACTCTGCCCTTAGATAAATAAAGAAGAAATATATGTAAATAGTTTCAAATTCCCATAAGAAAAATATGGAAGTTGGTCACCCAAGAATGGCTCCAAGACTTCTCCTGAGCTGCACCAATACTCTGGAATGGTCTACCCCAAGAAATTAGGACTATCCACAATTTACATAGTTTCAGGAAAACACATCTTTTCACTGCAGCCTATCACGCTCCCCTTAATCGAAGTCCTTTATATATAGCCCATTCACTATTTCTCTGAACATAATTCTCCGTCAAATTCCACCAAACCCAAAAGCTCTATACAGATTGTCTGGTGATGACTCATGCAGATTTTATCTAGATTTCCTCAAGATGTCTGGACCATCATTGTAAATAAGCACATGTACCTTGTGTCACCCTCACCTTACTGTAGATTGTAAGCTCTTATGAGCAGGGCTGTCATTACTTTTGCTTTAATTGTTGTATTATCTATAACTGCTACTTGTGACCATTTGTATATGAACCTCTGAATTGTAAAGCACTGCGGAACATGTTGGTGCTATATAAAGATTAATAGTATTTTAAGATAATTTATAGCAAAAAAGATTGAATGCTATCTATAGTGGACCAATAATATAAATAATAATAATAATAAAATAAATATAAGTATAATAGTAGCAACAACACAGGCAAAAGTATTGCACATGACCCAAATAGATATCCTAGGAATCAACATTAATAAGATGGTAAGAAATCAATACAAAGGGCACAGAGTGATATGAATACTGCAACCGATGTCCGTCATCCAGGAGAACCAAAAGAGGCAAGTGCCAGGCTGCAAACCCTGCTTATGTATATTTATGTGTCTTCAGAATCTGTGTCATTATCAGCCTGATGAAGGGGCTACAGTGTCCCAAAAGCTTGCTATGTTTACCATCTTTTCAGTTAGCCATTAAAAGCTATCAACCACTGAGGACTCTCAGATTCTAATATGTTTCAGGCTGTAAATAAACTTTCTGGGCCAATCACTCAAGCGGGATCACAGTTTTGAGGGGCACTAATCAGGGGGGCAGGGCAGTCAGTTTTAAGTCCAGGCCCTGGACCCAGGGCCCACAGCATCTTGCACCCCAGCCGACTTCCCGATTGAAAAGTCCAGTTTCATGGAACCCTCACAGAGTATCACAGCACACAAAGAGTCAATTAGGTCCAATAAAAAACTTTACTTGAAACAGTCTGTGAAAAATGGGCACAATCATGAAATATTACATGTTGGGGCTTATTTACAGGTCCCTCAATTGATGCAGACTGCTCCCCCCATTTCAGTACCTCCGGGCTCCTGCCCAAACATCAGACACCACGGTGTCCGGGTGCAACAAACTCGAGGTCTTGCCAGCTTTAGCCACATGGCCCCATAGGTATCTGCTAGAACCAGGGTTTGTAGCTGTTTCTTGGTAATCCCTTCTCCCATAGCCAGCATGGTATTCGCCCATTTCTTTGCGTCCATGCCTCCGCATACATACATCTCCCGTGGAGGACAGTGGCAAGAGTCGAATTGATTAATAGTTCCTGAGAACCCTTTTTTGCCTACTGGGAACTCTCCTGGCTAAGTCACTTTATGCTATCCTTTTATTCACTAAGCTGCTCCCACCAAAGCACCAGTAATCATATTTATTAACTCCTGAATAACGAAGGAGCCATCTTTACCTTGGCCTCTAGAGGGCGACAAATGCACAGTAAGAGGCACAATTATATCACAGTTACTAACCCTTGACCCCAGACCATTTTTATAGCAAAGGGAGTGGGGACCCACTCCTACACCCCCTTACAACAGGATCACCCTGACGTGCGTTTCGCCAGAGCTTTGTAATATGTGGCATCCAATTTTTTTCTTTACCTGTAGACTTAAATAGAGGAGTCTGGTCTGATTTACATGTTCACTTGTAACATGCTGAGATTTCGTCCTCAGGCTCAATACAACTAAGAAAAACATTGCATGTCTGCCCCTCTCATTTTAGAACATGGGTCCGAGTGCAATCCCTTTTTTTCACATTGCACTCATGGAGCATGACAGTCATGCGTGTGCTGTCCGTATGGTTGTGTGCGTGGTGTATGTATGTGTGGTGCGACTGTGGTGCGATTTAGTAGCATGGTTTGTCTCATGCTGCTGTAAGTTAGACTAGACAGTAATGACAGATAGATCTAGAGATGTATAGAGCGATCAGTAGTTCTAATAGCGAGATCAGGGTATTACCTTTGATTTTGCCGGGTTGCCGGCAGATCAGCCAATCAGGTATTACTGCTGCTTTGACAGCAATGGTGTGTGAATTTGCCAGGTTCTCCTCCATCTCCAAATTATCAAGACCCTTTGAACAATCAGGAATGTTCATTACAATGATATTGGACTTATAGAAACATAAATTGTATTTTTTGTCAATATCCTCTGAATTGTAAAGTGCTGTGGAATATGCTGGCGCTATACAAATAAATAAAGAATATTATTATTAATCTTTCAAAATCTTCATTTAGAGTTTCCATCCATTAGCGGCAGTACTGAAGTGTTGTACTATGCTGTCACACAAGGTAAAAAATACTCTCAAGTACAAATACTAAACTAAATATGCAGACAATAATCCAATTAATGTTTAATGAAGGATAAAACTGAACATTTGGAAACATCCCTTCCATATTGCCCAATAACTCTTCAATGGCATAGTAAAGTCTGCAGAGGAGATAATACTGGCTTGTTGTCACTAGGTGGCGGTGTTGTCTCATGACTTGCCCTGTTTATTCTCATGTATATTTTGTATATGGGTGAGAAAATGAGTGGGAAGATTGCCTTAAAAAGAAACATTGATTTGTAGTATATTTTTTCATTTCATTCCTGTCACATATGCGGCCCCTTACATAAATTGCTTTCTTCTGCAATGTATATTAATTATCATGAAGTTGGCAATAGGAAGTCTCATTTCTAGGGCTTTATGCAAATGTGGTGAATGTTCGCTGTCTGCGGTGACCCTGCCCCGACCGCGAGGACCCAGAGACCAGGGAGAACCGCACAATATAACAAGTCCATTACAAACTAAGACTTCTGATGGATCCAGTAATGAAAGGCATTGGATTACCCAGACGAATACACCACCCTGCATATCAAATCAGCGTGGCTGTAAATATAATAGCGGGATAACTAATGCCGGCACTGGGAGGATTTGGGATATATAATTGTGCTTGTAAGACACCGGGCAGAAAATGGAAATGAGGTTTTGTTGATTTGTGGCTTTCAATAAAGCTCCTGGGATTGCCATGATTTGGTCACTAATGCAGGATACCCGGATTTCTTTCCACAATAAATGAGCAACTGCAGAAAATCTGGAATTTATTTCATCGAGTGTTATATGTTATATCTCTATCAAGTAATAATTGGAATTATGTGGTGAAATTAACTGATTTATTAAGAAATTGCAGAAATACCAACTGCCATAAAGGGGTTTTCACACTAACAAAGTTCATTTTAATTAATATATCTTGTATTATTATTATTATTATTATTATTATTAATAATGAGTTCCACAATTGAATGTGTTTATGAATAATGTTCCTGTGCTGAGATAATCTTATATATGTGTCCCTGCTATGTACTGTGTAATGGATGGGTCTGACCATACTGTGTACCACCTTTACACAGTACATAGCAGGGACACATATATAAGATTATCTCAGCACAGGAGATGTGGTATGATCAGACTAGGTTCCTGTACGTCAGACACATCCATTACATAGTACATAGGAGGGACACATATATAAGATGATCTCAGCACAGGAGACGTGGTATGATCAAACTAGGTCCCTGTATGGTCAGACACATCCATTACACAGTACATAGTAGGGACACATATATAAGATTATCTCAGCACAGGAGATGTGGTATGATCAGACCATGTCCCTGTATGATCAGACACATCCATTACACAGTACATAGTAGGGACACATATATAAGATTATCTCAGCACAGGAGATGTGGTATGATCAGACCATGTCCCTGTATGATCAGACACATCCATTACACAGTACATAGCAGGGACACATATATAAGATTATCTCAGCACAGGAGATGTGGTATGATCAGAACATGTCCCTGTATGGTCAGACACATCCATTACACAGTACAAAGCAGGGACACATATATAAGATTAATGTCAGCACAGGAGATGTAGTATGATGAGATCATGTTCCTGTACGGTCAGACACATCCATTACACAGTACATAGCAGAGACACATATATACGATACATATATAGATATATGTTATATATAACATTATCTCAGCACAGGAACATCTTTTAAATCATCCAGTTGTGTAAATTATTATTATGCAAAGATCTACTGATTAAAATCAACTTTAATATTACATTTTTTTTGTGGGAAAACCTCTTTAAACCTGCACACTGGTGTATTAAGGCACCATTTTCAATATATCTACACTGTGTGCAGAATTATTGGGCAAATTAGTATTTTGATCACATGATACTTTTTATACATGTTGTCCCACTCAAAGCTGTATAGGCTTGAGAGCCAACTACCAATTAAGTAAATCAGGTGATGTGCATCTCTGTATTGAGGAGGGGTGTGGTCTAATGACATGGACACCCTATGTAAGGTGTGCTTAATTATTAGGCAAATGCCTTTCCTTAGGCAAAAGGAGTCAGAAGAGAGATTTGTCGGGCTCTGAAAAGTCCAAATTGTGAGATGTCTTGCAGAGGGATGCAGCAGTCTTGAAATTGCCAAATGTTTGAAGCGTGATCACCGAACAATCAAGAGTCTCATGGCAAATAGCCAACAGGGTCACAAGAAGTGTGTTGGGCAAAAAAGGCGCAAAATAACTGCCCATGAATTGAGGAAAATCAAGCGTGAAGCTGCCAAGATGCCATTTGCCACCAGTTTTGCCATATTTCAGAGCTGCAACTTTACTGGAGTATCAAAAAGCACAAGGTGTGCTATACTCAGGGACATGGCCAAGGTAAGGAAGACTGAACAACCACCACCTTTGAACAAGAAACATAAGATAAAACGTCATGACTGGGCCAAGAAATATCTTAAGACTGATTTTTCAAAGGTTTTATGGACTGATGAAATGAGAGTGACTCTTGATGGGCCAGATGGATGGGCCAGAGGCTGGATCAGTAAAGGGCAGAGAGCTTCACTCTGACTCAGATGCCAGAAAGGTGGAGGTGGGGTACCGAAATGGGCTGGTATCATCAAAGATGAACTTGTGGGACCTTTTTGAGTTGTGGATGGAGTAAAGCTCAACTCCCAGACCTACTGCCAGTTTCTGGAAGACAACTTCTTCAAGCAGTGGTACAGGAAGAAGTTGGTATCCTTCAAGAAAAACATGATTTTCATGCAGCACAATGCTCCATCACATGCATCCAACTACTCCACAGCGTGGCTGGCCAGTAAAGGTCTAAAAGAAGAAAAAATAATGACATGGCCCCCTTGTTCACCTGATCTGAACCCCACAATACAACTTGCCTAATAATTCTGCACACAGTGTGTAATTGGGCTACCATATACATGTAGAAATTTGTACTGTACTTATATACTGTATGCCTGTAAATTTCAGATTTTTGGATATTCTGATAGGGGTCGTCGGCGCACTTACAATGTTGCCAATAGCCATTTAAAGAAGACGTACACCCCTGAAGACATCTTCAGCAGTCACTGCAGTGTACCGAATCCTAATTGTATGTAATGCGGGATACGCAATATTTGATGTCTCTTGCGGTCACATTGCCAGAGGCTGGCAATCGGAGCTAGTCTCTAACAATCGTGCATTGTACACAGTTAGCAGGGGCGTAACTACAATAGGTGCATGGGTTGCAATCACACCCAAGCCCTGGAGCCATAGGGGGCCCCAAAAGCTCCTTTGGCCTACAAGGGCAAGACTACTGCTATTAAAGATTTGCAATAATTGGGGGCCCCATTGGAGAGTTTGCATCAGGGTCCATGAGCTTCAAATTACACCACTGACAGGCCAGGGTTACACCAGTGTATATGCTCTAATGCGAGAGAATAGGACGCATTATGCAATCACACTCTAATCAGAGTATGATCCCATTTTCTCAGAAAGGAGAAGATGGAGAAAAAAAAATTACTTCATCTCCATTCTGCCGGTCCTTGAAAATTGGTCTACACTCAGATGTCATCTGAGCACATTGGGAGGTTTTCCACAGTCTCATTGACTTGCATAGCTAAGCATGATCTAATGCACTCGGTGCTCAGCCCAGTGTGAGCCGCTTGCAGTGCTTGACCGACCGCACTGGGGGTAAAATCAGCATTATTAGTTGTAGTATGTACAGTGGGTACAGAAAGTATTTAGACCCCTTTAAATTTTTTACTCTTTGTTTCATTGCAGCCATTTGGTAAATTCAAAAAAGTTCATTTTTTTTCTCATTAATGTACACTCTGCACCCCGCCATGACTGAAAAGTTTAGCAAATTTATTAGAAAAGAAAAACTGAAATATCACACGGTCATAAGTATTCAGACACTCATATTTATGTCACATGCTGTCCATTTCCTTGTGATCCTCATTGAGATGGTTCTACTCCTTCATTAGAGTCCAGCTGTGTTTAATTAAACTGATAGGACTTGATTTGGAAAGGCGCACACCTGTCTATAAAATACCTCACAGCTCACAGTGCATGTCAGACCAAATGAGAATCATGAGGTCAAAGGAACTGCCCAAGGAGCTCAGAGACAGAATTGTGGCAAGGCACAGATGTGGCAAAGGTTACAAAAGAATTTCTGCAGTATTCAAGGTTCCTAAGAGCATAGTGGCAAGATGGGGTGCAGAGTGTACATTAATGAGAAAAAAATGAACTTTTTTGAATTTACCAAATGACTGCAATGAAACAAAGCGTGAAACATTTACAGGGGTCTGAATACTTTCCGTACCCACTGTACCAAAAAGAAATGACAAATCACCACATCCCGCTCCCGGAAGTGCTTTGCATACGGCTGGCTGTATGTGGATGGAGAGCTGAACTGCTGAACAGTGACTTCCACAGAGGTTTGGGTCAGGTTTGGGTCTAGATCAGAATTTCATAATAAGTCCAGCTGTGCCCGCAGAACCCAAACTTACACGGGCCCCCTCATCTCTACTGAGGATTCATCAAGCTGCAAGGATTTCACCAAGTGTGGTGTAAATATTGCAAGTTATTACCAATCCACAGTATAACCTCCTCATTAGTGAGGGTCCAACCACTGAGACCCTCATAGATCCTTATGCCCTGTTAGAGTGGAGTGCACCACCACATGATTGTTTGTCGATGGGACTCCCAGAGGCACATGCAGTACATGAGTGTTAAGCATTGACATTGTTGGCAATTGTGATTGCAATTATTTTTGATGTTTTATACCATCATTTTTTCCTTTTTAACAATTTGAAGACTGGCATTCACACTCTGTCATAGACCAAATACCAAATAATCCACACAGATTTGGTCCCTTCTCTCCCTCTTCCCAGTCTCCCAACAAGCAAAACAAAAAATAACTAGGGAGTAATTACAATGGTAAAATACTATTTATAAAGGTTTCCTTGAGAATTTGTTATGTATATTAAACATGCAATTTATTATATTAACCCTTTTCATATTAACAAAGAAAAAGTGAAAGTGCATAGTGGGCTTCTTTAAAGAAAAGAAAATGGTCTATCTTGTGCTATATATAAGTGGCTATCTTGGACATCAATGTTCAGCCTCTTAAGGAATTGTATGGTCTTGTTTCTTCAGCACCGCCCTGCTCTCCCGTCTGTCAGGTCCCCTATCAGCCTCTGATGTTTAGCAGCTTAGGCTGCGGTATAGTCTCATCACTGGTCCCAGCTCTGCTCTCTCCCAGGCTCCTACCAGAGGCAGCTTAACTTCTATAGTGTTGGAGAAGTGTTGGGTCACTGAAGCTGGTTGGATGGATTGACCCAGCTCCCTTTGGAGTAGTGCTTGTAAGCTCGATAAAACATAGGCCCCTATTCATCAAAGTCTTTACCCTAGAAAACTTACATAACACACTTTACCCTAGAAATGTATGTAACACACTTTACCCTAGAAAACGTACGTAACATACTTTACACTAGAAAACCTACGTAAGATACTTTACCATAGAAAACTTACGTAACACACTTTACCCTAGAAAACCTACGTAACAGACTTTACCCTAGAAATGTATGTAACACACTTTACCCTAGAAAACGTACATAACACACTTTACCCTAGAAAACGTACGTAACACACTTTACCCTAGAAAACATACATAACACTCTTTACCCTACAAAACGTATGTAACATACTTTACCCTAGAAAACGTACATAACATGCTTTACACTAGAAAACCTACGTAACAGACTTTACCCTAGAAATGTATGTAACACACTTTACCCTAGAAAACGTACGTAACACACTTTACCCTAGAAAACGTACGTAACATACTTTACCCTAGAAAATGTACGTAACATACTTTACCCTAGAAAATGTACGTAACATACTTTACCCTAGAAAACATACATAACACACTTTACCCTAGAAAACGTACGTAACATACTTTACACTAGAAAACATACATAACACACTTTACCCTAGAAAACGTACGTAACAAACTTCACCTAGAAAACGTACGTAACACACTTTACCCTAGAAAACGTAGGTAACACAGTTTACCCTAGAAAACGTAGGTAACACAGTTTACCCTAGAAAACGTACGTAACACACTTTACCCTAGAAAACGTACGTAACACAGTTTACCCTAGAAAACGTACGTAACACAGTTTACCCTAGAAAACGTACATAACACACTTTACCCTAGAAAACTTACGTAACACACTTTACCCAAAAAATGTACATAACATACTTTACCCTAGAAAACGTACGTAACACACTTTACCCTAGAAAACGTAAGTAACACACTTTACCCTAGAAAACTTACATAACACACTTTACCCTAGAAAACTTACATATCACACTTTACCCTAGAAAACATACGTAACACACTTTACCCAAAAAATGTACATAACATACTTTACCCTAGAAAACGTACGTAACACACTTTACCCTAGAAAACATACGTAACACACTTTACCCAAAAAATGTACATAACATACTTTACCCTAGAAAACGTACGTAACACACTTTACCCTAGAAAACGTACGTAACACAGTTTACCCTAGAAAACGTACGTAACACAGTTTACCCTAGAAAACGTACATAACACACTTTACCCTAGAAAACTTACGTAACACACTTTACCCAAAAAATGTACATAACATACTTTACCCTAGAAAACGTACGTAACACACTTTACCCTAGAAAACGTAAGTAACACACTTTACCCTAGAAAACTTACATAACACACTTTACCCTAGAAAACTTACATATCACACTTTACCCTAGAAAACATACGTAACACACTTTACCCAAAAAATGTACATAACATACTTTACCCTAGAAAACGTACGTAACACACTTTACCCTAGAAAACGTACGTAACACACTTTGCCCCAAACATTGCCACAAAGTTGCCTACTCGGCCTTGCTCCCACCTAGCCAGAATCCTACTCCACACTGATGAGGGGCAACACCCCGAAACAGCTGTATGTGGATGGATGCCTGGCCTTGGTATTCCCTTGTCATATCTGTAAACTTGTAAAAGAGTTGGATATTGACTTAAAGGGCCACTTCATTTGGTGGTTATGGTGTTCTCCGCAAGGAGCCACCCCTTGGCTGGGTCCTTCCCTGGAGAGATATATGGCTAGTCCTGTGTTTGAGACTCCTAACCGAGGCTCCACAGACTCTATTTGCATATACAAAGTTGCCCCAAACATTTGGATCTTTTGGGGCTTCCACACCAGTTTCAGGTGGCCCTGCCAAAATAAGAGAAGCTGGGGGATCTGGGGTTGACATTCCTTGCCTGTCAAATTTGTCAAAAGTGGTGTTAGCAATACCATAAATCAGATCCACCGAAATCATTAGTTAATAGGTATATGTGAGAGATTTTTTTGTTTTTGTTTTCATTAAATGTGCCTAGGCACTATCAGGCCTGTAGTCGCTACCTACCTGCCTGTTGTGCTCGGCGCCGTTTACTGCTGGTGCAGAGTGGTCACAGACTGCTCCTGCCTTGGATACAATGGCAGTGTTAATAGAGTGAAAGCTTCCTTTTCTCTCTGCGCTGTAGATGGGGCAGGACGGCCAACATCATGCAGATTGACAGCTGTCTCCCCGCTACCTAAATGGGGGATCTGGCTGTCAATCAGCGTGACATTGGCTGTGATGCTCGTCAACACAGCACAGTGGATAAGGAGCCACCACTCTCTTGAAATGACATCAGCGGAAGCTGCAGAATCGCCAGCAGGAGCGGTCTGTGACTGCTCAGTGTCGGTGAAGAACAGCACCAGGCACAACAGGCCGGTAGAAAACAACTTAGCTTTTAATGAATTCAGCCCATCTTATTCCTCATTGAGACTGAAGCACAATATGCAATGGTCAATGGTCAGTGGTCCTTGGCCCACATAGAGATTGTAGTGTGACCGATCTCTTAGGCAATGAGCAGTATACAATAACATTAAAAATCCCTCTTGATCATAGAGAAGAATTTACATTGACACCACTATCTCCTGCACTGGACGACCTCCTGTTTTTCTTACTGCAATAACCACTCTCAAACTATATCATTCAAACAGATTTGCAGAGACAAAATCTTTTCTATTGGGATCACCATCCGGCTAAACAATGTGCATTTCACAATATGCGTCATATGAAACATTCCAAAAAAAATCACTTTAAATCCCATTGTGTTAAAAGTTAATTTTGTAATCCTTTAATATCCCCCAAAGCAGACGTCCCCAGGCTGATAGGGATTAACAATCAGTGATGGCTTTATAAAGATGTCTGTATTTATAGCACAGTAATACAGCATGCCGGGGAGGGAGGTTTATGTTTTCAGAAGATTTCTGTTTGGGAGTTACACTGTCCTATAAAGAATGGAATCACAATATCTTATTTAGGGCCACGTCACACACACAGATAATTGTGCAGAGATTGTTCGCAGATCTCTGGTTGCAGTGAAATCATGGACACATTGCTCCATTTGTACACGGCCACTAAATAGAACAATGTGTCCATGATTTCACTGCAACCAGAGATCTGCGAACAATCTCTGCACAATTATCTGTGTGTGTGACGTGGCCCTTAAGGATATATCAATTCAATTCTGTTATCTACTAGTAACAACTATAAGGGTATGTGCACATCTGACGTTTGTGCATCTCTGCAGAACGTCCAAAAACCGGTGTAGATTAGCAGAAACTGAGTTTTCTGTGCTCAGCAGAGTCCCTCGTTTTTTGCTCGTTTTTTGCTCGTTTTTTATAGCGTTTATACAGCGTTTTGTCGGCTGTTTTTCTGAGCGTTTTTAAAACTGAGTTTTTTGCTGCACTTGTAAGCTGGAACCGCTGGAAAAACGACCAAAAGAAGTCACTTGCTCTATCTTTGAAAACCGGTGGAAAACCGGTGGAAAAACTGAAAACGACCAGAAAAAAAACGTTCTAATGAAGACAGCGTTTTCTAAACTCCATTGAGAATCATGTTAATCCAGCCGGTGGCTAGGATTAACATAAATTAACATAAAACTGAGCGGAAAACGCCAACGGAAAACGCCAAAAAACAGCCCAGAAAACTACTGATGTGCACATACCCTTAGAGACAATTTTATAGAAGGCTGTAATAGGAGAAACATTACCAGTGCAGTATTCTGTTCTACCACTAGATGTCAGTATGTGAGGAAAAACTACAAGTTTTCCTCAATTATTTTTATAACTAGACGGTGGCCCGATTCTAACGCATCGGGTATTCTAGAATATGTATGTAGTTTATTTATGAAGATTTAAGAATAATACAATGCAAAGCTGGGTTTAAATCCCGCACCAATATCGCTGATTGGTCCCAGGTGGCTGGTGCGACCAATCAGCAGCGTGGGATTTCCATTACAGACAAACAGACAGAATTAGATGATGATATAGTCGATACCTACAGCAGTGTTGGTGGTCAGCAGTGTCGGTGTGCAGCAGTGTCGGTGTGCGGTGGTGTTGGTGTACAGCGGTGTCAGTGTACAGTAGTACCATTATGTTGTGCAGTGGTGTCTGTGTGCAGCAGTGTAAGTGTACAGTAGTATCAGTGTTGTGGGGTGTGTCAGTGTGCGGCGGTGTCGGAGTTCAGCAGTGTCGGTGTGCGGTGGTGTTGGTGTACAGCGGTGTCAGTGTACAGTAGTACCAGTGTTGTGCAGTGGTGTCTGTGTGCAGCAGTGTAAGCGTACAGTAGTATCAGTGTCGTGGGGTGGTGTCAGTGTGCGGCGGTGTCGGAGTTCAGCAGTGTTGGTGTATAGCGGTGTCAGTGTACAGTAGCATCAGTGTTGTAATATCAAAAGAGGAATAGTGGAGCCATAACTTGCTTGAAAACATATAAATATTTTTATTGAGGGACAAAACAGTTTATGGGTGGTGATTAATAAAAGACACAGCACAACATAATGGTACAATTATATAAGTGCTCACAGAGCTCAGCATTATATATAATAATGTTGATACAAGAAAAACAGATTTATCACAGTGTGAGGCAGGTAGCTGGTTATAACAGATTAAACTATATCAACCATATAAATGTCTTTTTCTGCCCAGATCCACTCCCAACCTCACAGGGTTGTATTAACCTCCTATGTACCCATTTGACTTCAGCTATGCTGATCCATTTAGGAGCAACAAGGATAGTAGCATACCAATAAAGTGCTTTAGTGCTGAGAGAAGGGGAACCCCCCTGTGCCGGACTCCAACGCACGTTTCGCGTATTGGTGGTATAAGTGTTTCTACCTGGGAGCACCGGACCCTCTGTCTGACGTTTATATATAGCAAGTGCGCACCTGTAGCGTTAATTTCATTAGGAGCTCATTTTGGCGGCGCATGTACGCATAACGCCGGTCCCGATAAAAGACATTTATATGGTTGATATTGCTTAATCTGTTATAACCAGCTACCTGCCTCACACTGTGATAAATCTGTTTTTCTTGTACCAACATTATTATATATAATGCTGAGCTCTGTGAGCACTTATATAATTGTACCATTATGTTGTGCTGTGTCTTTTATTAATCACCATCCATAAACTGTTTTGTCCCTCAATAAAAATATTTATATGTTTTCAAGCAAGTTATGGCTCCACTATTCCTTTTTTTGATATTGCTTATATTTTGTTGAGCCGCTGAACTGGACACCAGTGGAAACAGTGGTACAGTTTTTTCATATAGCCATATGGAATTTTCTTGTCTAATAGTATCAGTGTTGTGCAGCGGTGTCAGTGTGTGGCAGTGTCAGTGTTCAGCAATGCCGGTATTCAGTAGTGTCAGAGTGCAGCAGTGTCGGAGTGCAGCAGTGTCAGAGTGCAGCAGTGTCGGAGTGCAGCAGTGTCGGAGTGCAGCAGTGTCGGGGTGCAGCAGTGTCGGGGTGCAGCAGTGTCAGTGTTTAACAGTGTCAGTGTGCAGCAGTGTTGGTGTGCGGCGGTGTCGGTGTATAGCGGTGTTGGTGTATAGCGGTGTCAGTGTACAGTAGTATCAGTGTTGTGCAGTGGTGTCAGTGTGCGGCGGTATCGGTGTTCAGCACTGTCAGTGTTCAACAGTGTCAGTGTGCGGCGGTGTCAGTGTGCAGCAGTGTCGGTGTGCAGCAGTGTAAGTGTACAGTAGTATCAGTGTTGTGCAGCAGTGTCGGTGTGCAGAAGTGTCGGTGTGCAGCAGTGTCGGTGTTCAGTGGCCGGGCGCGACCAATCAGTGGGGGCAAGATGGAGTGGGGGCAGGATGAAGTGGGGGCAGGAGGTCAGTAGGCAGAGCATGGGGTCAGTGGGCACAGCAGGGTAAGTGGGCAGAGCAGTGGGTCAGTGGGTATGGTCAGAGCAGGGGTCAGTGGGCACAGCAGGGTCAGTGGACACAGCGGGGAGTCAGTGTGCACAGCAGGGGTCAGTGGGCACAGCAGAGGGTCAGTGGGCACAGCGGGGGTCAGTGGGCACAGCAGGGGGTCAGTGGGCACAGCAGGTGGTCAGTGGATAGAGCAGGGTAGATCGGCAGAGGACCTTTGATGACGTCACGATCATGTGATCTGTGACTCCACCCCATCGTGATGTCATCAAAGGTCCTGAAGCACTCATTTGTGCTTGCAGGTGCTGCGAGGACCAACAGGAAGAGTGGTAGGGGACAGCGGTGACAGGCGGGAGGAGTGATGGGGCAGCGGGGGAGCAGTGGTGAGAGGCGGGGGGAGTGATCGGGCAGCGGGGGATCAGCGGTGACAGGTAGAGGGGAGTGATGGGGTAGCGGGAGACAGTGGTGACAGGCGGGCGGGATTGATCAGGCAGCGGCTTCGCCACGGACCTCTGTGCGGCAGGTAGCCGCGGCTCAGCTACTGGTACATAGGTCAGCGGCTCGCCAGCCGGGAGAGTGGCTCTTTTGCATATGCTGCGCTCATTGGTTGCCGCGACTGGCGGCGACCAATGAGCGCTTGCGCGCGCTTTCAGCCTCAGACAGACACGATTAGGCATTTATATAGTAGATAATAGACATAACTGAAAAAAATTCTATAGAATGTAACAGGGAGTCATACAAAGCATAGAAACATCTCTTCTCATCTTCTTACTGCAATTATTTTTCCTTAAATCTGAAATTCACATGTACTTTCTTTCCATATCTTTGTTTTTAGCATAATAAATCATGTAATTTAAATACTCCTCACTTGATTCGTAATATTAGAGAAACACAACAAACATTGATTCATGAAAAATAAAATTAAGGTCTATTGGAGACTGCTGTAAAATCACAGGCAGTGATGTAACTAGAGTCCGATGGACCCCAGTGCAAAATGTGGACTTGTTCCTCCTCCTTACATGATGGTCAGATATATGGGATTTTGTAGTGTTCTAAATGCTATACATACATACTTGTTACCCCCGCTCCCGACATTTCATGAAGTAATGTTCCCCATCCTGTACCAATACCCCCCCATCCTGGGCCCTTTCCAGGTGTATATGTTCTCCATCCTGGGCCCCTTTCCAGGTATATACGTTCTCCATCCTGGGCCCTTTTCAGGTATATATGTTCTCCATCCTGGGATTTTTACGGATATATATACTGTACGTTCCCCATCCTGAGCACCTTCCAGGTATATGTGTCCCCCATCTTGGACCCTTCCATGTATGGAAAAATAGAAGAAAAAGTTATTGTCATATGACACCTATGCCTAGAATGCTGACATCAGCTGCTGGCCTTTGATTGTCCGGTGGTGGGTATTGCGGTGCAGGGACCCAGTAGGTCCCTGCTTAGTAATATGCATCAAATGAATGTGAATCTACAGACACACATCCAGCTGAAGCGGACGTTGGCAGGCCCCCCACTTCCGTATGGATCTGGTGACGGTCACATCCTCTGTCGCTATAGTAATGCCCTTGGTCAAAGTCCCTCAAAATGCTAGATAAGAAAAGAAACACGTCACAGGAAAGAAATCCACTGTTTCCTTGTTGAAATGCCTGTAAAGGCTCTCTAAATAGGGTTAAATAAGGATCTGCCTTTTTCCCAGAACCAAACCATACAGTCCCTGACAAAAGTTATGTTGCTTATCCATGTTATGTAAATAAAAGCTTATAACCTGACATTAAATTCATCCATTGGTTTTATAAATTACTCTTTTGAAAGCTGAAACCCTCCCAAATGTGGTTTAGGTTAAGAAAGTAAATTGGCATCAATGCTGAAATATTGATCATTTAATGAACACAGAATCGTCCAATTTTTGCAAGACAAAAGTTTTGTCACCTGGTCATATAATGCACCCAATCCTTGTTTACATCCTCACCTGTGCTCCGTAAATGATTTGTTAATTAGCGTGTGTGGATAAAAAGAAACCCAGCACCCCAGCCCTTCACTTGAACTGCAACTTGAGCTCTGACAACATGCCAAAAATACACCCTACCACTAAAGCCTTGATTATCAAGAGGCTGAAGACCAAATCCACTGCAGAGGTGGCTGGCATCTTTAATGTGTCTCAGCGTCAAGTACAAAAAATTAAAGAAAGATTTGAAGAGACTGGAGATGTTTTTGACAAGCCAAGGTCCGGCAGACCCTGCAAGAAAACTGCAGGAGGAACGTTGTTCGTTAGAAAATCCAAAGCAAGCCCCTCTTCCACTTCAGCAGAGCTCCAACAGGCCTGGTCACCTGAACAGTTTGTAAGATTTTGTCTCTAAATGACCTCCATTGTTGAATCAGTGCCCAGAAGCCAGCACTAAACAAAAGGCAAATAAAAAACTGTGTGGCATTTGCAAAGTCCCACAGCCTGCTAAACAGATGGATGCTGGAAAAGTGGCAGAAGGCGGATTTCTCTGATGAATTTTCAGAAGAATTACACCACAGCTGCCGCAATACTGCGGGAGACCTACTGGAGCCTATATGGTTCCACAATACATCCAGAAAACAGTTATATTTGGTGGTGGAAAGATCATGGTCTGGGGTTACATTCAATATGGGGGTGTGTGAAACATTTGCAAGGTGGAAGGCAATATAAATAGCCTAAAATATCAAGACATTAGCTACCTCTTACATTCCAAATCATAAAAGGGGTCAAATTCTGCAGCAGGATGGTGCTCCATCTCATACATCCATCTCTACAACAAAGTTCTCCCAGGCAAAAAGATTAAGGGGGCTCAGCCCTGAACATATTGACCCTGTTTGGGGTAGCTGAAAGGGGAAAAAGTCGGAAGCCAAAACCCAAAGAATTTTAGATGAACTTGGGGGCATAAAAGGGATGAAATTTTTTGCTATTCCTGAGGGACTTCATAAAATTGAATTGTTTTTTTGAACCGCTGGTGAATCTTTTAAGTTATGGAAACCAAAAAATTTTAAATTTATGCCCTTTTAATACCAAAAATTTCTTAAAGTTAGAAATTATTTGTATTTTAAAATTTTTTCCCTTGTTTTGAAAACCCCCTTTATTTTTGGTGGCCAAAATTAATTTTGTTTTCTTTAAAACCCCCAATTTTTCCATTGTTTTGCAATATATTTTTTTTAAACCCTAAACCACAGGGGGAAAAGGGTAAGTTTTTAAAAAGATTAATTTTTTTAAAACCAGGTGTTTAACGTCGGGGTTATGCCTTTTTTAAAACTTTAGTTGAGGGGGAAAAATTTTTGTCGGGGACTGCAATGTTCATGGACGGGGGTTTGGGTTTTTCCCACTAAAGGTAAAGGGTCAGAGTGCATGCAGAAAATTTAGCGGCTGTCCGGGAATGGGGTGTTGGGGTGATCCGGGGAAAAATTGTACATTTAAAGGATTTTTTTTTCCTTTGGGTTTATGCTTCAAAATAAACACCAAAATTTTTCCCAATTTTTTTCAAATTGTTGAAAGGTTTTTTCCCGGTTTTAGTTTGATGCATTTTGGGAATTTCACCCCTTTTGGGGGTTAAATGAAGGGGGGGACATCAGCATCCCCAAAAAATCAGCGGGGGGGGCAAAAAGAATAAATCGTGGGGAGGTACATGTACCCGGGACCCCCCCAACCGGGAATAAATGATCTTTTCAAAGGGGGGGTCATTCAAACTAAAGCGGGAAAACCCCTTTTATGCTCCACCCTGTTTTTATTTTTGGTTTTTTTTCCCCTCCAGGAGTTGTATCACTTATTTAACTATCCTGCCCTTTAAAATATTTCCCAGCGTCGTTTCTGATTTTGGTCCGCTCAGTTTGGTTTTTGCATTTTGTGCCCAAAAGTTGATGAACGTCAGGGCTGAATTTTCAGCAATGTAGGGCTGGGGAGCCTCGCTTTGACTCTCATAATTTTTACATTGAGGGGGTGACCTTGTCTCGCCATCAAAACATTTGGGCCAGGACCCGGGTAAAACCCACGGGTAGGGGTGCCGGGGTGTTTTAAAATTTCTCCCTTTTATTAATTATGGGGGAAATTTTTGGGCCCCCCAAAACTCTTTTTATATAAAATTTTTTAACAAAAAATTTTTGATAAAAAAAAAAAAAAAAATAAAACAGGGAAAATCTGTTAATGCCCTTTTATAAATTATTTCTAAATTTTCTGCCGTTTTTTTTTTTAAAGGGTTTATTTAAATAAATCCCCAATTTTAAAATCTGCCCCTTTTTTTCGTAAGTTTGAAAAAACAACTTATCGAAAAAAATTGGGTTAAAGGGGAACCTGACCAAAATCACCCCCTGATTCACTAGCTGTCCAAAACCCCTTTCCCTGTTTTTTCCCCTCCACCCCTTCTGATTGCATATGGGAGGAGGGGGCTGTATCACTAAACCCCAAATTTTAAAAAAAGGCCCCTTTCCGTAATACCCCATTTGGTTTCCAGGGGGATGTGCTAACCCCGGGCCCCTTAAGGTAAAGACGGGAGTTTCCAAATTGCAGGGGGGAAATTAAAGGAAAATAATGACGCCCCAGGGCTTTCGGGTGAGGGCACCCCAGTGGGGGAAAAAATTTTGGGTTTTGGAGCCCCTTTTCTAGTTCTGCAAGCGCGGCCCTTTTTTTTTTCTTTTTTTTTAAATTTTTTTTTTTAGGGCTGTTTTTAAAGCAAAAAGGGTAGGGTTTTAAAGGAACAGTTAGGAAGGTTTTGGGGGCCAGTTAGTTTTTTACCCCCAGGGGCAGCATGAGGTGTTTTTCCCCTTTTAAAACTAGAGAAAAAAAATTTCAGTTAAAATTGGTTTTTTAGGAATCCTTAACGCGCAAAGGGGGTTTGTTCTGACCCCCCTTTTTGGGGAACAAAGAACAAGGGGGGAAAAAAAACCCTACCCCCTCCATTTTAGTAAACTTACAAAGAACCCATACACCTTTTTTTCCTTTTCAAAAACCTTCCGGGGTTAGGAGAAAGGGCCAACAAAATTACCCATTTGGGGGGACAAAAGCCTGCAGTATTTTTCTCCCCAAAGGGCAAATCCTTTTGGGGACCCCTAAAATCTTTTAAATATTTTTTGGGTGGGTAAAAAAACAAACCCACGTAGTTTGACATAGTTCTGCCATAAAAACCCCCTCCTTTTTAAACCCCGGAATCAAAAGGGGCCGGGTTTGGAAAATATGAAGATGGGGGGTCAGGTTCTAAGAAGTACCTCTTAAAAAATTTTTGGGAAAATTGGAAGTGCTTTTTACCCATCCGGTGCCCGAAGGGTTTGGACGGAACGGATTTTGATAAATCCTCAAAAAGGGCCCTTGGTCTTAGATTTTTTAAACTATCCGGGTCCCAAAAGGGGTTTAATTTTTTGTTTTAAATTTTTTGGAAATCCTGACAAAAGGAAAAAAGGAAAAAATACTTTTTGGATTTGAACCCGGGCCTAAAACTTTGGGAAAAGGAAAAAAGGGTTCCGATGAAACTTTTTCATAGAATTTTCTAAGGATCCCTTTGGGCGGGGCTTGCAATTTCCAATTTTCCTTCATTTTGGTGGGGAAAAGAAAGGCTTTTCTTTGAGGGAACTGAAGGGGGAAGAAAAAAGGGGTTTTAAAAGGGAAATTGTTTTTACCCCCCAATTAAGGGGCCAAATTTGGGCCCCGGGAAGGTGTAAAACTCCTTTTTTCGGGGACAAAGTCTTTTAGCGAAAATAAATCGTTTAAACCCAAATTGGGGGTTTGGGGGAATACCACATCAAAAAGGAACTCGGGCCAAAAACCAGGGCCCTTAAATACTGGGGGGCCCCGGGTTAAGCCCTCTTTTTTGTAAAAATTCAAATTTGAAGAAATTATTGAAAGGATTGGAAAATTTTGGGGGCCCCCCAGAAAAATTACTTAAATTTTGTTGAAAAATTTTTTCCCCCAAGGTTTCCCCCTTTTTGAAATTTTAAATTAAATTTTTTTTAAACCCTTCCCTTTTTCGGGGCCAGAAGCCAGGCAAAAATTTGAGCTTTCAAGGAAAAAATGTGAAAATAATTAGAAGGGGGCCTTTTTGGGACGGGCCTTTCACTTTAAAAAAAGACCCCTTATAATTTGTCCCCCTTTGTTTCCCCCCTTTTTGAAAAAGGGGGAAAATATTGGGGGCTCTTTTTTTCCTGATCTTTTCTAGGATAGTTGGTTCTCTGTCTTCTCTGATCTTCTTCAGGGTCTTAGCCAGTAGAGGAATTAGAGGGAATGCATAGGCCAGGCAAATTCTCCATTTGTGGGAAAGTGCATCTACTCCTATGGATCCGTCCCTGGATTCAGGGAGAAAAAATGTTCTGACCCTTCTTTTTTTGTTTGAAGCAAAGAGGTCGGTCTCAGGGGGACCCCATCTTCCACCAAAAACCAAAAAAATGTCTGGTCCAGGTTCCACTGCCCTGAGTGTAGATCCCGACGACTTAGGAAGTCTGCCTGAAGATTGGAAGATCCCTTTAAATGGACCGCTGATAGAGATAGAAGGGACTGTTTGGTCCAGCAAAAGATCCGACTTGAAGATCGATTTCAGGTTGTCGAATCTCATGCTCTCCTGATGGCAGAGACGTGCCACTGTAGTGATATTGTCTGAATAGACTAGTACGTTTGTGCCCTGACTAGGGTGCATGCCGCAAGAAGGGCTTCTTCTACTGCCTTCAACTCCCTGTGCTTGGATGACTGGGAGCTGATAGCTGACTCCAGAGACCCTGGAACAGGATGTGAGACACCTGGCTCCCAGCCCTTTTGCTGGCATTTATTGTCAGGGTGATGAGAGGAGTCTGGGACCAAGCAAAACCCCTGTGGAGATTTTTGGGGTTTAACCACCACAGGATGGAAGTTGCTACTCGACTCGATAGTCAAAACCTTTTCTTCAGGGAGAGAGGATGCCTGTTCCAGTTTGTCAGGATGTGATCCTGTAAGCTGCGGAATTGAGCTTGGGCCCACAACACTGATGGTATGCAGGATGTGATGTACCCCAAAGGGCGGACATAGCTGTTCGAAGAGTAGGGGCCTTCTGTGTCTTCAGTGCTGAGATTTTGGAGATCAGAGTCAACCGGTGATCTTCTGGGATAAATGACATCTGTTTGTCTGAATCAGTATTACCCCCAGGAACCTCCTTGTAGTGGAGGTTGGAGTTGTGACTTTTTCAAATTTGTGATCCAACCCAAAGACCGAAGCGTGTCTGTCACATCGCCATTGGGCTCGGTGCCGGTGTTTCCTGCCTCGGCCGCTGGGAGGAGCCGGATTCCTTGGGGCTGGTGGCGCTGGTGATAGGAGGGCCTTGTCCTCATACGGAACTGCTCCCGCGACTCTGCCTCTGTCGCTGAGCGCCGCTGTGTTTCCCCTCTGGGTGGTGTTGGTCGCAGAGGAGCGGGCCCTGCAGAGGTTTTCCGTTAGGCGCAGCCTGCGTTCTTCTGTCAGAGGTGGGGTGGGTGGAGCCAGTCGTGCATCTCCATTGGCCTGGGTCTAGGGGCGGTCCGGATGAGGTCATCAGGCTGTGAGCTCCAGCCTATGGGAGGTAACCGCACCCTTCAAATACATTGGAGCCTGTCTTGCAGGCCGCCAGATATAGTTTTGGTTCCCCAGTGACATAGTGTGTGTGTGTTGGTGTTGACTCTGACCTTTGCCTGGATTTTCGACTCGTTACCGCCTGACGATTTTGTACCTTCGCTGCCCCCCGGTTTTGACTCTGACTCCTGACTACGTTCTTCGGTTCCTGATTTTTCCCTTCCTAGACGACCTCCCTGCTCTGCTGCTCTCATAGGTAGCTACCTCCTGAGCTCCGCTATAATTCCAGATCCCTGTATAGGGGTTAAGGGTCTCGGGGTTTCTGGGGGTGCTGCCTTACCAGCAGCTCGGCCTCACAGCGGATGGTCGTCACATTATATCTGGCCATACCATTTTTTCTATATATATTATATATCGACTATATATATATTTAAACGCATTCCCTTACATTTTTTTTTCTCTCTCCTTTTTCCAATGGTTTTGTGGCGCCCCGTAACGAGTGCGTCACAAGAGGGTATTGCAGCCATAAATGCAGCAGCAATATTCTCTGACACAGCAGTGATCTGGTTAATTTAGAAATCCAACCCTGCATGCATCACCTAGAACAGAGGGCCAATCCTAGGTCCCGGTGGGCGGAGTGCTAGGAAGTGTGTAGGAGAACAGACCCTTAGTCTAGTCAGTCAGAGAAGGGATCTAGAACTTGACCCGATGCAGTCTAGAACTTGGAGAGGAGCGGGGGCTCCGCACCCGTGCAGCCCCCGGGCCGTCACCGGTCGGGTGTCAGCACCTGAGGCCTTACCACCTGGGCATTATTCACACGGGTTCCCAAAAGACTCCCGTGCCCACAACTCACAGCGGTTCACTGGTACCGAAGCTGGCAGCAGTTCACCTCTGCTACGCGAACCAGAAGCGTGGAGGAGCAGCTTTACAGGAGCACCCCACCACCAGCCAACTTTCAGTCGTCTAACCAGCGAATGTACCCACTGAGGGATCCAAGGCTCCCAAAACATCCAGAACGTACATCATGGGATAGGCCATTGAAGCAGCCTCCCGTACCCGATCTGGTATTCCTGGGCGACACTGGCAACCAATTAGTTAAATGGAGGAACACTGCGGATTTCTAAGAGGACACCATCACTGCTGAGTCCACCCGATCTACTACCCGTAAACTGTATACCATGTACTGCCTGCTGGTTACAGTAAAGACCCGTTGCAGAGACTTTCTGTGTCGTGCTTCCTTATGAACTGTCCGTCCGCACTACAAGGTAACCGCAGCTGCCGCACAACATCTTAAGCAGCTCCAGCCTCCGGGATCACCGCTCAGCCTGTGGGGAGCGTTCCATCTTGCTGGCTGTCCATCCCCCGGAGGTTCCGCAGCGTTGGTAACGATTACCGAAACTACTCATAGGTGCGTCACAAATAATTAAAAACCCCTTTAATCTGTTCCCTACAAGACGTCTTCAACACTTTTTATCTGCCACTACACCGGGCCCCACTACCGGCAGGCGGGTCCACCCGTGACAATTAGGAAGGAAGCATCGCCTTCTAAACCGGAGTCCCGGCCACGGTGAGTCAGTTTTACCTGTTGTTTTTTTTTCTTTACTCTGAGCTGTGTCAGCTGTTAATTGCTTCCCTCAATGCATTTGTGTCCAGCTTATCAGTCCTGTGAAGGAACACTCCCATCATCTCATTCCAACATGCTGTACAAGCCACAAATTTTGAGTCCTCTGCATGAAAGCTGGAGATCAGAAGGCCTCGTTCCCTGGATGTCAGCACCTGGGTGGCTCTGGCTATGCCTGCTCAGGTGCCCAGGTAGGATTGCCCGCAAATGCGGCCAAAGTCCTGTTACCTATTTCTTTGACTTACCTTAAGAAATCTGTGTGTTTAGAGGCTTATGTAGACAGTGGCTCAGAGGGGAATTTCATTGATCTCCTGGGTAGCAAGAAATCTAGGTGTACCACTACTAAGGCTTAATGCCCCCATTAGAACCACTGCAGTTAATGGTACTCCCCTCATCCAGGGTGGAGTGGAATTTGTCACTGAGGAAGTGTCAATGTTGGTGGGGTCTTTACATGCTGAAAATGTGTCATTTTTTGCTATCAGTAATTTATCATCGGCAGTAATCTGGGCATTGCCATGGTTACGTAACATAACCTGTCATAGACTAGCACTTGGGTGACATCGTGCGCTGGAGCCCAAAGTGTCAGGGTAACTATATCTCGCTATCTGTAAACCAAGTGAAGGTCAAGACTCCTCCATTTGTGCCCTTATGCCTTTAGAGATTTGAAGATGTATTTTCTATTCAGGAATCAGAGAAATTACCCCTCACAGAAAGTATGCTTGCGCCATAGATTTGATATCTGATTCTCGTCTCCCGAAGGGGAGAGTATTTAATCTCTCTGGTCCAGAACGTCAGGCCACGAATGATTACATAGCAGACAGTCTGAGAAAAGGGTATATTAGACCGTCCACCTCACCAGTAGGGACTGGTTTCTTTTTTGTGGGAAAGAAAGATGGTGGCCTCAGACCTTGCATTGATTACCTCGAATTAAACGCGATCACTGTTAAAAAACAGTATCCTCTTCCACTCATCCCTGATCTTTATAATCAGCTCTTGGGAGCCAAATATTTCACCAAACTGGACCTCAGGGGAGCATATAACCTTGTCCGTATAAAAGCAGGTGATGAGTGGAAGACCGCGTTTAACACACCTCTCGGCCATTTTGAGTATCTTGTAATGCCGTTCGGGTTAAGTAACGCACCTGCAGTTTTTCAGAATTTCGTGAACGATATATTCAGAGATATCAGTGGTGTATATGTGGTCGTTTATTTGGACGACATTCTGTTTTTTTCTCCTGGTCTTTGGTCGCACGTCCGACATGTCCGTACTGTACTCCAGAGACTCAGAGAGCATTCTTTATTCGCCAAATTAGAGAAATGTGTCTTCATGGAGGAGGAGATAAACTGTTTGGGGTATATTATATCTGCTAAAGGTTTTCGCATGGATCCTGCCAAAATTAAACCCATTAAGGAATGGGTACCCATTAAAGCACTGCAGCGATTCTTGGGTTTCGCTAACTATTATCACAAATTTATTTAAGGGTTTTCCGAGATAGCCAAACCACTCACTGATTTGACACGGAAAGGAGCCGATGTGGTTAATTGGAAGCCTGAAGCAATTTATGCGTTTTCTAAGTTAAAGGAATGTTTCTCCTCTGACCCTATATTGGTTCAGCCTGATCTGGACCGCCCCTTCATTGTAGAGGTAGATGCCTCTGAAGTTGGTAGTGGGAGCAGTGCTATCACAAGGCACTGCATCCCTCACTCAGCTTCGTCCGTGTGCCTTCTTTTCCCGAAAATTTCGTCTACCGAGATGAATTATGACATAGGTAACCGAGAGTTGTTGGCAATCAAATGGGCCTTCGAGGAATGGCGCCACTTCCTCGAAGGCGCCAAACATAAGATTACCGTAATTACTGACCACAAAAACCTGACCTACTTGGAGTCAGCAAAAAGACTGAATCCTAGACAGGCTAGGTGGGCTTTGTTCTTCTCCAGATTTGATTTTGTTATCACTTTCCGACCAGGTACTAAAAATGTGAGAGCCGATGCCCTGTCTCGAAGTTTTTGCCCCATACAAGTCGGGGACGTTGAACCGACTCCCATTTTAGCCAAGGGGATTGTTGTCTCGGCTGTGTCTTTGGATCTTCTGGAAGAGATTCGTAGATCTCCAGAACAGGCCCCTGACACTACTCCTGCCCAGAAACTATTCGTCCCTGCCACATACCGCCTCAAAGTCCTTAAGGAATCTCATGATTCCGTCCTCGAAGGGCATCCTGGTATCAATAACACCATCAGACTTGTGACCAGGAGTTTGTGGTGGCCAACCATAGTAAAGGACTGTAAGGAATATGTACTGACTTGTGAAACCTGTGCTAGCGCTAAGTCTCCCCGCAACCGCCCTGCCGGGTTGCTCTAGTCCTTGCCTACCCCTGAGGGTCCTTGGACTCATATCTCCATGGATTTTATTACTGACCTGCCACTCTCAGAAGGGAAGACTTGTATCTGGGTAGTGGTAGACAGATTCAGCAAGCAGTGTCATTTTGTTCCGCTGTCCGGGTTACCTAATTCCGAGACCCTGAGCAAAGTATTTATTAATCATGTTGTGCGATGGCATGGTGTTCCTGTGAATATTGTTTCTGACAGGGGCACCCAGTTCGTTTCTAAGTTTTGGAGGGCATTCTGTAAACGGATTGGAATTGAGTATTCCTTTTCTTCTGCCTATCACCCTGAAACCAATGGTCAAACCGAGCGCGCTAATCAAGCTCTCGAACAGTATCTACGTTGTTATGTCTCTGAGCATCAATCTGATTGGGTGGAACATCTGCCACTAGCAGAATTTGCCATGAATAACCGGTACCAGGAGTCCACCAAGACCACCCCTTTCTACTGTAATCATGGGCTACACCCGCGCTTTTGTTCATTTTCTTCTAGGCTTTCTGACGTCCCTGGGGTAGAAAGGTCCGTAGATCAGTTAAAGACTATCTGGTCTGAAGTGAACAAAAACTTAAAGGGGGCTCAGACTAGGCAGGCGTCTTCTGCTAATAAACAAATAAGCAAATAAGTCTGTGGAGCCTCGGTTAGGAGTCTCAAACACAGGACTAGCCAGATATCCTTCCAGGGAAGGACCCAGTCAAGGGGTGGCTCCTTGCGGAGAACACCATAACCACCATGTTAAGTGGCCCTTTTAGTCAATATCCAGCTCTTTTACAAGCTTAGAGATATGACAAGGGAATACCAAGACCAGGTATCCATCCACAGACAGCTGTTTCGGGGTGTTGCCCCTCATCAGTGTGGAGTAGGATTCTGGCTAGGTGGAAGCAAGGCCTAGTAGACCAACATCACAAAGTATTCACTGATCTCAGGGAGACCAGTCCAAGAAAACACTGCGGGCAACTGGCTAAAGCGCTCAACACAGTGAATTCCTAGGCGTATTGCCTCCTGGGAATTATGAATATCAAATAAGTCTGTGGAGCCTCGGTTAGGAGTCTCAAACACAGGACACAACCTGTCCCCACCATACATCTCCGACCTGGTCTCCTGATACCTACCCTCACGCAACCTCTGATCCTCCCAAGACTTCTCCTCTGCTCCCCCCTCATCTCCTCTTTGCACAACCGCATTCAGGACTTCTCCTGGGCTCTGCCATACTCTGGAACTCCCTGCCCCAACATGTCAGACACTCTCCGACCCTGAGAACCTTCAAGTGTCACCTGAACACTCACCTATTCCGTCAAGCCTACAACCTGCCATGAGACCCTGGCGACAGCCCCATAACTGACATTCCCACATCCTACTGTATCCCCACCCGCCCCTCGTAGACTTGAGCCCTTGTGGACAGGGCCCCCCCCCTGTACCTGTATGTCCTGATTATCTAGAGTTAGTGTACTTGCCTTGTCTCCCTTATCCTCATGTAAAGCACCATTGAACCTAATGGCGCTATATAAATCTATAATATAAAAGCCGAAGGCCACTTCTGGAAAACCCGAAAGTTACTTCCGTGATGGCCTCCTGACCATGGTGGTGAGTCACCAGTGCGGGGTAGCCGGGCAGCGCCCGGCTACAGGGACCGGCGGAGGAACGTTCCGGCCAGGAAGTTCCGCTTTCGAAAGTTCCGGCCAGGAACGTTCCGCTTTCGGAAGTTCCGGCCAGGAACGTTCCATCTGTCCCTCCTCTCTCCTCCGCTTCAGCCTCTGCCCGTCCTCCTCTCCAGCCTCTGCCCGTCCTCTCCAGCCTGTCCCCGTCCTCTCCAGTCTCTCCCCGTCCTCTCCAGCCTCTGCCCTGCCTCTCCAGCCTCCCTGCACTGCCCTCCTCACCCCTCCAGCCTCCGCTCTCCTCACCCCTCTATATGCAATATACAGTATGTGTATATATGTGTGTATGTAGGCACTTCCATCACTTTGTCCGCACTTCCCTCAACTTTGTACACACACATATACACACACAACACACACACACACACACTCCGCTATATTTACCACCGGCCCTGCGTCCGCTGCCTGGATCCTCAGTCGACATGTCGCCGCCCCCGAACTACTGGATCCAATATAGCGTCCAAGATGTCTCGCCAAACTACCGGACAACATATTAGATCCAGTCATCCGGGGGCGGCGACATGTCGACTCAGGATCCAGGCGGCGGAGAAGAGCAGGGTCGGTAGTAAGTATAGCAGAGTGTGTGTATGTGTGTGTGTGTGTATGTGTGTGTGTGCGGTTGCCTGTGTGATTAGGTGGCTGACCACTCTGCCCACGGCGCTGCGCTGACCAATCTCACCACACAACTGCAACACACCCACCACTCTGCTAACCACTGAGGCCACCGCACTCACTGCTAACCACTGAGCCACCGCGCGTGCTAACCACTGAGCCACCGCGCGTGCTAACCACTGAGCCACCGCGCAGTGCTAACCACTGAGCCACCGCGCGTGCTAACCACTGAGCCACCGCGCAGTGCTAACCACTGAGCCACCCGCATTACTCCAGTGCTAACCACTGAGCCACCCCTGTAACCACACACATAACTATTTCAACGCACTCCCCTACCTATTAGTAAATAAACTAATATGAATTCTAGACTACCCGATTCTTTAGAATCGGGCCGCCATCTAGTAACATAATAATAAATCTGGAGACACAGGTGGACGCAATATTAACCTGGATGGCAGAGGTAGATGCCTCCCAGGATTTTTCATCAGGCTTTCAATTTTTCGATCCATTCTGATCTTTAAGTTGGGATAAATTCTCAAAGGGGAGTGCAGTTTTTTTAGCTACTCTCGCCACCTGCATATCCACCTTCAGGATGTCCCATTTAAACACATACTCCTCAAGGGGAATCTGTTTTTTAGATCAGTTTTAAGCCTCTTCTCTGAGAATTCCATTCCTGGGTAATGAGGCTTTGTATGTTTGCGTGGACTGAGAAGCCAACTTGTTTTACTGACTTTAGCCCCGCAAACATTTCATTTTGGACAGAATGGAGGACTTGTTCCTCTTTAAGGCCCATGGTGCTATGCACGGCACTAAAGAGCTCACCCATATCTTCAGCAGAAAATAGGAATTTTTTAATATCCGCCCTTCTAGAAGATGAAGCGTCATCCACAGAATCTGAATCATGAATCCCATCTGACCCAAAGTCTGAAAGATCTATCTGGAGATTCCATTTTTTAGGGGAAGGAGGGCCAGGTACAGGGGTCGCAGGTGTTAAGGAGGCTAAGGAGGACTGAATCTCCTGCTTCATTATGGATGCAATTTGTCTGTGCACCCCTGACAGAGCTACTAATTCCATATTAAGGAAAGCTTCTTGCTACATATAGGACATTTGGAGGATTCCCTGTAAACTTTTTAGCAGCAGACTGGTCTCCCTAGAACAGAGGAATAAGTTGCCATGAAAAGCTGCCTAAGTATGTCAGATATAGGGACCCACCCACACCCCACAGACTCACTGTGGCTGGGACAACGCTGGGTTCTGCAGAAACAGGGCAGGTTAGAGACACCATCCATCCTTACAGGGAAGTTAGTTTACCTCAGTGGTGTCTTCTGGGTGGGTTTTTCTCCATGTAAGCCTTGCCTCAGTGCCAGGTCTGTTCCCCTTCTCCCCCTGGCCATTTGTTGAGAAGTGAGCGTGTCCTGCATGCTGTTCGTAGCCGGAGGCGGAACCTGGAAGCGCATTGTTCCACGGTGGAAGGCAATTCCCGACGTTCAGCCGTGAGGTCACTTCTGGGTCATGCTGAGGCAGTGCATGAGGGAAAAGAAACTGGCGGGCTCGGGGAGGCCGCCGGCCTGGGATCCCTGACCCGCATTGCCCCACTAGGAGACTTCGGAGGTCCAGGGATGGTCCTGAAACCCCGCAGGGAGACAGGAGCAGAAAGGAGGAGGGAAGCGGAGCCCATGTCCAACACTGCCCAGCTAGAAACATTTAAAAAGGTATGCCACGGTCGCCAGCCAAGCAGCACAAGAAAAAAAAACCTCTCCATGCCCCATGAGGACAGGAAAGACACTGGCTAGTAGGAGGTGAGATGGGCTTTTTAACCTCTTTGTGTTTCCTGTCCCTAATTAGGGCATGGAGAGGCAACCTCCTATGCTTCATGGAAAATTAATGTTGGGTTGTGGATCAGTCAAGGAACACAGTGCCACTTATCAGACATCTGTGATGGGGGGCCCACACGCTGTCTGGGACACTGGCCGCAGTGCAGGCATTGATTATCGCTGGTGCCTGGGTCATCATACCCTTGGGAGTGGACCCATCCTGCTGCTACAGTCCCTCCTATTTGTGTTCCACTCTGAAACTCAGGCTGGTGCTGCGACTCCTCAGAGTACAGGGGGAGGAAAGAGATGTCATACAGGTGTAAGTAAGACAGTGCACAACGGGGGTACAGAGAACACACAGGGGGTAGAGACAGCACAAGGGGAGAGAGCGCACAGGGGGAGAGATGGCACAAGGGGAGAGAGCACACAGGGGAGAGACTGCACAAGGGGAGAGAGCGCATAGGGGGAGTGACAGCACAAGGGGAGAGAGAGGCATACAGGAGAGAGACAGCACAAGGTGAAAGAGAGCAACAGGGTGAAGAGAGAGCACATGGAGGAGAGACACCACAAGGGAGAGAAATAACAGAGGGGAATGGCAAGCACAAGAGGAGAGAGAGCACACAGGGGCGAATGTCAGCACACGAGAGGAGAGTGCACAGAGGGAAGAGAGCACATGGGGGAGAGACAGAGCAAGGAGAAAGATAGCGCACAGCTGTGAGAGACAGCACAAGGGGGAGAGAGAGAGAGAGCACAGGGGGATGGCAAGCAGCAGCACCTGCCAAGCCATGGCCACCTTGTGCAGCAGCCGGCTCCCCTGCCCCACTCAGTGGCGCTGCTATTAGTAGCATTGTAGTTGGACTAATATATAATCGCACAAGTTCTAGAATCGCCTGCTGTGATAGAATTGGTCAGGGGCGGACCTTAAACCCATGGGGACCTGCTGCAGCCATGTTGCGGAGCGGGGGGGATGTTGAGGTTGTGCTGGCGCGGGCTTGGCGGCGCGGTCTGCTGTTGGGGGTTGTGGAGGGGTGCTGGGCGGCTCGGTGGCGCGCGGTCTGCTGTTGGGGGTTGTGGAGGGGTGCTGGCGGCTGGCAGCGCGGTCTGCTGTTGGGGGTTGTGGAGGGGTCGGGCTGGCTGGGCGCAGTCTGCTGTTGGGGGTTGTGGAGGGGTGCTGGCAGCCGGCGGCTCTCCTACCCTTTCTGAGCCGCGCCGTTCCTGGGAGCGGAGGGGCAGGAGAGGAGGGGCGGGATCAGGCAAGGGAAGCAGGAAGCTTTCTGCTTCCCTTGCCTGACCCTCCTCTCCTCTGACGTCGGGTTACAGGGGTCGGCTGGGGGGCCCCTTCAGGCTTGAAGGGGCCCCCTAGCCGGTTGGGGCCCTAGTGCAGCTGAACCAGCTGCACCACGGTAGTTCCGCCCCTGAATTGGTCCTTTGTCTAGTAGTTAATAATCTTACAGCGTTTATCTATCATGACATTTTTGCTGCTCCAACTAAGAGCAGCATAATGTAGAGGCAGAGACCCTGATTCCAATGATGTATCAACTGACTGGACTGCAAGCTGTAGTTTTTATAAAATCACTGTTTTATCTTCTGCAGATCTACCAGTTCTCTGAATGCTGAGCTCTGTATAACCCTGCCCACACCATGATTGGCCTCTATGTGCACTGTGCATAGGCAGGAAGCTGACAATCAGTGGTGGAGGTGGGGCTGGACAACATAGCAGCAGGTTCACTAGTCTCTAGTGGTAATCCACTGCTAATAAAACAGTGATTTTATCAAAACAGAGGAAGCAGCGCAGTAAGTGACACATCGTTGGAATCAGGCTCTCTATCCCTACATTATGATGCTTTCAGATTAGATAGCAAAAACCTAGTGACAGATTTCCTTTAACCGCGCTCCTGTAATGCAGTTAGTATGAGACAAGGGAATAAGGCTCACCACCTACCAGGGCGTTGGAAGAATATTCACTACTGCAAGGATATGGAGCGCGCTTGATCCTCCAGCTGGTGTGCTCAGCTGAGCAATGCAATTTTAGGAAGAAGAGAATCACATGCCCTCAATCAGGAAGAGATGGTAAAATAACATCATCTTTATTAGGTAACCGTTAAAATCATGTAAAACAAGGAAACACTTCATCTCATCTGACGCGTTTCTGGTGTACACCGCCTTTGTCATAGAAACTCTATCTATAATTAAGAGAGGTTGTACACTAGAAACGCGTCAGATGAGATGAAGTGTTTCCTTGTTCTTACATGATTTTAACGGTTACCTAATAAAGATGATGTTATTTTACCATCTCCTATCGGATTGAGGCGCGATGTGATGCTCTTCTTCCTGAAACCATAATGCAGTAACTTTTTCTCATCCATCAATATAACAGAGTGAAGTAATAATGAAATAAAAATATTTCCATTATTTTGGAATGTATAATTAATATTCAATATATAAAGTGCACTCAAATGCAGATAATTGCCCCTATTGACACAGAGGCGCAGAGGCCAGTAATGTTCTATAGTTTAGCAGTAAATGCTGTAATCTAAATTCCATAATCCTAGCGGATGCCTCATATCTGTAATAAATAATGACACGCAGGTAAAGGTTCAGATCATGACAATTAATGGCTTCTGGAGAATCTTTCTGTTTGGGGGAAGCCGGTCAATTCCTCTGCTGCTCGGGAGGCCCAGCACTAACATAATGTACCCTGGATCCTGACATAGGAAGATATTCTATTTATGAGATTTTTATTTGGACACAAGGGCGCAAGGATGAAAAGAATTCGCTGTGACATGTACTGTGGCTGCGGCTCCAGTGAGGCGAGCAAGTGTTGTGCATTAGTGAAAACAAGCCATGTTGTGTTTTATTCCATATCCCCAAGACATAAGGTCACCCCGTAGCGTTCAAAGCTTTCAGCATCCTTCCTCTAGATGTTTCTTTGTGTATGTGGCAGAGAAATGCATTTTTTGTAATTTGTATTCTCTTTTTAAGATGACTGAAAGATAAAATAAATAGAAAACTTAGATATAATTTTAAAGAAAAATTTTAAAGGACAAATATAATAAAACCCGTTTATTTAAATGAAAATCCCTCTCAAAATGTCTGGTCTATAATCACAAAAATGTGAAATTTAATTATACAGGCAAATTAATATATTTTACAATTGTTTTAGTTAATAGCAAATCTTTCCAAGAGTAACTACAGCACTTATTGTAAAAATATAGACTAAGACTTTATATCTTGTGCCTTTGTTTCTTTTTGCATCTTTATCTGCTCCTCTATGCATCCAGGCTCACATAGGTGTACTTTTTAATCTCCTTAGAAGACTTGATTAGCGATCATCTGATTACTTGTGCTATGTCTCCCCTATGCACTGTCTCCCACTTATGCGCCTAACTGTTTGCTGTGTCCTTAATTCCGTGTGCTGTGTCTACCCCCCTGTGTGCTGTGTCTATCCCCGCTATGTCTCTCCCTCCTGTGTGCTGCATCTTCCCTCTGTGCACTCTGTTTCTTCTCCCTCTGAACTGTGTCTCTCCGTTCTGTGCACTGTCTCTCCCTTGTGTGTGCTATGTCTTTCCCCCTGCATGCTGTCTTTCCCTCCTGTGCACTGTGTTTCTCCCCCTGTGCCCTGTGTCCAGTGGTGGATTAAGTGGATCATGGGCCCGGGGCAGTTCATAAAACCTGGCCTTCCCCGCCCGCCAAAAATATTCTGCAAATTTTGTAGCTCTTCTCAAAAACAGGCACCTATAACACAATAAAAAAAAACCTGTCATTAATAGATCGAACACAGGGCTCAGAAACATGAATCCTATTTTTTCAACCATAATGGAGCAGATTGCAGTGCATGTAGTTAGATTATTATAACCCAACTTAAGATGAGCAATGATAAACAAACATGATAAATGTTAAAGGAAAGCACTTTCAAGCTGTAATAAGTCTGAGCATAGGACTGACGCATCATAACTCATTAAGTTTAACAAGTGGGGAAAAAGACTATATAAACTAGCATATTACTGGCGGAAAGTGAGTATGTGCACAGGAGAACCCTCTCATGTCCACGCGTTCCTCACATGCCAGTGCAGCGAATAGAAACAGAAGAGTATTAATGGCGCGGCACGCGCCTAGCGAGATGAAGAGAAAGAACTGATGACAAGATGCGCCGCGCAAGTCAGTGGAATAGAGTGGTCAGATTTACACTCACCGCAGTTAATAGTGGGTGGAAAGCAAGATTGGAGAGTATTTGTGCTCCTAAAGGGAAAGTGAAGAATTAAAAGGCGAACAGGCGGCCAGTCCCCTGGGCCCCCCAAGAAGCCTTGGGCCGGGGGCGACCGCCCCAATCGCCCAATGTGATCGCCATTGCCTGTGTCTTTCCCTCGTGTATGCTGCATGTCTCTCTGTGAGCTGTTTCTCTCCTCTCTGTGTGCTGTGTTCCCCCTTCCTGAGCTGTCTTCTACCTCTATGCACTGTGCAATATCCAATTGTTGGTGGCTTATGAACAGTAGTAAGACAGCAAGAGATGTGTGTCATGATTTCCAGCAGAAACCAGTGACATCACCTGTTAGGTGGCACTGATCTTCTGCACTACTGTAAACAGTCACATCATCGCCAGCTGTCAGATGCTGCGCTCATCGCACAGCACACAGATGAAGGAAACAGTACAAGGAAGCCATGCAGGGCTGGAGACAGCATCCAACAAGCATCACAGATGGTGTCGCTGATGTCCAGGGCCCGGAACTTGCCTGGGTGCATCGAGTTAGTGACAACAGCCAAATCACAGGGGCCTTCAACAGACCCCCTTCTGCCACAGCAATCCATTGGTGCTCCATGATCATGGGTTGATCGGCCATAGAATGACACACCCTTGTGAAGGCGGAGCTTTATTAGCGTTGTCAGAGATCGACAGCAGCACAGGTTAGGGTGTTTTCACATCAGCGGTTTGTAGTTTTGATCAGGTAAGCTTGAACTTTGAACTCAGGTTTGCCTGATCTGCCGGAAGCTGGCACACTTGCGGCAGGATCACGGCAAGACTAGTTCTGCCTAATACATTCCCTATAGGTCTTGCATATGATGTGCCTCAGGGCCGTGGGGTACTCAGAACCGGGCTGCGGTGCTTCTGGGGAGTCACAGGGGTCAAGATATAGCTCCAGGACCCTGGGTTCAGCTTCAAAGACTTTTGGGAATAGGGTGGTTTAAAGGGAGTATTATTGTGATGCCACCCATGGTTTGTGGCTATTAGTGGCCATCGCTGCTGCAGAACCTCTGGAGACAATGTATGGGCAGCTAGGATGTAGTAGCTCTCCACGTTTGGAGCAGATTCCCAGGGTAGTGGATAATGAAAGGGTGTAGGGTGCAGGATGGAGGACGTGAAGTAACTGACAGACTCACAGTTTGTTAGTTCCTTAAATCCTTTACTGGTGATACTAGCACAAAGACAGATGATATTGCTGGAATCCGGCAACCTAGGAGCATCTCTGGGTTCTCCTTACCCGGCAAGTTTTGAGGCCTCCCTGCTGCAGTCTCTCTTAGTGTGTCGCTGCTGCTTAAGCTGAGCTGCGGCCCTCTCTCTCCCGCAGTGTGCCGGTAGGATAGGCAGCTTGTGTCCTTCTCCAGCCCCACTTCTCTGGCGGCTGCTCCTGGGCTCTTCACGCTGCTTTTTCTGTGGGCATTTTGGTGTGGATGGTGGAATCCCCCATCCTCCGGTATTGGCTGCCAGGACGTAATGCCCTGCACAGCTTCGGACTCCGATGTTCGTTTCTTGCCGTTTACTCCTCTGGGGTGAGCTCCACACCGCTCTACTCCCCAGGCTCTCCTCGACTTCCTCAGACCTTTGCCTACTGGTCACTCAAGCTAAGTCTAGCTCTCCTGGGACGAGCTTAGCACTGCTCCAGTCCACAGGATGTCCCTCAGTCCTCCTAGGAACTGAATTGACTAACCCCACCCCAGACCAGAATTAATAGGTAAACTACCCTGAACGCGGGCTTAAGGGCTCCCCTTTCAGGTCTGGAGGCAGAAAGGTTTTGTATGCTTTGGTTTTGCCCGGTGTGGTTACCCTCTGTTACTCTTAGGTATGACACTACCCCCCGAGGGAGGCAATAACATTGTGGCATCTGGACTCTGAGGTGCCACACATACATGTGCGGCACGTGCGGCAGTATTGCCACAATCCTGCAAATGCAGCACTTGCGACAGGTGGATCAGGCAAAAAAAACTCTGTGGTTGTATACGTTTGCATCAATTTTTTTGCCTGATCTGTTGGAAAGTTGAACATTTACATAGGTCACGCCTAACGGGAGGGTGTTGGGAGGGGCTCTGAGCATGCTCAGTATGAAAGCCAGATCCAGCCTGGCTGGATCTGGCCCCATTGAAGTCCATTCTATTTTTGCCCACAGTGCACCACATCCGGTAACATCAGACTTTTTAGCAAGCTGCAAAATTGCAACTTTGTGCATCCAGGAGGAGGTCAAAATGATGTATTTGTTAGGATCCCATGGAAATCTTATGCCACTGCATCTACCTGCATGCCCATTCTAAGTCTGTGGAGACAGGCCTGATCATGTAGCATCAGGTTTTGGCTGGATTAGGACCCTTGACAAAAAAATGTAAGTGCAAAACCACCTTTAGGGTATGTGCACATCTGACGTTTTGTGGGCTGCTTTTTACCGGTTTCCGTCGGCGTTTTCCGCTCAGTTTTATGTTAATTTATGTTAATCCTAGCCACCGGCTGGATTAACATGATACTCAATGGAGTTTAGAAAATGCTGTCTTCATTAGAACGTTTTTTTTCTGGTCGTTTTCAGTTTTTTCACCGGTTTTCCACCGGTTTTCAAAGATAGAGCAAGTGACTTCTTTTGAGCGTTTTTCCAGTGGTTCTAGCTTACAAGTGCCCAAAAAACCGGCCTAAAAACGCTCAGAAAAACCGCCAGAAAACCGCCGACAAAACGCTGTATAAACGCTGTAAAACCGGTCGGAAAAAGCTCAAAAAACGCTGAGGTCAGAAAACTCAGTTTCTGCCATTCTCCACCGATTTCAGGACGGTCTGCAAAGATCCGGAAAACGTCAGATGTGCACATACCCTTAGAGGTTATTCGTTGAAAATTTACTGAAGGGCACCAGGGATGGGGAGTTGATTTAAGCCAATTTCCGTCCACACTTCACCAGCTCAATGGTACATAAACATACACAGAGGCCAGTGGAGCAGAATCAGAGTGCCCTTTTGTGTATCAGAAGGGTTGAGAATGCGCAAGTAGGGTCTTATCTTTTATAGACAGATGTATGATACTAATATTAGTATTGCTCACCTGATGTGGTTGTGTAGCACACAACCAGCGTTATCGCTCAGAAAAAACAGCTGCTGCAGGGACCGTACTTCCACAGGATGCGGTGCTCAAATCACAAGGTTATTCGGGCAAAGTACCTTTATGTCCACGCTGCTGTCAGACCGGTATACCAATGACACTGGACGTCTAGGTATTGGAGATATAAATTTATTTCCTTATTTCCACTGCGTTTCGGAGCCACGTGCCGAGCTCCTTCCTGAGGAAGGAACTCGGCACGTGGCTCCGAAACGCGTTGGAAATAAGGAAATAAATGTATATCTCCAATACCTAGACGTCCAGTGTCATTGGTATACCGGTCTGACAGCAGCGCGGACATAAAGGTACTTCGTCCGAATAACCTTGTGTCTTTTGTGTATTGGGGCCACGGGAACAATTTAGCCTATCACAAGATAACTCTGGAACCAAACTGTCTCTGCACTATAAGGCCAGTGTAAATTGGTACATGCGTAGTAGAATGATTCTCTGGGACTGCACTTTGACTTACAAACTTAATCCAGCTACTATATTCACAGCACATATATACACAGCAACAATTGTTTTACTCAGGCATCTAATTAATGGTACCATAGGAATCTCTCAGTTCAGAACAAGCCTGTGACGCTGGCTGCAGTTATTATTTAACATTTGTCACCAAACACTGTCCAGACTTTTACCCACCAAAAATAAGTGCATATGTGGGGCCCGAACTCGGGAACTTATGGTTACCAGAGCAACTCCACAAGGAACAGGAAAGAATCTATAATAGCCCCATCATACTCCATGAAAGGAAAAGAATTGCTACGTCCTTCATCACCCGAGTCGCAACAAATTAGTTTCTACGCAAAGAAATGGTATCGTCCTGACTACCACTCCAACTTTTAGGGGAAAATTCTTCTCACGGCACCCCTCCCTCTGGTAGCACATTGCTGCTTTCAGTAAGCCACATTAGACAGTGCCGCCAACGACCAGCGAAACTACAGCCCACCGCCACTCAGGTACACACTTCTAGCTCTCCCTTAGAGGGTTTTGTTTTTGTTTGTTTTTTTTAAAGATGGAATCCCTAAATGTGTTTTGTGTTTTATTTTTAATAAAAACATTTTTTCTCCGTGTTGTGTTTTTTTTTTACTGTTTACTAGAAATTCATGGGTGCCATGTCTAATTTGGCATGATGCCATGAATTTCAGGCTTGGTACCAACTGAGAATACAAAGCTGCTATGAATCCCAAAATTACCCAGCATGCCACCCCCCACCAGGGCCGCTTGAAGAGCCAGGTAAAGCACCTGGAAATGGTGCTACCATGAATGCAACATTTTCAGGGGAGGCTGCGGGCTGCCGTTTTCAGCATGGGGGGCCCAGAATGCTTGGGTCTTAGCACGTTGAGAATCTCAGGCCACAGCTTCCTGGTTTTACCTGGTTGGCGATCAAAATATGGCGGGAGCCCATGTGGCACCCCTGCAGGGGATTGTCACAGAATCCACAGTTGCAAAGAGAGATTTACACCTTGGTACACACAGCACACAACACCCCAGACCTGAAGGGGGAGCTCTACTGGCTGCCTTAATCCAGATCCCCTTTAAAAAATCCAGGCCTGAGGGGAGGAGTCAATTGGTCCAGTCAAGCAGTTCCAGTCTGTGGAGAGAGCAGGAGTGAGGAGAGCTGGTTGCTGGGAGAGATCCAGGCCCAGGACAAGGGAACACTGACCCAGCTGTGTTGCACCCTTTGGAGAGGGTTGGAGGCCAGTAGAGGAGTAGGAGAATTAAAGAAGGGAACAACACCTGTTTCCCTGTAGTTCACCCGGACACCGGAGTCCGACGCTGCTAGCATCCATTGTAGCAGTAAAAGCCCGGAAGGATCAGGAGGACCAAATTCCCTGAGGTAAATAGAAAACGACACTCAAACTGACCAAACACAGGACCAGGGGCCAAAGGAGGAATAGGGACCCCGCAGAAGGACCTCATTGTCAGTGATAGAGTAAAGCCCTGAGAGGGAGAAGGAGCGGTGAGTTCAGTTACAGGCAGGACTTACCCCAGACCACAGTACACAGTGACAGAGGAGGCCTCATAACTCTCCAAGGTGAAAGTCCCGAATTGCACCGGGGACCTGGTTACTTCTCTGGAGTGTACCTGTTACCCGTCATCAGTAAAAGGTACCAAAACAAAGACTACTGTGTGTGTGTGCCTGTTTAACTGCCACCATCCACAGCGTTAACCGCAGAGACGCTACTATGACTCCCCTTATCCATCCCCGCTGCCCTAAGGTAAAGCTCCACCTGTGGGGAGCTGTAGTACACTGAGCTGCACCTCCATCACCTCAGCGGCCGGCCACAGCGTTGGTATACACATTACCAGGTACCGCAGGTGGCGTCATGTAACCTATCCCCTTTACCACCATCATCCCCCCACCATCACTGCCATTGAGGATCCAGGACACTGGACAGAGAACCGACCAGCCGTGATCCCCCAACCAAGTCGCCATCAGCCCCGGTACCCGAGTACCCCCTACCCTGTCGACCGCCTCAACCCACACATTTTTTTTCAATTATTTATGATTCTTCTTGGCAGCACATCATTCTGTGTAGAGAGGACCTGTGCTACCGAGAGCAATGACCGCTTTTGTGCACCAAAACTGATAGTTTTGTGCGCATGGGAGATGTGGTATGCCTGTCTAAACAGACTATAAAAACTATTGCTATTTAGCAATGTCGACAGTCATTTAACATCTGCAGGTCACACAGTGTAAACCCACCCTTACAATACCTTATTGTAACACTTCCAAGACCTGACTGCTAAGTTGTTGCCTGATGTTTCCCATCCCTTGTCATGTTTCATGGTCACTAAATTATCCATGTTATTAACTTCATCTGTGAAGGGTTTTTATGCTACTACTGATCAGTGAATGTAGTGATCTAAGGGACCTTTCGCATCAGCAGTTTTTGTCATTTGTGGCAGATCCGGTAGTTTTGCTGCATCTGCCGTATAACGGATCACTTGTGGCAAGACTGTGACAAATTACAAAAATTGCTGATGTGAAAGCAGCCTTAGTGGTCTCAAGTCTTCAGGATTTTAATTCACGCTATTTCTTAGGTACAGCACATATTTTAGGCTATGCCATCATTTTTTTGACTAGTGCAGCATTTTTATGTGGGAATATTGTTTAAATATTTTATATTATTTTAGCACTTTGTGGATCTTTATGTACTCTATGGTGGGATCAAGTGGGTACTAGCCCTGCAAGTTACACTATATAGTATTTCCAATTTGACTACAGAGACATAGTAGTTAATGCCAGACCTTCATAGTCTGAGGTCCGAGTATTGATTTGGTTGTACATGTGTAGTATCTGACTGTTGCTTTTTTATCTATATATCTTACTAATGCCCAGAATAAAAGCCAGATACATCATGAGGACAGCTGGAGCAAGCACAAAGGTTATTGCATAAGCCTGTAAAGCGCCATTTATGCAAGGATATTGAATTTCACCATATCTTTTGTCAGCCTTACAATTACCCCTGCCCTTGTCTGAACAAATATGGAATACTTGTTTAGCTTTAATGTAAAATTATCTGCAATCCACATCTGCTAGTGTTGAGCGAGCACTACCATACTTGGGTACTTAGTACCTGAAACAAGCAGGTGGACGCTTGAATGGGGGTGATTCGAAGTACGGAGTATAATGGAAGTCAATGCGGAACTCGTGAATTTGTGCTTTGCCAGCCTTTAAGACAGCTGACTTCAGGAGGCGTGGCCTGCGGCTCTATGTGAAGTCACACTCACAGGAGCTCCTGGTGCTTTATCCAAAGCGATGGACTTAATGACATTTTAATGCCATTCTGATTCCACAACTAGCTACCAGCCTAACCAGCTACCTGCAGTGACCGAACGAGGCGAGTTCTGCTGAGATCTGATGAGGAGAAAGCCACACAAGGAGAACCCCATCTTCTTCAGTCTGAGGTAACGGCGCCATATTGGGCTCCTGCTGGCAGAGAAGATCATTCACGATTGTATTCTCCTTCATTGTTGACTGTTTCAGCGCTGAGGTACTGAGGAGACACAGATTCTACCTCATTATTAACTGTTTCAACGCTGAGCCCTGAGGTACTGAGGAGCCATAGATTCTACTTCACTATTAACTGTTTCAGCGCTGAGGTACTGAGGAGAAATAGATTCTACTTCACTATTAACTATTCCAGCGTTGAGGTACTGAGGAGCTAAAGATTTTCCCTCACTGTTAACTGTTTCAGCCCTGAGGTACTGAGGAGCTATAGATTCTACTTCACTATTAACTGTTTCAGCACTGAGATACTGAGGAGAAATAGATTCTACTTCACTATTAACTGTTTTAGCGCTGAGGTACTGAGGAGCCATATATTCTCCTTCACTATTAACTGTTTCAGTGCTGAGGTACTGAGGAGCTAAAGATTCTCCCTCACTGTTAACTGTTTCAGCGCTGAGGTACTGAGGACCAAAAGATTCTCCCTCACTATTAACTGTTTCAGCGCTGAGGTATTGAGGAGCCATATATCCTCCTTCACTATTAACTGTTTCAGCGCTGAGGTACTGAGGAGCTAAATATTCTCTCTCACTATTAACTGTTTCAACCCTGAGGTACTGAGGACCTAAAGATTCTCCCTCACTATTAACTGTTTCAGCGCTGAGGTACTGAGGAGCCAGAGATTCTCCTTCACTATTACCTGTTTCAGCCCTGAGGTACTGAGGAGCTAAAGATCCTTCACTGTTAACTGTTTCAGCGCTGAGAGACTGAGGAGCTAAAGATTCTCCTTCACTATTAACTGTTTCAGCACTGAGGTACTGAGGAGCCAAAGATTCTCCTTCACTGTTAACTGTTTCAGCCCTGAGCGCTGAGGTACTAAAGGAGCTACAGATTGCATTCTTCTTCACTGTTAACTGTTTCAACGCTGAGCGACCTGCAAGAAAAGGTTCGGACGGGAAGATCGCTTCTAGCAAGTGGGTTATCGAGCCCCCCACGCAAGCCAGCTTCATAGACCAGGATTCCAAGATCCACGGCGCGATTCCCCTCACCCTTGGTCATCCAGGTTTCAGATAAGTACTGTATTATTCTAAATATCTTTCTCTGCAAAACACCGCCTGAGTCCACGAACCTCCCGATTGTTCCTGATACTGGGGGACTAATGCCCTCCAAATCCAGATCTACTTCCAACACAGACCATTCTAATAAGAACATGGAAGCGCAACAAAGCAGATCCAAGAGCAAAATACCTACCATGGCACATAGCCCTGGTAAAACCTTTAAGGGAAGAGATCATCCCACCAAAACCTCACCACTAACTGAAGAATCAGACCCTCATGAGGACTCGATGCTATATGAGAATTCCCAACATAGTTCAAAGAGGAAAGAGATAGACTCTCCCCCCCCGCCAACACATTGAATCGCCTCCACAGGATGAGGCACAATCACAATGCAGAAGCCCAGTGAGGCAAAAAATCAAAGTCACTCAAGCTGAGAGCGAAGTCAATCGCATCTTGGATCCAAACCAAATTCCTGACAAGAAATTTCTCCTTCAGCTGTTCTCTTCATTAAAGGAGGAGATGAGAGAGCAATTTACAGATGTGAAAGCATCAATTAACACCATAAACTCAAGATTAGATAAAACTGAAACTGATGTAGACAATTTAAAGAAAGAGATTAAAGCATGCCGTACTGAGTTGTCTAAAGCCAAAGGTGACATCAAATACCTCTCTGACAAACTTATTGATAGAGAAGATCGTGACCGTAGATCTAACTTAAAAATTAGGGGTGTACCAGAACAGGTTAAGTCACACGAATTGATTCCTTTCATTAAAAATCTGACAAAAAAATTGATCCCTTCTCTGCCAGTGCAAAAAACTACTAGAAAAAAGCAGCATAAAAAACTCACCATGTATGCCAATAGTAGTTTTTTGCACAAGTTTTTGATAGGACTGATGAGCATGGGATCCCTTGTCGTGGGTCATCAGCTTAAATGTCTTGGCCATTGCATGAACCAAAATCCCATTTGTAAAAGTTTTTTATTCATCATATAAGAGACTTTTTGCACTTTTTATCTATCCAGGTTGCAATTGGGCCCTTAGGGGTGCCATTCATCTAGTGGTGCAGAGGTATCGTACTGTGCGACCCATCGCTCAAGCAGCGGCGCAGGATGGGTCGCTTTCAGACACTCTGCATCAACTGTATCTGTGTGAATGGTGCTCTAAGCAGGCTCAGTGTATGCATGGCAGATCGCCTCCCACATCTTGCTGGTAGAGGAGATTTATCAGCCTGCAGCTGGGCTTGCTTCACATATGGGCTCTGACTGCAACCTGAGAGTGCATTTTGATTCTGCTTTTGGCATACATGGTGAGTTTTTTATGCTGCTTTTTTCTAGTAGTTTTTTGCACAAGTTTTTGATAGGACTGATGAGCATGGGATCCCTTGTCGTGGGTCATCAGCTTAAATGTCTTGGCCATTGCATGAACCAAAATCCCATTTGTAAAAGTTTTTTATTCATCATATAAGAGACTTTTTGCACTTTTTATCTATCCAGGTTGCAGTTGGGCCCTTAGGGGTGCCATTCATCTAGTGGTGCAGAGGTATCGTACTGTGCGACCCATCGCTCAAGCAGCGGCGCAGGATGGGTCGCTTTCAGACACTCTGCATCAACTGTATCTGTGTGAATGGTGCTCTAAGCAGGCTCAGTGTATGCATGGCAGATCGCCTCCCACATCTTGCTGGTAGAGGAGATTTATCAGCCTGCAGCTGGGCTTGCTTCACATATGGGCTCTGACTGCAACCTGAGAGTGCATTTTGATTCTGCTTTTGGCATACATGGTGAGTTTTTTATGCTGCTTTTTTCTAGTAGTTTTTTGCACAAGTTTTTGATAGGACTGATGAGCATGGGATCCCTTGTCGTGGGTCATCAGCTTAAATGTCTTGGCCATTGCATGAACCAAAATCCCATTTGTAAAAGTTTTTTATTCATCATATAAGAGACTTTTTGCACTTTTTATCTATCCAGGTTGCAGTTGGGCCCTTAGGGGTGCCATTCATCTAGTGGTGCAGAGGTATCGTATGTGCGACCATCGCTCAAGCAGCGGCGCAGGATGGGTCGCTTTCAGACACTCTGCATCAACTGTATCTGTGTGAATGGTGCTCTAAGCAGGCTCAGTGTATGCATGGCAGATCGCCTCCCACATCTTGCTGGTAGAGGAGATTTATCAGCCTGCAGCTGGGCTTGCTTCACATATGGGCTCTGACTGCAACCTGAGAGTGCATTTTGATTCTGCTTTTGGCATACATGGTGAGTTTTTTATGCTGCTTTTTTCTAGTAGTTTTTTGCACAAGTTTTTGATAGGACTGATGAGCATGGGATCCCTTGTCGTGGGTCATCAGCTTAAATGTCTTGGCCATTGCATGAACCAAAATCCCATTTGTAAAAGTTTTTTATTCATCATATAAGAGACTTTTTGCACTTTTTATCTATCCAGGTTGCAGTTGGGCCCTTAGGGGTGCCATTCATCTAGTGGTGCAGAGGTATCGTACTGTGCGACCCATCGCTCAAGCAGGGGCAGGATGGGTCGCTTTCAGACACTCTGCATCAACTGTATCTGTGTGAATGGTGCTCTAAGCAGGCTCAGTGTATGCATGGCAGATCGCCTCCCACATCTTGCTGGTAGAGGAGATTTATCAGCCTGCAGCTGGGCTTGCTTCACATATGGGCTCTGACTGCAACCTGAGAGTGCATTTTGATTCTGCTTTTGGCATACATGGTGAGTTTTTTATGCTGCTTTTTTCTAGTAGTTTTTTGCACAAGTTTTTGATAGGACTGATGAGCATGGGATCCCTTGTCGTGGGTCATCAGCTTAAATGTCTTGGCCATTGCATGAACCAAAATCCCATTTGTAAAAGTTTTTTATTCATCATATAAGAGACTTTTTGCACTTTTTATCTATCCAGGTTGCAGTTGGGCCCTTAGGGGTGCCATTCATCTAGTGGTGCAGAGGTATCGTACTGTGCGACCCATCGCTCAAGCAGCGGCGCAGGATGGGTCGCTTTCAGACACTCTGCATCAACTGTATCTGTGTGAATGGTGCTCTAAGCAGGCTCAGTGTATGCATGGCAGATCGCCTCCACATCTTGCTGGTAGAGGAGATTTATCAGCCTGCAGCTGGGCTTGCTTCACATATGGGCTCTGACTGCAACCTGAGAGTGCATTTTGATTCTGCTTTTGGCATACATGGTGAGTTTTTTATGCTGCTTTTTTCTATTAGTTTTTTGCACAAGTTTTTGATAGGACTGATGAGCATGGGATCCCTTGTCGTGGGTCATCAGCTTAAATGTCTTGGCCATTGCATGAACCAAAATCCCATTTGTAAAAGTTTTTTATTCATCATATAAGAGACTTTTTGCACTTTTTATCTATCCAGGTTGCAGTTGGGCCCTTAGGGGTGCCATTCATCTAGTGGTGCAGAGGTATCGTACTGTGCGACCCATCGCTCAAGCAGCGGCGCAGGATGGGTCGCTTTCAGACACTCTGCATCAACTGTATCTGTGTGAATGGTGCTCTAAGCAGGCTCAGTGTATGCATGGCAGATCGCCTCCCACATCTTGCTGGTAGAGGAGATTTATCAGCCTGCAGCTGGGCTTGCTTCACATATGGGCTCTGACTGCAACCTGAGAGTGCATTTTGATTCTGCTTTTGGCATACATGGTGAGTTTTTTATGCTGCTTTTTTCTAGTAGTTTTTTGCACAAGTTTTTGATAGGACTGATGAGCATGGGATCCCTTGTCGTGGGTCATCAGCTTAAATGTCTTGGCCATTGCATGAACCAAAATCCCATTTGTAAAAGTTTTTTATTCATCATATAAGAGACTTTTTGCACTTTTTATCTATCCAGGTTGCAGTTGGGCCCTTAGGGGTGCCATTCATCTAGTGGTGCAGAGGTATCGTACTGTGCGACCCATCGCTCAAGCAGCGGCGCAGGATGGGTCGCTTTCAGACACTCTGCATCAACTGTATCTGTGTGAATGGTGCTCTAAGCAGGCTCAGTGTATGCATGGCAGATCGCCTCCCACATCTTGCTGGTAGAGGAGATTTATCAGCCTGCAGCTGGGCTTGCTTCACATATGGGCTCTGACTGCAACCTGAGAGTGCATTTTGATTCTGCTTTTGGCATACATGGTGAGTCCCTTCTCTGCCAGACATAGAGCTTTCAATAGAAAGGGCGCATAGAATCCCTAAACCTCCGCGCTTCCCTGAAGACGTCCCTCGGGATGTTATTGTAAAATTCACCTTTTTTCAGACAAAAGATAAAATAAATAATTATACCAGACAAAATGGCCTCCTGCCTGCCCCTTACGACTCCCTAAAAATATACTCTGACATCTCCAGAGAAACTGCTATGAAGAGACGATCCTTGAGACCAATCACTGAAGTTTTAAGGAAACAACAGATAGCCTACAGATGGGGTCGCCCTACTACCTCTGTCATATTCTACCACAAACAAAAGCAGATCACAATAGAGGACTCCACGGAAGGTTTAAAACTCCTCAAACACCTTCACATACATGAGTAACTCTGCCGACTTCCCTATTGTTGGCATTAAAACTAGCACCAAAGGCCCCACCGTTAGCCCAAGAGGAAGACTCACATCAGTTCCCTGGAACTCTTCCTTCCCATTACGATTTAATTCGTATTGTTTACATTCTTTTTTGTATTCTTGTTGTATTTTACCCAAGTACCTCTTTACCTCCGTTTCTTCACCCAAACCCCCCTTACCCTCCCCTTATCATAAAGCTTTAGTATAATTGCTTGACTAGCACAATGGCACTAAGATTTATGTCACTCAATACAAACGGACTTAATTCGCCGCAAAAACGATTCAGCTTATGGAAGGAGATGAAATCAAATCGTGTTGATATAGCGGGTATCCAAGAGACTAGATTCCCCTTACAGAACCCTCCCAAATTCACCAATAAAAATTTTCCTCACATATACCTATCGTCCAACCCCAAAAAAAAAGCGGGAGTAGCATTAATTATCAAGGACTCACTGAAATTTGAAGAGCTCGAGCTTATTAAAGACAACGAGGGAAGGTACATAATCTTGATTTGCAAGATCAATGACACCACCTATACACTCGCGAACGTTTACACGCCTAATAATGGCCAAATCACTTTCCTCAGACGTCTTTTTGCCCTAATCCATGAAAAACAAAAAGGGACACTCTTAATTTTTGGGGATTTTAATGCAGTCCCGAATCCCCTATTAGATTCTTCTAATAAATCGAGGAATCTTAATACTAAACTTGACCCTCTCTTACAAAAGGAAGAACTCTTCGACGTATTCCGATGCTTACACACATCATCTGTGGAGTTCACCCATTATTCCAACTTGCATAAATCCTTCTCTAGAATTGATTTAGTTATAACTGACATTCATTCCCTATCTAGAGTTAAAACCATATCCATTCTCCCAAGAACGTGGTCGGATCACTCCCCCATTATTTTCGAATGTTCCAACTGCCCCCCCTTTAATGCACATTCCCCATGGAGGGCCAATTCTTATCTATTCACTCACCCTCAATATAAAACAGAGATTCAAGAATCACTCAAATTATATTTTAAAGAAAATGAAACTCCTGAGGTATCCTTATTCACACTATGGAACGCCCACAAAGCGACTATAAGAGGGTCACTAATTCATTTAAATGCGAAACACAAAAAAGCTCAACAAGAGAACACGAAAAAGCTGATCCACCAAATCTCCAACTTAGAAAGAGATATCTTGGCAGATCCATCCGAGAGGAAACACAAAGATCTTCTTGAACTCCGGATCCGACTGAAATCTCTTCTTTTATCAGATTATGATAAAATGGCCCGTATCTCCAGATCAAATTTCTACTCTAATATGAACAAGCCCTCCAAAACCTTCGCAAATTTGATTAAAATCCATAGATCTAAAACTTGTATCCACCAAATCAGGAACAAACAAAACCACGTGGTTAAAACCCCCGTGGAAATCTCTAGAGCCTTTGTAGAATTTTATAAAAGCCTCTATAATCTCAAAAATGATCCATTGGAGCATCAACCCACAAAGCAGAATATTAAGTCCTTTCTGGATTCCATTACACTCCCGACCCTTACAGAGGACACCCTAAATAGACTCAATCAACCTTACACCGAACAGGAAATAAAAGATATTATCATTAAACTTAAAAAGAATAAATCCCCAGGCCCTGATGGTCTCCAAAATGAATACTTCATAGCTTATGAAAGTTTACTTACCCCCTACATCACTAAATTAATGAATTCTTTATCCAATAACAATCAATCGGTTCCGCACGAGATGCTTCAAGCATTAATTTCAGTGATTCCGAAAAATAAAGGAGATAGAGAATTGGTATCTAATTACAGACCCATTTCTCTGCTCAATACTGACATTAAAATTATCTCTAAAGCAATTAATGTCAGACTGCAAAAAATTATCCCGCTTTTGATCCACCAGGACCAGATGGGTTTTACCCCAAAAAGAAGCTCCACTGACGCGACGAGAAGAATTTTAAACCTGTCAGCTCACGCTGAATCCTCTGGAACCCCTATGATAGTGGTCTCTGTCGACGCAGAAAAAGCGTTCGACAGAGTCCACTGGGGATACCTATTTGAGGTCCTGCACAAATTTGGAATAAATGGCCCCATATTTAACTCCATTCAAGCCTTGTACACTGCCCCCTCGGCAAGGTTACTCACTAACAATCACTTATCTGCCCCATTTATGTTGACTAACGGCACAAGGCAAGGCTGTCCCCTCTCGCCCTCTCTTTTTAATTTATTCATTGAACCGTTGGCCGAAAAAATCCGATCTCATCCGCAAATCACTGGTATTACTCTGAACCGCGAATCCTATAAAATTAGTCTATTTGCGGATGACATAATTTTAACTCTCACAGATCCAATATCCTCAATGTGTAATCTCCTTTCCCTCATGGAAGACTTCACTAAGGTCTCCCACTATAAAATAAACATCGCTAAAACGCAAGTACTTAGTTATAACCTCTCAGACCAGATTATTTCCTCCTTACAACAAAATAATGGTTTGGATTGGGAGAAGAATGTGTTAGATTATTTGGGAATTATAATTACTAAACCCATATCTCATACTTATGAATCCAATTTAGGAAAGATATACAAAACTGTACAAATAGACCTAACTAATATTTCCAAAACTGAGTTGACATGGTTGGGCAGGATAGAAGCGTATAAACTATTCATTTTACCTAAACTACTTTATATTTTTCGCTCGATCCCCCTCCAGGTCAATTCTAATTGGTGCAAAAAACTTCAAACCCAATTATCCAACTTCATCTGGGGAGGGAAAAAACCCAGAACTGCTCTCTCAACTTTAGAAAAAAGCAAACCACATGGTGGTTTAGCTGTGCCCAATATATCGGCCTATTACCATTCGGCGTTGATCAAACTGAGTCAAAATTGGTGGGGTTCGGAGGAGACTCCAAGATGGATAAACATAGAGAAAGCATTTCACCAGACGGCAGATCTCCACTGGACATTACTCTCCTATCTGTGTGACAAAAACAAGAAGTTACCCTCTATGCCCACATTAAAAGCAACCATACGCGCATGGAGATGCCTGACCATGAAATCACAAGCATCAAATCGATTGTCTTCTCCTTATTGGATTCCTTTGTCTCTCCTACCAGCACTCTCGTCAGCTGTAGATATCAATACATGGACTATTAGCGGTATTCACACCTTGTCTGACATACTCGATGAGGATACACAACTTAAATCCTTTACAATCCTGCAGACCAAATTTGGCTTACCTGAGGAAGAATTCGGAACTTGGACCAAAATCAAACGTATACTCAACAAAAACAGTCTCAATCTTAACCTCCCGCTAAACATTACCCAGCTCTTCCGTTTCAACCAGTCAAAGGTTTTCTGGTCTTTCAAATCCATTTACAGAGAATGGATTCTTGACTCTGCATACTCGATCACTCCCAACATTGAAGCCTGGAGTAGAGAACTTCAAGTCCCGCTCCCTATCAACTTAATTGAAGAAACATTACAAACTGTGCTCAAAAGTCTCTCATGTGCAACTTTACTTGAGTCCTATTACAAAACCTTGACCAGGTGGTATTTCACTCCCACGAGACTTCAAAAATTTTCTAACACCTTGTCTCCTTTGTGTTGGAGGAACTGCGGTCACCCTGGCTCAATGTCACATATATTTTGGGACTGTCCTTCCCTTCGTCACTTCTGGGGAAAAATTCATCTACTTCTTTGTGATATAACTGGACTTAATTTAGATCTTACTCCAGAACTTGCATTGCTATCAATAGGAATCAACGACATACCTTCAGACCTCAGAGCCCTTATAGTGCACATTCTCATTGCGTGTAAAAATGGTATTGCAACGCGTTGGAAGGACCCGGATCCACCCACGCTTGATGCAGTTTTGGGGACCATCGCATCACATAACTCTTACGAATATATGCACTCTCTGAGAAATAATCTCCAAGCAAAATACAAAAAGAAATGGACGCCATGGAACCAATTTTTCTATCAACAAGATGTCCCTTTTACTTGGACCTGAATTGACTCCTTTCCAATTTGCTTCAGAATAGTCTAGTCAAGCATAACTGTGAATCATTTCTCTCCCTTCCTTCTCCCCACTGCCCTCCTTCCCAGTTCACTCCCCCCCCTCCCTGTTTGGAATTATCGAGAATACCGAACTTTCTTATTGTTTATTGTTTGATATTTTCCGTTATCATCATACTATTGTAACATGTATTTTTTTTTTTTTGATCATCCTATTGTACCGTCATTGTTAAGGCGACCTTTGTAAAATTGTGTATAACCCAATAAAAATGTTGAACAAGACAGCTGACTTCAGTTGTTGCTTGTTTGTGACTCTTTATACTTAAAGTTTTGCCTTAATCATGTGAAATGCAGCTTAATGGGGTTGAGATCTTGTAATGGACTCGACCATTGCAGAATATTACACTACTTTGGCTTAAACTCGGGAGTTGATTTCACAGTATGTTCTGGGTCATTGTCCATCTGTCTATATTTTGAAATGCTGTCCAATCAACCTTGCTGCAGTTGGTTGAATCTGAGCAGAAAGTGTCGCCCTGTACACTTCAGAATTCATCCATCTGCTTCTTATCTTCAGTCACTTCATCAATAAATACTAGCAAGCCAGGGCCATTGGAAGCCGTGCATTCCCAGCCATCACACCGCCTCCACTATGTGTTCCAGAAGATGCCTTAGTTCATGAGTCATCGCAAACCTTCTCCATACTTTTCATCTTATTCTAATACAGGTTGATCTTAGTTTCATCGGTCCTCTGCTGCTTTTTCTGAATTGGGCATCTTCTTTGGATGATTTTTTGGCAAGGTCTAATCTGGCCTTTCTATCTTTGAGACTGGTTAATGCTTTGCACCTTGTGGTGAACCCTCTTGTATTTGAGGTCATGAAGTCTTGTCTTTATGGTAGACTTAGATACCAAAACACCTTCTTCCTGGAGAGTGTTCTGCACTTGGGGGCACGTTATGATGGGTTTTCTTTATCATGAAAAGCATTCAGCGATATACCCCACCACTGATGTTTTCTGTGATTTCCATGCCTTTTTCAGTTCTGAAGTTCACCATTGAGGTCTTTTTTTTGCAGAATGTACCAAATTGTTGATTTGGCCATTCTAAACATTTCTGCTTTCTCTCAGATGGATCTCTTCTTTTTATTCAGTGTAATGGGGGTCTGGTTTTCTTCCATTGAGCGCTCTTCTGAACACGCGAGTTCAAAACAACAGCTTCCAAGTTGAAATACCACCTGGAATCAGTTCCAGACCTTTTACTTGCTTAAATGAAGATAAATTAATGAGGTAATCACCCATGCAGCCTATGAAAGAGATTTGGGATAATTGTGCAATTACTTTTAGTACCCTTAAAAAAGAGGCAGCTACATATTAAAAATGTGTCATTCCTAAACCTTTACTCCAATTAGGATGTGAAAATTCCCAAATTCTGGGTTTACTGACATTTGAATATAAATACGCTGAGTGCAATTCAATAAAAAAATCAGATTGCCCGCACACCAATGTTAAGTAATAAGGCAGTACTGATCTGCTAGTTTTTTCTCAGCTGTTTTTGGTCTGAGAAAAAAGTTGCAGCATGCTGTGTATGATCATGTAAAATGTCAGAGACTTGCAAATGCAAGACCATGGCTGTGTGCCCACTGGCTGTTTTTTTTTTGTGCTGGGTTTATGGTGCATTTGTCAGCTGCAAAAAAAGCAGCTGTGAAAAAAGCAGTTCAAATGTATTGCATTTGTGCACATTACAAACAGCACAAATAAGGGACACAAACAGTCAAAGACAGACAGAACCACACACACAGACACTTTCTCACCCTACCCAGTGAGCCCACAGTGAGCTCTGGTAATTCTCTCTCCCGGGCACTGGCAGGAGCTGTATCGTACTTCCAGGACCGTGGAAGGTCACAAGGGTGAGTCACATGGGGCGCAGGTCCTGGAAGTCCAATACACACAGCTCCTGCGGTGCACAGGAGGAAGAAATAACAGGGGATCACGATGGCTTGCCGGGGAGGGTGAGTATTGGAGTGTTTTTGCTGTGGAAATCACAGTAAAAAAGCATCACAAATGGAGCGTGTGAATAAGAATCCATTTGTGATGCTTTTTTCTTTGTTGGAATGGAGTCAATGGGGCAAGTTAATTAACAGGGACTTTTATAAACGCAGGTGAATAGCGCAGCACAAACACACCAACCATAAACACACATATGGGCACAGCTTTTTGTAAATCACATAGACTTTAAAGCCTAAGTGCCCACTGTGCATTTTTGCTACGTTTCTGCACAAAAAACGCAGCCCCACAGCTTTACAATGAAAGACAATGTGATTTTATGAAAGCTGTGCCCACATGTGCGTTTGTCGGTGCTGTGTTTTTGGTGCAGAAATAGTCTGCAGTTTTTAATGTCGTTGCAATTACCTTGCCTGTTTTTGGGCTGTGTTTTCCCCATAGACTCCATTCTAAATCCCCAAAAAAGCATCACAAATGGATGAGTATTCCCACAATCCACTTGTTTTGAAAATCACAGGAAAAATGCACCACAAGTACATACCCATAATCACCCTCCCCAGTGATCAGACATTGATCGCTAGTGATATCTTCATTCCAGACACTGGGAGAAGTGACAGAGAACCCGCAACGCTCCATGTGACTATTCATGTGACGCAACCTGTCACATATCCAGCCTCTGATTGGACGAAATTCACAGGTTCTTGTGCTGCCCGGGAACAAGATATCACCGATCAGCGTGGGATCGCCAAAGGGTGAGAAAGTGTCTTTGTGTGTCTGTTTGTATGTGTGTGTGTATCAGTCTGTCTCTTTGCGTCACTTTATTTGTGCTGCGTTTGTATGTGCACAAACGCAGCATGAACGAAGCACAAACACAATGGGTTTGTGCTGCTTTTGCTGCGTTTTTATACATACAAACGCAGCAGAAAAATGTAGCACAAACAATATGCACAGTGGGCACTTAGCCTAATGATAAAGCTGTAGGTGATGCATTTTTGCTGCAGAAACGCAGCAAAAAAACGCAGCACAAACCTACAGTGGGCACATAGCCTAGGAGTGCAAGAGAAAAAAACAGCACCATCTGTATCTTTCCATTTTTTTATGGATACATTAACATTCTCTAGCATAGACAAGGCTGAAAATGTAGCTACTGCCGATTGGCAGGAGAGCAGTGTCTTGTATGTCATAACAGTGTAGCTGGCTAAAGTTGAATTTTATTATTATTATTATTATTTATTTATATAGCGCCATTGGTTCCATGGCGCTTTACATAAGAAGTAGGGGTAACAAGGACAGGTACAGTACATATGAGCAGTCAAGGCTTGCTGATACACGACGGGAGAGGATCCTGTCCACGAGGGCTCACAGTCTACAGGGGTGGGGGAGGACACGATGGGGGGGGGAAGCTCCAAGCGTTTGGTGGAGCGGCGCTGGGTCTCATCATAGGTTGTAGGCTTGTTGGAATAGATGAGTTTTCAGGTTCTTTTTGAAGCTCTTGAGGGTAGGCGAGTGTCTGACGTGCTGGGGAGGGAGTTCCAGAATCTAGGGGAGGCACGGGAGAAGTCTTGTATGCGGTTGTGGGAGGATGAGATGAGGGGGGAGGAGAGGAGGAGTTCATGTGAGGAGCGTAGGTTGCGTGCAGGTTGGTACTGGGAGACCATGTCGGAGATGTAAGGAGGGGACAGGTTGTGGATGGCTTTGTAAGTCAGGGTTAGGATTTTAAATTTAGATCTTTGGGGGGTGGGGAGCCAGTGAAGTGCCATGCGGAGAGGGGAGCTAGGGGAGTAGCGAGGAGACAGGTGGATTAGACGGGCAGCTGAGTTCAGGATAGAGTGGAGAGGTGCAAGGGAGGAGGCAGGGAGACCAGTTAGCAGTAGGTTGCAGTAGTCAAGGCGGGAGATGATGAGGGCGTGGACGAGAGTTTTGGCGGTGTCGTGGTTAAGAAACGGGCGGATGCGTGAGATGTTCTTGAGTTGGAGTCGGCAGGAGGTGGCAAGGGCTTGGATGTGGGGCTTGAAGGAGAGGGAGGAGTCGAGGGTGACCCCGAGGCACTTTGCGTGGGGGACTGGGGAGAGAGAGCAGTCGTTGACTCGGATAGACAGGTCTGGCAGAGGGGGAGGGCGGCTGGGGGGAAGACGATGAACTCTGTTTTGTCCATGTTCAACTTGAGGAAGCGAGTAGAAAGGAAAGATGAGATGGCGGACAGGCATTGGGGGATTTTAGACAGAAGGGAAGTGATGTCGGGCCCGGAGAGGTAGATCTGGGTGTCGTCGGCGTAGAGATGGTACTGGAGGCCATGGGACTCAATGAGTTGACCTAGGCCGAGGGTGTAGATGGAGAAGAGTAGCGGTCCAAGTACCGATCCCTGGGGGACGCCGACAGTAAGGGGGTAAGACGAGGAAGAGGTGTCGGAGTGGGTGACGCTGAAAGTGCGGTCCGTAAGGTATGAGGAGATCCAGGAGAGGGCGAGGTCGGTGATACCAAGGGATTCTAGGATTTGGAGAAGGAGGGAATGGTCAACTGTGTCGAAGGCGGCGGATAGGTCGAGGAGGAGGAGGACGGAGTAGTGTTTTTTCCTCTTTGCGGTCAGGAGGTCATTGGTGACTTTAGTAAGGGCTGTTTCAGTGGAGTGATGACGTCGGAAACCAGATTGCAGGCGGTCGAAGAGGGAGCGGGAGGATAGGTAGGACGACAGTTCAGAATGGACGTGTTGTTCGAGTAGTTTGGAAGCGAAAGGGAGAAGGGATATTGGGCGATAGTTGGCGACGGATGATGGGTCGAGGGAGGGTGTTTTGAGGATGGGTGAGATCAAGGCGTGTTTGAAGGAAGAGGGAAAGACGCCAGTAGTGAGTGACAGGTTGAAGAGTTGGGTTAGGGCAGGGATGAGGGCAGTGGTGAGGTTTGGGATGAGATGGGTAGGGAGAGGGTCGAGGGCACAGGTGGTGAGATGAGATCGTGACAGGAGGGTGGAGAGCTGGGCTTCAGTCACGTTGGAGAAGTTTCCTTTGGTCGAGGAGGGTTGGGCGGTAATGGTGATGGGTTGGGGGGACGTCGGGCCAAAGCTTTCTCTAATTTTGTCAATCTTCTGTTTGAAGAAGGTGGCGAAGTCGTCAGCGGAGATGAGGGGGGAAGGAGGAGGTGCTGGGGGACGGAGAAGGGAGTTGAAGGTTCTGAATAATTGTCTGGGGTTTCGGGACAGTGTGTTGAATGTCTACTTCAAGCTACAGAGCATTTTACAGGAAAACAGCTACTCAATTTACCTTGCAGAATCTTTACAAGAGGCTTTTATTAATATATGAAATGCATCACTTGCCAACAAGGAATGGAGTATGCATATATTACAGGCCACCACGTGGTTCACATCTACCCAGAGATGTAATGATCACAGTGTCAGAAGCTTCGACTGTAACCAGGCCTGTGCGAGAGGGAGAACCTCCAATACCAACGCACATTTCAGATACATTTGTGTCCAAGGATGCACTTTCACTTAAAAAGCATTGCAACTAGATACACTGGGTACCTGTGCCGCAATATACATTGTGGATGAAGTACACATACAGTTGCATTAGATTATCAAAAAGTTAATTTATTTCATTAATTCAGTACACAAAGTGAAATGCATATATTATATATCTTCTACTACATAATCGTCTAAGGTTCTCTGTCACAGAAATCGCGCGGCCACCAATTGCGCGAGGAGTATGCAAAACAGCCGTGCGCATTCAAAATTCACGCCAAGCTGAAACCCGGTGACAGTGGCGCATTGGCATGAAACCCGGCACTGGTGCCGCTATCACCAGGATATACGTGTCCAGCCGCGGCCATCGTTGGGAGATCAGCGGAGTTAGCTGCTGATGTCCCGACGGTGGTCCCAGCGCACGCGAGCCAGCCGGGAGATGACCGGCGTCAGCCAGTCATCTCATGGCTGGCTCGCCGCGGATCTCGGGGCGCAGTAGATGAGCTGCGGACATCGGCGGCCTCGACTCATCTACTGGGCTGCGAGGTCCACGGCAAGCCAGCCGGGAAATGACCGGCTGCTCGCCATGGCAGTACCCCGACTGCCATATTGGAACACCCACGGTATGGGTATTCCTATATGGCGGCATTCAAATTTCGCAGCAAACACACGCCGCGTCTCTGATTGGTCGCCATGCTGGCGGTGACCAATCAGAGACTTGGCACGTGGTTTGAATGCCGCGTCTCTGATTGATTGGTCTTCGCGGCTGGCGGCAACTAGAGACGCGGCATTCAAACCGCACGCCAAGCCTCTGATTGGATGCCGCCAGCTGTGGCGACCAATCTGACGCAGCGCGTGATTTGAATGTCGCACGGTTTTCAAACACGCGCCACATCTGTGATTGGTCACCACGGCTGGCGGTGACCAATCAGAGACTTGGCGCGGTTTGAATGCCTTGTCTCTGATTGGTCCACCGCTAGCCGTGGCGACCAGAGATGCAGCGCGTGTTTGAAAACTGCGAGACATTCAAATCGCGTGCCGCGTCTCTGATTGGTCACCACAGCTGGCGGCGTCCAATCAGAGACTTGGCGTGCGGTTTGAATGCCGCGTCTCTGGTTGCCGCCAGCAGCAAAGACCAATCAATCAGAGACACGGCATTCAAACCGCGTGCCAAGTCTCTGACTGGTCGCCGCCATGGCGACCAGAGATGCGGCACGTGTTTAAAAACCGCGCGACATTCAAATCGCACGCCAAAATGCGCCACATCTGTTTGGTCTTTGCGGCTGGCCGCGACCAATCAGAGACGCTGCATTCAAACCATGCACCAAGTCTCTAATTGGTCACCCCCAGCCATGGCGATCAGAGACTTCGCGCACGGTTTGAATGCAGCGTCTCTGATTGGTCATCGCGGCTGTCGGCGACCAATCATTCATATTGCGCGCCAAACCGCGCGCCACATCTCTTATTGGTCACCGCCAGCCATGGCGACCAATCAGACGTGGTGCGCGGTTTGGCACGCGATTTGAATGTCGAGCGGGTTTTCAAACACATGCCGCATCTCTGATTGGTCGCCATGGCTGCCGGCGACCAATCAGACTTGGCGCGTGGTTTGAATGCCGCGTCTCCGATTGGTCTTTGCGGCTGGGTCCACCAATCAGAGACTTGGCGCGCGATTTGGATGCCGCATCTCTGATTGGTCTTCGCCAGCCGTGGCGACCAATCACAGATGCGGCGCGTGTTTGAAAACCGTGCGCCATTCAAATCATGCGCCAAGCCACGCGCAGAGTCTCTGATTGGTTGCCACAGCTGGTGGCGACTAGAGACGCAGCGCGCGGTTTGGCACGCGATTTGAATGCTGCGCGGTTTTCAAATTAAACTACATACATATTCTAGAATACCCGATGCGTTACAATCGGGCCACCATCTAGTAGTACATAATATATATATTATGTAATACATTACAAACATAGTGATCTATTTCAAGTGTTTATTTCTGTTAATGTTGATGATTATGGCTTACAGCCAATGAACACCCAAGGGTCATTATCTCAGAAAATTAAAGCAGGGAAGATGAAGGGTCTGAGAGATAAAATATTACCTAAATAGGAATCAGTGGGCACAGTGCACACCTTGTGTGGTTGAGAGAGTCACAACCACTATAAAACCATTTCACGGCTGCTGCAGTCTCCAGCGTGGTGCATATAGAGTAGGGAGGATGAAGGGTTAAAAACTGCACTGCAGTGTATCCCACGATACTTCAAAGGGTGAAAACAACATTGATTTTTTAGTCAATTAGTGTTTCAGGGCTCTCTGGCCCCTTCCTCAGGACAAATCAATATCATATTGCCATGTTTAAAGGGATCCTGTCACCTCCAAAACGCCTTCTAAACTAGCAAAACATGTCCCTGCAGCATAGTATCACTAATCCCACACTTCTTTTGTCTCCTAAAAGCATACTGTGAAAGTGCATAAAAACGTTTTAATACTTACTCATTAGTGATTATAATTAGCAGGGGCTATATTCTTTAGTCACCAGGGCATGTTGTTTTGCAGCTCCAGGATCCACCCTGTCTCTGTCTGTGCTGCTGTGATGTGCAGCTGAAGGCAGGACTAATGATTTGCATTCTGTGAGTGATAGAGAGGGGGGAGGGCAATGCCTGCACAAGCAGAGGAACACAGAGAGAGGGTTGATCCTGGAGCTGAAAAACAACACGCCCTAAGGGCTAAAGAATATAGCCCCTGCTAATTATAATCACTAATGAGTGAGTATTAAAACGTTTTTATGCACTTTCACAGGATGCTTTTAGGAGACAAAAGGAGTGTGAAATTAGTGATATGATGCTGTAGGGACATGTTTTGCTAGCTTAGGAGGCATTTTGGAGGTAACAGGATCCCTTTAAGGGTGTTTCAGGGAGCCCTGCAACATGTAGACTAATCAATAAACAAATCAATTCACCCTTTGGTGTCTCGTGGAATATGGCAGTAATGTTTTTAACCCTTTATGCTCCCTACTTAAAATTTAGTTGTTATCAACAGCAAGCAATTTATTAATGTCAAACATTCGAGATTGTCTTGGCTGATAACATATAGGCATAGAGTCTACTTGTTAGTAATCTGCAAGAAAAAAACAACTAACATCTGCACTGACACCACAAAAACAAAGGATTCTGTCAAAACCGTGTAGGTTATCTAAAGTATCATCTTACATTTGCATTGTAAAGGCCCAGTCACACATAACGACGTACCAGCGATCCAGATAACGATGTGCAGAGATCGCTGGTGCGTCGTTTTTCACATCGCTGGTAAGATGTCATACAGGTATCTCACCAGCGATGTGAAAACGATGCACCAGCGATCCAGAATTATACCGAGGTCGTTGGGAATTGTCACTCCATAGCATAGCATTGAGATCGTTGGTCATTGTCCCTATCAAACACAATGACGTAGCGTTCCCAGTGGGAGTGCAACGACGTAGAAATTATCCAGAGCAGTGTGTAACGATCAACGATCTCACAGGCCAGATCTTTGGTGCGTGTCATACGTAACGAGATCGCCAGCGATCTCGTTAGCAATCTAGTTATGTGTGACAGGGCCTTAAGTCACAGAATAGAATGGAAGTAAGCGAAGTAAAAAGATCGGGTTGCAAGTGTACAAGGTGGGAATAGAACAGAACATACAGAATTAAGAAGGAAAAGGAGAGGGAAGGGGGGTGGGGGGGGGGGTGAATGGTTATAGTATAAGTGAGAGGTCAGTGATCCGGATCCTAGTCCTCAGCACCAGCCAGCAGTTGTCCATATCCAGTTGTTTGCTGGAAATCCATCCAGTCTGACTAGGTGCTCCAGAACCTCATGTAGGTGTCATGTATAGAGGCAGTCAAATCTTCCATATATATCAATTCATTGACCTTGCTGACCCAATACAAGAGTAATGGCGGAAAAGTTTTGCCCCAAAACTCAGGGATGCATGCTCTCGCTGCAATGATAAAGAATTTCAATAGCGAGTTTTTATAAATTAGGATAGGAGTTGCAGTGAGGTGTAGCAAAGTCACAGCCGGAGTCAGGGCTCCATATAATTACTAACCTGCTTCGTTATGTCCTCCACCCCATGCCAAAAAGGTTTTAGCACCTCGCAGTCCCAACAGATATGGACCAATCAACTAATCTCCCTCTTACACGTCCAACAGGTATTATCCGCTTCGGGATACATAGCATGTAGTTTTTCAGGCACTCTATACAATCTGGACACAAGCTTGTATCCAGCCTCCTGAAGTTTGGAGCTAATGGAAGCGCTATTGGCAAGGCGGCATATACAAGATATTTGCAATTCGGAGAACTTGACTCCCAAATTAGATTACCATTTCGCTATGAAATTGGGAGGGCCCTGGCCCGGAGGGGGAGGGGGGGGTCAGGGGGACACCAGCATCGCATAAACCTTAGATTGAGTATGTCGTACAGGGTCTGAGTCAGTGCATAGCTCCTCAAACGGTGTCTTTGGGCGAGTTAAGCGAGTTAAATTTCCCTAGCCACACTGAGGCCTGATAACTGCCACACCTGTTCTCAATCAAGAGTTCACTTAAATAGGACCTGCCTAACAAATTGAAGTAGACCTTCCGATCCTCAAAAGCTAGACATCATGCCGCGAGCCAAAGAAATTCATGAACAAGTGGGATACAAAGTCATTAAGATCTATCAGTCTGGAAAAGGTTATAAAGCCATTTTTAAAGCTTTGGTACTGCACCTGCGAACCACAGTGAGAGTCAATATTTGCAAATAGCAAAAACATGGAACAGTGGTGAACCTTCCCAGGAGTGGCAAAATTACCCCAAGAGGGCCGCAATGACTCATCCAAGAGGATACAAAAGACCCTACAATAATATCCAAGGTTCTGCAGACCTCACTTGCCTCAGTTAAGGTCAGTGTTCATGACTGCCCCATAAGAGACTGAGAAAATCGGTCCGCATGGCAAACGTCTAAGTTGAAAAATGCTGCTGAGCAAAAAGAACATAAAGGCTCACCTCAGTTTTGCCAGAAAAATCTTGATGATCCCCAAGAATTTTGGGAGAATACTCTATAGACTGACTGGGTAAAGGACTTACTTGCAAATTAATACCCCAAACAGGAAATGGACTCCAGTCTGTATGCAAGCCTTTGTGGATTCTGGGCTTCTGCAGCCTCTACAGCTTATTTCTTTAACTTATAAACTGAACTCTTGGTTCTGGAGTCCCAAACAAGTAGGACCGGGGTTAGAAGGGTCCACTCCAGAGATGGATGCCAAATAAGAAACAAGGAAGATAACTGCTATTGAAGATGTTGCTTGTATGTTCGATGTTGGGAGACAGCCTTTGCTACTCTAGCTGGAGTTAGAAACCATCTAGTTAATACCTAATAGTTTGTTTCCAACATAAAAGTGTTTAATATTGCACCTGTGGAGGAGGACCAAATCTTGGCTCATTCTGAGTCAGTTAGAATAATTACAATATCAGATTCCCATTGGGAAGTGTACGTTATGTCTATGCTTTGCATAATTTATGTGGGAGTACAGAAGTGAGATGGCACCTTTTGTAAGTCAAATTCATGTATGAGATAGTTAAGATGATTTTCTATAAAATGAAGGTAGTCTCAAAGCTGTAGTAGATGGTAAAATATGGAGATAGAGTTAAACGTTCAAAACACTGTTACCCTTTTCTTGTCAGTGAATGTGGTAAAAGGAATGGTGCCATTTAAAAGTAAAACTGTCCTGCAAAAAATAAGCCATCTTATCTCTAAGCAAGCCATCTTATGTCTATGTTGACAGAAAAATAAAAAAAAAGTTATAGATCTTGGAATAAGGGGAGGAAAAAAATAAAAACACAAACATGAAAATTCACTGCATCGGAGGGGGTTAAAGGGATCCTGTCACCTCAGAACGCCTATAAACTATCAAAACATGTCCCTGCAGCATCCTATCACTAATCTCACACTCCTTTTGTCTCCTAAAAGCATCCTGTGAAAGTGAGAAAAACATTTTAATACTCACTCATTAGGGATTATAATTAGCAGGGGCCATATTCTTTAGTCACCAAGGCGGGCTGTTTTGCAGCTCCAGGATCCACCCTCTCTCTGTCTGTGTGCTCTGCTTGTGCAGGCTTTACCCTCCCTCCTCTCTATCACTCACAGAATGCAAATCATTAGTCCTGCCTTCAGCTGCACATCACAGCAGCACAGAGAGAGAGAGGGTGGATCCTCGAGGCTGCAAAACAACATGCCCTGGTGACTAAAGAATATAGTCACTGCTAATTATAATCACTAATGAGTGAGTATTAAAACGTTTTTATCCACTTTCACAGGATACTTTTAGGAGACAAAAGGAGTGTGAGATTAGTGATAGGATGGTGCAGGGACATGTTTTGGTAGCTTAGGAGGCGTACTGGAGGTGACAGGATCCCTTTAAGGGGTTGTCTTATCTTCTTAAATTGGTTAAGTTGCCAAGTGCTTGTGAAAAGATGTAGCGTTGCAACATACCTCTTCTTAAATAATCCTTTTCATTCTCAAGAACAGAGATATTTTTTAGTTGTATAGTTTACTGCTCATTGCCCGGGATACTGGCTATTGCTGCATTCCTTGCAGTTGGGACTAGTCTTCTATATAAGGAGCTCAACACGTTCTCTGCTGTAGAGCTCATGAGTACTGCACTAAAGATGGCTAATGACCCTTCAATGTTGCAGAGGCGAAGTTGCCTCTGTTTGCAGCAGGGAGAGTGTACGGATGAATGGTTATCAGTAGCGTACCATTCCCCAGGAAGTTGGGAGTCAAGGGAGCATTGAGCTCCTGCAGATAGAAGATGGGACAACCCCTTTAAATTTATGTTTAACACTTTAATGCCATCTTTTCATAGCCATCTTTGAAGGACGCCTTTTTTTGGTTGCCACAAGACAAATGCTATGAAAATAAAGTAAGAACACATAGCTGTTTAAGAGTTAATAAACCTTTACAACCGTCACTTTCGTGTCTTGGAAGCTGTCACCAGCGAGCGTCTTCCTGCACCAAAATTAAATGTCTTTAATAAGCACTTGTCAGCGAACAATATGCTAGGGAGTTAATTTGCATTTCTAAAACCAATTGCGATACACAGAGCGGTTAGTAATTCCAGGTCACAGAGCTGCCTCGCTCCACTAAAAGCATTTGTTTCAGATAGTTCAGTGGGAATAATGCTACGACACCCAGCATTATTTAGTGTATCATTAATGCAGACACAAACTGCTGCTTACAGCTCGCAGCAGACAGAAAAATAGCATTTAATTATCACTTGCTTACCATAGTGTACCATTGGAATGGTCTGATTGCCAGTGCTGGAGGGAGCGTTGTATATTACCACCGCTTGTGCACCTTTACTGGCGGCCAGGAGGATTTTTTCCGAAAATGTACAATTCCCTCTTTGAATGAGAGCAATCCAAGGTCTAGTTGTGATGGAAAACTTGGTACTTGGATCACATGCTTGTAGATTAGGCGATATGGGGATGCCCACCACTCCTTGGGCATCACTCATCGGCGAGTTGAGCCCAAACAAGCCACACTCACAATACTTATTAATCGTGAGGTTTTGCAAGGGGCTGATGTAGGAAAAGTTTACATAGGCATTTGCTTCCACTGTGTCCCCGGCTTTAACCTTCAGCAGAATACCTATGGACATGATCCAGAACAAGCAGGATTCAGTCTTTCCAATCATTTCTTTATCTGTTTTGTGCAAATATGTTTCTTATAATTAGTGCTGAGTGATCAGCCTCTGTCTTCCCCAGGTAATCTTCTCCGGCTGGCTGGGGTTTCACTTCTGTATAGGTAACCGACACCACTTCAAGCAACAGAAACCTGGGAGGCGTCATTCTCCATTTCACCTGCCTTATCAAATAAACCCTTGACCAGTACAACAAGCCAGGCTGATTTCAAAGTAAATATGAACATTTCTCTTTTTCGGAAGATGAAGTTTACTCATTTTCAAGTGCATGTTTCTCTTTGGTCTCTTAATACAAGTGCATGAAAAACTTTAATGAGAAATTCATTGCCTGCAAATAGTGGCTGGTAAGAAAGACCGGTGGGTCAAATACACAAGGTGCGGGAAGTGAGGGGGCGCCACACAGACACAAGCAGTTAGAGTTAGGGTTTGTGCACTCGATCCAGAGGCACTGTGTCCTGGACATGAGGGAAGAAGCGGGTGAACACAGCGGCCCTGTGCCCATGATCTGCGTTCGGTGCAGGGCGTTTTTTTCCCTGAATTCACCTGTTGGAGCTTGCTGCCAACTCCGCAGCAATAAATTATCATGCTGGGGAGAAGCGAAAGCACGGTAACCCGCAACACAGATCACAGATGAAATAACGCCGCGGTAGGAAGAAATACAGTGGGCAAGGAATTTCTAGAAGAGGGGAGGGGGAAAGGCAGCAGGGACGTTAACAATTCTACAAAGGAGAACCATTCAAATCTAAATAAGTTAGGTATTATATTACACCAATAATACCAATCATCCATAGCAGTGGCCAGACCACCTTTTACTTACCCATACCTTTAAGTGTAGTTATTAAAGGGAATCGGAGAGCAGAATAATATAGGAGTAGAGAACCTGATTTCAGCAATGTATCACTTAATGGGCTGCTTGTACAGTTTTGATAAAATCCCGGTTTTCTCTGCTGTAGATTTAGCAGAGTTGTGAATGCTGAGCTGTGTATACCCACCCTGTACACAGCTTTCTGAGGGTAGAGTGACTGGCAGCTTCCTGTGTACACTGTGAATTGCTTACCATCAATGCCATAGACAAAAACCAATGCTGCACTTGCAGGACGCAGTCAGACCCCACTTGTGTAGCAAGCCCAGGTGCAGGCTGATAAATCACCTTAACCAAGGTATGGGAGGCGACTTGCCATGCATACAATGGGCCTGCATAGGGCACCATTCACACTGATACATATGATGCAGAGTGTCTGAAAGCTACTCAAAAGCTACCCTGGGCTTGCTACACAAGTGGGGTCTGACTGCGTCCTGCAAGTGCAGTATTGGTTTTTGTCTATGGCATTGATGGTAAGTTTTTTGATGCTGCTTTTTCTAGTAGTTTTTGTATAATTTTGATAGGACTGATGAGTATGGGAATCCGTGACGTGGATAATCAGCTTAAGTGTCTTGGCCAACACATGAACCAATATCCCATCTGTAAAAGTTTTTTGTTCATCGTACAGAGAACTTTTCTGCACTTTTTTATTCATTTCAGGGTGTAGTTGGGCCCCTAGGGGGCGCCATTCATCTAGTGGTGCAGAAACATTGTACTGTGCAGCCCATGGCTCAGGCAGCAGAGCTTTTGGGTAGCTTTCAGACATTCTGCACCATATGTATCAGTGTGAATGGTGCCCTATGCAGGCCCTTAGTGTGCATGGCAAGTCGCCTCCCATACCTTGGTTGAGGTGATTTATCAGCCTGCACCTGGGCTTGCTACACAAGTGGGGTCTGACTGTGTCCTGCAAGTGCAGCATTGGTTTTTGTCTATGGCATTGATGGTAAGTTTTTTTATGCTGCTTTTTCTAGTAGTTTTTGTACACTGTGAATTGTCAGCAATTTGCCAATCAGTGGTGGGGGCAGGGTTACAGAGATCAGCAGGACTGCTGTGCACGTGAGATGTAGTCATGCAGTGATAATATCCTGCTGCTAAAACACTGATTATTTTGGACATACAGCACACAGCCTAATAAGTGACACATCTCTGGAATCAGGCTCCCTTCCCTCACAGTATGCTGTTCTGAGATTAAATAGCAAAAACCTGCTGACAGATTCCTATTAATAAATTAAATTCATATTGGTTGTTATATTTTTTTGTTTGAATAACATGTCTGGTTCATCTTTAATATCTCTGTCCAGTCCTGCTAACTGGACTGTCTAAAAGTCATTTAGTCATGGAGGAGATCCATAGCCTAATTAGAAAAAGCCAGATAAAATAAGAGACACAGCATCAGCATGCAGCCGAAAGAAGTGAAGGAAAAGCAATTATGCTGTTAAATGTTTTGATGTGAACTTGAACTCTGCCTTTTCGTAAAATGAAAGCTCATTTAATTACAGGATGACAGGCACATTGATGATTTACAACACAAAATCGACTCATTCAATGAAAGTTGCACCAGTTATTCGAAATCTTAAAGATATGGTTATAAAATATAACTTATAATAAAAATTAGTTTCCATTAGAAGCGGCTTGGTGAAACCTCATACTGAAGACTCTAGCTTTCTCTGACTTCTGTAAAGATTCATTCTTTGGGTATAGTAGGAATATCTGCTTTTGATGGAGATGAGCTGATCAGGCAAAATTACTATTTGCCTATGTGTTTTTTTTCCTTGGATATTTTATCCACAAATTTATTGTCCTTTATTATGCCCTGGATTCTCTCCAGATGCCAAAAACATAAATGTAATACTTAAAAAATGAATACAAAATCCTTACCCTCAGCTTACAGTTCACCTTTCTGGCCCCTCTGTTGCTCACCATTGCTTGTCCAGTCCTGATCACATCTGAATGTGGATCTTGCTCTGAAATCCCTGGACCTCTCACAGTAAAGGCCACGTCACACGCATCAATCTTATGAGCGATATCGCTTAAGCGATCTGCTTTTTTGATCGCTTAAGCGATATCGTCTGTGCGTCGCTGCGTGTAATCAAGCGATTTTACAATGTAAAATCGCTTGATTGATTGATTGCAGATTTGTGAGCCGGAGCTCAAATCAAGCGATAAACGCTTGATCAATCTGCAGCATCGTGGTGTGTGACACCACGATGAACGATCTCCCAGCGGCAGAGCCTATGCTGGGAGATGGTATCTATGGTAAACGTCGGGTTACTAAGCGCCGCGCGGCGCCTAGTAACCCGACGTTTACCATAGTTACCAGCGATCTCGCTGGTCCACATCGCTGGTGAGTCTGCCTGTGTGACAGCTCACCAGCGATGTGAGCGATATTGTTAGCGATCGCGCGTGCACGTGATCGCTAACAATATCGCTCATAAGATTGATGCGTGTGACGTGGCCTTTAGTCAAGACTTCTCACGACTAGAGACTGATGGACCTGGACTTTAAAGTTTGGTGTCGGTGCTGAGCACAGACTTTACTGAAAAAGAAAAATCGGCACTCGTGTTTGGGTTCTTTATATATGTAAATCACTGGTGCACTCGGTGCTCGGCCATGTGTGAGCCATTTTTAGTGCTTGAATGGCTTATACTTGGGGTAAATTCAGCATTATCGGATGTACAGTCAATATTTGTATCATTCTCAAAACTTTTAATTTTAACAAAGTCTACTGGTTCAGTTTTTTTAATGGCAATTTGCATATACTCCAGAATGTCATAAAGAGTGATCAGCTTAACAGCAATTACTTGCTAAGTCAATATTTGCCTAGAAAATGAACTTTAACCCCCAAAACACATTTCAACATCATTGCAGTCCTGCCTTAAAAGGAGCAGCTAACATCGTTTTAGTGATTGTTCTATTAACACAGGTGTGGGTGTTGATGAGGATAGGGCTGGCGAACAGTCATGATTAAGTAAGAATGACACCACTGGACACTTTAAAAGGAGGCTGGTGCTTGGTATCATTGTTTCTCTTCAGTTAACCATGGTGATCTCTAAAGAAACACGTACAGCCATCATTGCACTGCACAAAAATGGCCTAACAGGGAAGAGTATCGCAGCTAGAAAGATTGCACCTCAGTCAACAATCTATCGCATCATCAAGAAACTTCAAGGAGAGAGCTTCCATTGTTGTCAGAAAGGCTCCAGGGCGCCCAAGAAAGACCAGCAAGCGCCAGGACCGTATCTTAAAACTGTTTCAGCTGAAGGATCGGACTACCAGCAGTGCCGAGCTTGCTCAGGAATGACAGCAGGCTGGTGTGAGTGCTTCTGCACGCACTGTGAGGCGGAGACTCTTTGAGCAAGGCCTGGTTTCAAGGAGGGCAGCAAAGAAGCCACTTCTCTCCAGAAAAAACATCAGGGACCGACTGATATTCTGCAAAAGGTACAGGGAGTGGACTGCTGAGGACTGTGGTAAAGTCATTTTCTCTGATGAATCCCCTTTTCAATTGTTTGGGACATCTGGAAAACAGCTTATTCAGAGAAGAAGAGGTGAACGCTACCACCAGTCTTGTCTCATGCCAACTGTAAAGCATCCTGAAACCATTCATGTGTGGGGTTGCTTCTCAGCCAAGGGAATCGGCTCGCTCACAGTCTTGCCTAAAAACACAGCCATGAATAAAGAATGGTACCAGACTGTCCTCCAAGAGCAACTTCTCCCAACTGTCCAAGAGCAGTTTGGCGCCCAACAATGCCTTTTCCAGCATGATGGAGCACCTTGCCATAAAGCAAAGGTGATAACTAAATGGATCAGGGAACAAAACATAGAGATTTTGGGTCCATGGCCTGGAAACTCCCCAGATCTTAATCCCATTGAGAACTTGTGGTCAATCATCAAGAGACGGGTGGACAAACAAAAACCAACAAATTCTGGCAAAATGCAAGCATTGATTATGCATGAATGGACTGCTATCAGTCAGGATTTGGTCCAGAAGTTGATTGAGAGCAGCCAGGGAGAATTGCAGAGGTCCTGAAGAAGAAGGGTCAACACTGCAAATATTGACTTGCTGCATTAACTCATTCTAACTGTCAATGTAACCTTTTGGTACTCATAATATGATTGCAATTATATTTCTGTATGTGATATAAACATCAGACAAACACAAATAAAAACCAGAGGGCAGCAGATCATGTGAAAATATCATTTTGGTGTCATTCTCAAAACTTTTGGCCATGACTGTAGTGTGCACAAAAATATACAATCCCCCGCCCTATGACTGGCTGTATGTGGGTTGAGAACTAAAATGCCCAATCAGTGATTTCCAATGAGGTTCGGGTTAAGAACAGAGCTTCATGTAAAGTCTGACTGAACATTCAAAACCTGAACTTCCACAGGTCCGCTTATCTCTACTCATGACATTATGACATGCACTATGACGTAGCGCAAAACTACCCAAGACATCGAGTGGTGGTATCAGAAGATGTGACGAACACCAGGCTGGTGATGAGCAGGGGGGTGATTGGTAAGGGGGAAATAAGGTTTTTTTATCTTTCGATAGCCCTTTACAGTTCAGAAAAATAATGACCAATACCCGCCAGTTTGCTGAATTCTCTTGGAAACAAATGACTAAGAATCCATAAGGAAAATGGTTTTGGGTGGCACAACTGCATGATCCACCAGTCACAAGTTTGAGCATAGTGTAACTCAAAAGAAGAAAAAGGACTGTGTAATGTAGACTGGGATCAAGGAACCACAATTTTATTAGGAAAACAATTCAAGAAACACAAAATACCACGCAAGAGTAAATACAATTAAAAATACGTGTACACACACAAAAAACACCTATTGCCCATGCCCGCAAGACGTTAAAGTCAGCATCAACTGCAAAGACTGATATATATACCGTATATACTCGTGTATAAGCCGAGTTTTTCAGCCCAAAAATTGGGCTGAAAAGTCCCCCCCTCGGCTTAAACACGGGTCAATACGGTAATCCTATGTTGGGAGGGGGCGCGGGGGTGGGGGGGCGCTGCGCAGTATTTCTTACCTTGTCCCCCGTTCTGCAGTGCCTTCCGGTGTCCTCCGTGCTCCGTTCCCGGTCTGCTGTGCCTTGTGGTTCCTCCTGCTTCGGTTCCATCATCGGTGCTGGGGGCTGCCATCTTCCTTCTTCCCTCCGCCCCCGGCCAGTGATGTCAGAGCAGGCCGTGCTGTGATTGGCTAGCACCCGTGATCACATGTCACGGGTGCTAGCCAATCACAGCGCGGCCTGCTTTGACATCACTGGCCGGGGGCGGAGGGAAGAAGGAAGATGGCAGCCCCCAGCACCGATGATGGAACCGAAGCAGGAGGAACCACAAGGCACAGCAGACCGGGAACGGAGCACGGAGGACACCGGAAGGCACTGCAGAACAGGAGGACAAGGTACGAAGCTGTGTGTATGTGTGTGTGTATGTGTATATATGTGTGTGTGTGTATGTATGGGTATGTGTATGTAAGTAGTCTGGCTGCCAATATAAGCCATACCACTGGGGCTGCTGTATATACCTCTGGGGCTGCTGTATACTACCACTGGGGCTGTATATACTTCTGGGGCTGCTGGATACTACCACTGGGGCTGTATATACCTCTGGGGCTACTGTATACTACCACTGGGGTTGTATATACCTCTGGGGCTGCTGGATACTACCACTGGGGCTGTATATACTTCTGGGGCTACTGTATACTACCACTGGGGCTGTATATACCTTTGGGGCTGCTGGATACTACCACTGGGGCTGTATATACTTCTGGGGCTGCTGGATACTACCACTGGGGCTGTATATACCTCTGGGGCTACTGTATACTACCACTGGGGCTGTATATACCTCTGGGGCTGCTGGATACTACCACTGGGGCTGTATATACCACTGGGGCTGCTGTATACTACCACTGGGGCTGTATATACTTCTGGGGCTGCTGGATACTACCACTGGGGCTGTATATACCTCTGGGGCTACTGTATACTACCACTGGGGTTGTATATACCTCTGGGGCTGCTGGATACTACCACTGGGGCTGTATATACTTCTGGGGCTACTGTATACTACCACTGGGGCTGTATATACCTCTGGGGCTGCTGGATACTACCACTGGGGCTATATATACTTCTGGGGCTGCTGGATACTACCACTGGGGCTGTATATACCTCTGGGGCTACTGTATACTACCACTGGGGCTGTATATACATCTGGGGCTGCTGGATACTACCACTGGGGCTGTATATACCACTGGGGCTGCTGTATACTACCACTGGGGCTGTATATACTTCTGGGGCTGCTGGATACTACCACTGGGGCTGTATATACCTCTGGGGCTACTGTATACTACCACTGGGGCTGTATATACCTCTGGGGCTGCTGGATACTACCACTGGGGCTGTATATACCACTGGGGAGGCTGCTGTATACCACACTGCTGGGGGCTGTATACCTGTGCTGGGGTCCACCCTCGGCTTATACACGAGTCAATAGGTTTTCCCAGATTTTGGGGGCAAAAGTAGGGGGGTCGGCTTATACACGGGTCGGCTTATACACGAGTATATACGGTATATCAAAAATAATAGCAGCACACTGGTTAGGTCAATGCATGCTAACACTGATGTTTATAAATGTTATTTGGTGTTATTTTTGAGAAAAACTAAAAACTAAAAAGTTTTTTCAAAAAAACTCCGATATAGATAGGGACCCTTCAGAGTTATGGTCACCGAGACGTGGTTGAAGGGCTGGCATACATTGGCCAATGCATGCGCAAAGAACCATAAAAAACGGAAAAAAACGAAAAAAATTTTACATCTCAGTTTTTTTGAAAAAACTTTAGTTTATTTTTTCTCAAAAATAACACCAAATAACATTTATAAACATCAGTGTTAGCATGCATTGAACTAACCAGTGTGCTGCTATTATTTTTACATATAAAACAGCTACCGTATACAGATTTGCACCTGGGCTGAAAAGCTTAAAGGAGGGGCTGTCTGTTTTTGTTCTCTCATATATATAATTATATTATATATTATATATATATATATATATATATATATATATATATATATATATATATATATATATATATATATATATAGAAAAAGAAAAATCCAAGCAGCACGGCTGGTAAATGGCTGCAAAGACAGTCATTTCAGGGTAACAATACAAGATCTTTAAAGGAGGAAATACTAAGGGCTGTAAAGATAAAAATCACAGCATAGACTTATAAAAGTTCCCAAAAGTGACATATGCATAACAGAATTGAAGTGTCAGATGACATGTAAAATACTGTTAAAGACACACTGGTGTGTTCAATATTGCCTGCAAACAGTGCATATAAAGGACAAAGCTCCTATTGGCTTTAAAAAAAAAAAAAAAAAAAAATCACATACGGTAATTCATCCAAGGGGTTGATAAATGTAATCAGATAGTTACCCTGTATGGCAAAGAAAAAATACATGACACCTTCCAAAGTCAAGATACAAAGATTAGTCCCAAAGGATTGAGAGACAGGAAGAAAACACTCTATAATGTGAGACCATGAGTGGTACCAGTAGTGAATGTCACCTGGGTCCTGTCTGTGAAATCAGGGCATGACAGCTAATGGACTGACACCCAACCCATTTCGCTGCCTCTAGGGACAGCTTCCTCAGGGTAAGAGTGCTCCAGCTGTGCCTTAAATAATACCTTGAGGTAATGAGGAGTGTGCCTACGTTGTGTTGGCGGGGCAGTGGCATTCAGAAATGCAGAAGGACGCAGGAGCTGGTGGCAGGAAGTTGGTGAGGTCATCGCTAAGCGACAACTGAGCATGTGCAGGCCGGCCGCTCTATTTTTTATTGCGCTTAGTCAACGGAAGCTATTGCTTCCTAGGGAGGTGGAGAAAAGTAGCGTCATAGGAGTGGATAGGAGTGGAGGGGCGGAATGTATTAGTGTTTATAATGGATGTGAGATAAGTTGCTATGGCTACAGTATGCATTTATAGAAGGACTATGCACCTGTAAATTAAAGTAAAGTCAGCTTGTGGGATAATATAAATCACAATGTATCTGCAGAGAACCAAAATAAGTTTCAAATGGAAACATCACCAATGGTTCGACATAAATCACTGGGAATCCAATGGAGTGACATCTAGAATTAGAAGATTTAAGATAAAAAGAAACTGTTAATGCACCGGGGGGATTTATAGCCCAGTGGTCGTTGACAATGGCCCAAGAAATCTGTCCAATAGATGAAAAGGAATTAAGTTACATAAAAAAGGTGAATTAGTAGCAGACTAAGAATCCACAATTTGGAGTTTCAAATGCAGACTTTGGTTAAATTCAAGTGGAATTAAATCTCACTCACATGTATTTACAGTACTCATCTCTACTACTAGGTTTTCTTATGCGGCCAAATGTTAAAATTATGTCCATTTTTAAACACAGATGTGTTCTGCACATGTAAGAAAACCAACACATGAAAAGAGAAACTCAATATCACTGCTGTTGCACCTGTGTCCCCCTCCCAACTCCTGTACAGACTAGGTCTCCAACTCCAACTAAGTCTCCTAGTCCCTGCACAAACTAGAATAAACTTGACCACAGGACTAGCAGATGACAGCTTGGATTTTGCCTCCTGATTGCCGTCTAGTGTTTCACGTACCAGGGGAGAGTTTAAAATAGGGCCGGCAAAAACTGAGGAAACACAAAACCCAAGCAATGGTGGAAAACAGTGAAATAGTAAATCCTAACCAGTAGACCTCCAACAAACCGAAGCAAACAGCAAGCTGAAAAAATACACAGTAAAGACAACCTAGATTGTTCAGACTAGTCTTTGTCCAACAGGGTGTCCCAAGCAGCAGGGCTGATACATTTAAAAAAAACATCAACAAAATGGAGCTTGTTCACAGAAGAGCGACCAGAATGGTGACTGGTCTGCAAACCATGTCCTATGAGGTATGGTCACAGGATTAAGGAATGTTTAGCTTGCCAAAGAGAAGACTGAGAGACTTAATATAGTCTACAATTATCTACAAATATCTCAAGCTCTGTCACTGTATAGGAATCAGCTTTATTCTCATTTGCACAAGGAAAAACTAGAAGCAGTGGGATGAAACTGAATAGGAGTGAAACAGATTAAAGATTAGAAAAAACTTTTTGTCAGGGAGGGTGATCAATGAGTGGAACAGGCGGCCATGAGAAGTGGGGAGTTCTCCTTCAATGGAAGTCTTTAAACAAAGGACGGACAGACATCTGTCTGGGATGATTTAGTGAATCCGTCTTTGAGCAGGGAGTTGGACCAAATGACCCAGGAGGTCCCTTCCAACTCTATCATTCTATGATTCCTTAGAATAATCCAACCAGGAATGAATAATACTAGCAATAAAGTGATTGAAAAAAAAAAAAAACGAAAACATTTGATCAACAAGAAAATAAGCAAATGTAAGAATGAAATAAGAATTCAGCAACTGGCCAGGATATAAGAAAGCTGTGGTTGAACAGAGAGGGAATCAGACCACAGAACAGAAGTTCACTGGTTCAAATCCCAAGACATGACACATGTATAAAGTTCTTTGAGATATAGAAAGAAAAAAGGTTATGGTGGTAGTATTGAATCAGGATGGTGGGGTTTGGGTTACATATACAGCAGCACACAACAGTCTGTTCATGAGTTGGATATAAACTATATAGTGAAGGGGACTGGTGTGCTGTCAAAGATGTAGAAACTCAGCATGTAGATAAGAATACCTTTATTAGTAATCATCTGAATCACAAACCAGTTATTCACTCCAGACAGGAGCCTTCATCAGGTATATGTTTGTAACATTCAAGATCAATTGAATTTCACTCGGATGTATTTGCTCATCTCTAATGTTGAGTTTTCTTATGCGGCCAGATGTTATCTTAATGTCCATTTTTTAACATACATGTATAGGATTATTTGTGGGCATTTCGTGTTAAGTTTCAGCACAAATGAAGAATGTCAATCAGAAGCTCGGACCTAATTTAAAGCAGATTAATTGGAAATGTGGTACCTGGAATGTGTATAATTTAATGCAAGATCTGGGCAGATTCCTTTCACTAGGCATCAGGGAAAGATTACTTAAAGTTATGGCCTTCGTATGAAAAATACCTAACAGTATAAAACTGTGAACTCGGCTTCAAATAAATATTGAGATAATTTTCTTAGATAAATATGGCAAACGGGCCCCTGACTGTTTTATACTGATTATGGATTCTTCTGTAGACCTAGAAATAAGGAGTCCTACAATAAACAAAAATGTATCCCGTAGTTAATCATTACAACAGACACAGCAGGAAGCCTCCAAGAAAATCCATGTCTAAATCTCCTTTCCGACCATATAGTTTGATTGCTTGGTACATCGATATTAAACTGTGTTACCTGCTGTTCGTTTATATATTTATACAATCTGCCGCATTGACTGTGGCTCTTTAAACAAATCAAATAAATTCCCGTTAACCACTTTTGTATCTGAAGCTTAGAACTTCTCCATATCTCAAGACATTCGGAAAGAAAAGTTTTCCAGATTATGTACAGAAACTGAAGGGTTTTTTTTTGGCTTTTATACAGTGCCTTTGTATTACATGTAAAATACCATGTCAACTTTATTTTATATGAACTAATTTAAAAAATATATCAATTTAGGATCAGTTTCTCAGTTTGATAAATTTTGACATTCTTAGTATATCAAAGTAGCAGTAGACTGAGATTTCACATTTCAGGGCCACATGTGAACACAACCACAAACCAAGCTTGGCAATTTGTCACATAGCTTTTTAATTTGTTGTTCAGTTTAACTACAGTTACATAGGTTGTAAAAAGATCAAGTTCAACCGGTCTTCACGATTATACTTTGTCACTAAATTATCTATAACCCGAAATGTTATGTGTACTGAGGAAATCATCTAAGCTCTTTTAAATGCAGTTATGCTCTGCCATTACCACCTCTTAAAGCGAACCTGTCACCCCCCCTGGACATCAAAAGCTGTGCGCGCGCAGCCCGACGACTTCCTGGACACCCGGCGCACAGCGCATGCGCGGCGCCATAGACGAGAACGGAGGCGCGCGTTCATGAGGGGAGGCAGCAGCAGGCGAGGACCATGACTGACAAGAGGAGGCGGGTCGCAGGAGCGCGAAACCCCGCCTCCCGGTCTTAGGTCTTCTTAAGAGTAAGGCTTTATACAAGTTCATATTTAATAGTATAAAGGGCATCAAAAGCTTATAGCCACCTTCCCTGAATGCAGCCTTAGTGCTGCAGAAGGTGGCTATTATAGCTTTTGATGTCCAGGGGGGGTGACAGGTTCGCTTTAAGGTCGGCATTCCACAGTGACTGCTGTAACAGCAAGAACCTTTTGGCTGCTGGAATCTCCTTTCTTCCACCTGCAGTGTGCACCCCCATATTACTTTGTCTTTCTAATAAGGAATAAGTCCTGTGCTGTCATTTATATTGACCACATATTTATTTAAACATATAAATGAGATCTCCTTTGAGACGTCTTTTTTTCCCAACCTCTAATCATATTTGGAGGACGTTCATCCTCTTGTAATAATCTAGCTGCCAACCTTTGAACTAACTCTAGCTTCTGAATATCCTGTTTAAAATGTGGAGTCCAAAACTCGATTCCAATGTGACGTCCATCCGTGCTACCAGCACAAGTCGCTCAGTTAGGCAGAATCCCAAGTGACCCAGAAACCCTTTAACCTTTATACAGGAATCTGGATTTACAACAGGGTCCAGGAAGTAACTGCCTATTGAAAGCAGGGCTGTAGAGTCGGTAAGCCAAATCACAGACTCCGACAACCTCATACATGGCTCAAGTTTAAAAGCGATACGTTTATGGTAGTACAATATAAACATCAGGCTTTTAATAATTATTATGATACAATAATCAAGATATTCAGATAGAACATAATTCATAATATTATTATTCAGGACAGTCTGCATTGAACTACTGCACCCAATTCATTATATATTCTAGGAGTCGGAGTTGGTTCATTTTTTACCGAGTCCAAATCTGACTCCACAGCAAAGACTCAGACTCCACAGCCCTGAGTATAGCAGCAGTCCAGAGACAGGAATGGAATCTAAACAGGGTCAAAGCCGGGAGGTCACGACAAGGACAAAAACAGAATCCAAAAGCGTAGTCAGGGAGCTGGGTCAAAACCAAAATAGAAGTACAAAATTGTGAGAAATAGCACAAAAGGGCTTGTTTTGCAGCCTGAATGATCCAGCCCTCTCTGTGCAACTTCTGCTGTGATGTGCAGCTGAAGGCAGGACTAATGATTTGCATTCTGTAAGTGATAGAGAGGGGGGAGGGCAAAGCCTGCACAAGTAGAGCACACAGACAGAGAGAGGGTGGATCCTGGAACCTGCAAAACTACACACCCTAAGGGCTAAAGAATATAGCCCCTGCTAATTCTAATCACTAATGAGTAAGTATTAAAACGTTTTTATGCACTTTCACAGGATGCTTTTAGGAGACAAAAGGAGTGTGAGATTAGTAATAATATGCTGCAGGGACATGTTTTGGTAGCTTAGGAGACGTTCTGGAGATGACAGGATCCCTTTAAAAACTGGGTAGCCGTAGGCACCACAAGACGGTACCTCACTGCACAGGCCCATAATCGGTCCAAGACTACGATGGTAACGGCCCCGATTCCGGTGGCGGGAGAGTATGCGCTCCTGCTTCTCCCGTCTGTATCGATCAAGGACAAACCGTACCTAACCATACAAGACCAGAGGACTGGTGAGAGAGCTCTGCAAAGGTGGTTAAGGACAGAGAGGAAGATAAAACTTAGGCCCCGAAAGATATAAAGAGAGGAACATCTTCAGACTCCATAGGGGTTTCCTGAACCCGCAGCTACGTCCTCGTTCTTCCAGACTGTACCGTGTATTGTATGACATCTGCCGGTACCAGTAAAAGGACATAGACACCATTTCAGCTTCTGTCTTCCCGCCGGTGCCCGGAGGGCCTCAGCATCCTCGGAGGGGTAAGAACAACTACTCCCCTCATCCATCCCACCTGCCCCGAGGTAAGCTCCACCTGTGGAGATCTGTACTACACTAAGCTGCGTCCTATCACCTCAGCAGCCGGCCTGCAGCGCTGGTATCATCATTGCCAGGATCCAGAGGTGGCGTCACAGACTATTAATCCTTGTAAATATTTCCCCCACCAAACAAATGACCGTCAGGGCACGGAATCGGGAACCCGACTACCCGTGATTCCCCTTCACAGCCATCAACCCATCCCGTTGTCTGAGTACCCCTCTCCCTGTGCTCATCAAATACAGAGGTGTCTAGTGACTGGAACAGAAGTTGCAGTAGGCTCTGGAGATGTAGCACCCCTAACACCAGGGTAAATATGGTTTCTAGTGATTGAAGCAGAAATAGCAGGAGCAGGACCAAATGGGGATGTGACACCCATACTGCAGATGTGGCCTAGCAAATGTTTTATAGCCGTACTAGTAACATTATAGTCTTTACCAAAAAATATGTACGGTCATTAACAACGGAGTTTACAACCATACAGTTTTGACATACAAGCTGGAGAGTCATCAAAAAACTTGTGCAAAGTGAATGTATTTTTTTTTTAGGATATCTCCTTGTTGTACAACTAAGAATAGGTCATCTCTAGCTGTTGACTGAGGGTGTTGCCCATGTCTCCTGGATCCAGTGGTGTACGCTCCATCTTCCTTATATCGCCTTAGTCTTACTCAGTCTTTCATCGCAACTGAACTGGTTTCTGTGATGTAACTCTTTAAGGCACAAAGCCCATCTATTGCTGCAAGACAACTGGCCTAGAATTCAGGTTACAGGGAGCCACCACTTCTGTGCACTATTACCACCTTGCTATTTCTGCAGGAAAATTAACTCTGCCATACTGCTGCTACTCTCTGTGTTACCAATTTTGCATTGGAATCTGTTACAAACTCAGCTCTGCCATGCAAACGGTTCTAAACTACTGTATCTGACATTGCAGAATCTATCCTACTCCCTTCTGATATAGAGGTTTGCTTCACAGGTTCCAGGTCTGCTCCTCCTGTTGACACCCAGAGATAAAAGCTAGTGATGAGCGAGTGTAATGTTACTATTCACTACTTGCACAGATAGTACAGTGTTCGCGATATTCATTACTTTAACCCCTCTAATGATGTTACCGTTCAGTAACAACTTTGTGAACTACATGGCAGTGCTGGGTTAGTGCAACGACCAGGATGTCACTCTTTCACATGGGAGAGGTCACAGAATGTTGTGCGAGCTCACACCACAGAAGTTTATGCCTGATTATTGCTAATAAGTCAGGCCCTCAGGGTTACTTATGATGACTTTAGTTAAAAAAAGGTAATATGTAGTGAATTCACCAACCTAGAGATGCCAACTATTTTATGAAATAAGCAAAGAGTCCTTGGAGCCTCGTTTAGGAGTCTCAAACACGTAACCAGCCAGATATGCCTCCAGGGAAGGACCTCCTAGTCCTGGGGTGGCTCCTTGCGGAAACCACCATAACCACCATATTAAGTGGCCCTTTCAGTCAATATCCAACTCTTTTACAAGTTTAAAGATATGACATTTTTCTGAAATAAAAAAGCCTTGAGTTGGTCAAAATGTAGAAAAGTGGTGCTTTTTTTCCCCAGAGAGCCTTCAAACCTTTATTTCCATCCGGATGTGTATTTGCTTAACCATTAGGTTATTTTCATATATTTGTCTTCACAATTGTTCAAATTCTAAAAATGTAAGAATACTATTAATAGAAAAATCTCAAGTTCCTTCTAACAAGTGTATTGTGACCCTTTCACCAAATGTGGAAATTGGTTTAAAATAAAATAGATCTTTAATTCTTGTTCCGACAGGCTCCTTTGCTATTCATTTTTTGACAACGATAGCGTCATGTGTGCACTTGGGCCAAGCCAAAAAAGTTCTCTTGTAAGACATTAGATACCTTATCCCTAATCACAATTGGGCAGCTGAATAGTCGGCTTTACCTTGGCAAGTTATGAAAAATATGGGGTGCGCCATCATTTAAAAAAAAAAAAATGTATTCCCCATCTACAGGACAATTGTCCTGCTCTTACCCCTCATTTTGCTTCTACTTGTAGCCTCTTAGGCCTTACTATGATCATTTTACATAATCAAAACTCAGGCCCCCAATGACTTAAAAGGGGTCCAGGGTCAATACAGGTAACAAACTTAACTTTTAATCCGACAAACCTGAACATCCACGAGTCCATTCATTCCAAGTCAGCACAAGTACGTACTGTAGATATAAAACATTTTTAGTTTTTATACATTTTGAATAAAATTTGCTTTTGGCACCATTTTCCAGGAACCATAAAATTAAAATTTTTTGGGATCTAGGGTTAAGTGATGCTTTATTTTGTCCGCCCTGAGCTAACATTTTTAGCAATATAATTTTTAGGTGGATTTAAAGCAAATCTGTCAGCAGGATTTTGCTATGTAAACTGAGGACAGCATGCTGTAAGGCTTAAAAAGCTAAAAGCAACTATTTTACTTTCCAGATTCTATGCCATTATTTACATAAACTAAAGGGCCTTATTGCCCTCTGACCATTACAGGACTAGAAAGTAATGTGCATGGCAGTCAGACATGCACCCTGCTGTAATTGACACCTCACTGTCAAGCTGTATTGAGAGCCTGGTGGGTGCAGCTATCAACTCTGCTGTATTCCTGAAACAAAATGCTTTGCTTGTGTAAGAACAACTGCATCCAGTAATCTATGTGATACATCGTTGGATTCAGGGTTTCATTGCCTACATTATGTTGCTGTCAGATGAGTTAGCAAAAAAAACCTGTGGACAGATTCCCTTTACCAAAACATTAGCCTCATATTGTACTTTACTGCAATGTTGTGGTGGGCAAAAAAAATAATTTGAGTTTTTAAAAAGTATTCCTTAACCTTTTGAGTTATTGATATAGGTTGTATACAGCTGAAATTAGTCACACCTTGTCTTTAAGCCTCATGGATGATGGTTTGTTTAGTAAAAATCATCCTTTACATCTTTGCTCTTCCAGGCTATAGGGTGTGCGCTGCCCGGAAGATAAGGATGCCTCCAGTCTTTATTGTACAAGGTATCTTCTCCACCCACACGTTCTTCCTGCCATCACTCCCCTGCACTGCTCCGCCCTCCTGTCTACAATTTTGATGTGTGCAGGCACCAGAATTTTAAATGCTGAATGAGAAACCACAGGAAGATGGAACATTGCAGGAGAGATGGCAGGCAGAATGCTCAGGCTTTACAGCTGAGTGCCTGACATCCAAGGCACACTAAAGAGAAGGGGAGGAGAGATCTTGTATAATGAAGTCCTGAGCCAGTCTCATCTTCCAGGCAGTGCATGCCTTGTAGCCTTGAAGATAGAAGACATAAAGAGATGATTTTTACTGAACAAGTCATCATCTAGGAGGCATAGATAGCTATGACTAATTTCAGCTTTATACAACCTGTATATTAATAACTTGAAAACCTCAAAAGGGTGACAGAGTACCCATAATTTTTTCTTCATTAAGTGTATTTTTTTATTTTCACTGGAGCAAAAGGGGGTGCTTTAAAGATTTCCTTATTTATATTTTTTTCTTTTTTTTTTTTCTTTACTTCTTACCAGTCTCCTTAGGGTTCATGACAACCCATCTGAACTACACAATCATATCACTGGCACACAGATGGGAGTGGCTGATGATAAGCTTCTCACCAGCATGTATCAAATTCAGCCGTCAGAGATCTCTGATCCACGCTCGACTGTTAGAAGCATATGTTGGCACATTAAATAAGCCTACATATGCGGGGAAAGATGCTGGCTCGGTGTGTGAGCCCGCATCAAAGGCAGGGACACAACATATGACGTAGATACAAGTCTTATGTTGTGACTGGGTTAAAGGAAATCTGGCAGCAAATTTTTGCTATACCATCTCAAGGCAGCAAATTATGTAGGCAAAGAGACACTGAATCTAACAATGCATCACTTAGTTTACTGGGTGCAGCTGATCTAACACTATCAAAGTTTTTAGCATGGCTGTGGCATTGGTAAGCCAAACATCTGACTCAGACTCCAACTCCTCAATTTCCCTGAATCAGACTCAGACTCCACCCAGAATGGGCACCGACTCCAACTACACAGGCCTGTTTTTTTGATTGAGCAATGCAACAGAGCCGAGAAAGTTGCCCCACCCACACCAGGCTCTCCATTTACAATATCTATAGTGAGCTGCTAATCAAACCAGCGAGCTTGTCGAACTACCCGACATGAGGAAATTTAGTGTGATCAATGATAAGGTCTTGGTGCTAAACCAAAAATTTCAAGTATACAACGACAGGCAGCTTGATAAGAGACGCATTGTTGAATTCTGCGTTTTAATCCCTTAAACATTCTGTGTTCAGATTACATAGGAAAAACCTGCCAACAGATTTTTCAAAAAGTCTCTCTATTAAACCTATTGCAGGTAAAGGGTATGTCCTAATTTAGGACACAAGACTGCATTCACTATGTGGCTACAGAATTGTGAATCCTCTCAACACCTACTTCGAACTTTGTCAGAATTTTCTGGTGTGGGAAACGGGCAGTCACGTGACTGCAAGTACGCAATTTGAATATTTCCGGCCATATTCCAACTAGACGGATCCGTCCTTGACAATTTACTTGTATTGAGCAAGGTCATGCACATCTAGTTGGCATGTAATGGCATGTAGGCAAAATGTACACTTGCGGTCACGTCTGCCAGTTTCTGGAGCCAGAGAATCCTGACACAGGTTTACTAATTCTGTAGTCACATAAGAGTAACTACAGACTTGTGCCTTAAGGCTGGACAACCAATTTAAGAACTCTACCATGGGGGAGGGTTGATTTTCCTTACTATACACAAAACATTTCTTTGGGGGTGAAAAGTGTCTGTACAGAAAGCCTTTAAATGACTCATTTAAATGGATGTACAGAGGGAAAACCATTAGGAATAATTGATCTCTATATAGTTCCAGGACACTTCCTGCCACACAAGTAATATATAACTGAAAAGTTCAGCAGTTATTTCACAAAATGTAATCTTCCCTGACGCATACGCTAATAAACATATGCATTTTAAGCAGAAGTTAAAAAAGGATCATAAAAATGTTGTTTAGCCAGCACGAATGGACGACATAAAACCTTGGCTGAAAAGCACTGTGCCGAGCAAATAGTTCCTTTTCTTTAGTGGCCAAAAAGCCAACGTTAGTTTATCTTACGATGACTGTAAAACTATCTGGGTAACAGTCGTGGATGGAAGCCGTTTTCATTTGCATATTGTGTGATACAATATCATCAAAACAAACTGATAATATCCATGTTATCCCTGCGATACCTTTTATTATCAGTGTTTATTTCTAAAAGATTAGCAAAATATTACCACTCTAGTGGGTTTGTATTCTATTTTACCATTGGGGTGATGCTTATAATTGAAGTTCCCTGCCCTCATCTTATATTCATCCTCCGGCACTTTCATCTGTTATCAGCTCTGTGCTGGTTGGTCTCCGGCAGTTTGCGACGTGCCCAATGCGCCAGTGTTTCATGGAGCGTGCAGAGGTCACAAATTAATACATCTTTATGAATGCCTAGTTCAGGTTCTCATAGATTTGTATTGAGAATCCGGTTTTCCAGAGAGTGATTCCAGGGGATTCACAGGATACTCCGTATATTCCAAAATATCTGATTAGTTCATATACAAACATACAACACGTTTTGGCTAAGCTTACAAAATGAAGGCTATTTTGTAAGCTTAGCTGAAACGCGTTGTATGTCCTGTGAATCCCCTGGAAGCGCTCTCTGGAAAACCGGATTCCCTTGTTTCTGTTTTCCTTGACGAATCCTCCACTGGGCAGATCCCTCCTCCGGTAAAGAGCTGCAGGCCAGCAGATCCAGGCGAAGACTTCACCTCCCTAATGCAGGGACACATGTTAAACAGTCAAAACACCATAAAGGTGAGGATGCAACTTACTATCATTCAATTGTATTAATCTGCTACACTTAAATCTGTGCCCTCCTTTCTCCTCTCATCCCGGTCTCGCAGACCCTACAGTCTCAGAGGACAAAATTTGAATAGATTTGTATTGAAAGCATGTGGGGGTTCAGCCAGACTTTTTTAAAGTTCTGTTCTGGACCAAACTTGACCTGAACCTCATTCAAAGTGACTGATTGGGCAGTTCTGCTCCCCACCCACATACAGCCAGCCATAAGGTAACTTTTCTAGGGGAGAGCGGGATTTTGTCATTTTCTTTTTATGGTACACACTACATCCGACAACGCTGATTTTACCCCCAGTGCGAACAATTCAAATACTGCAAGAGGCTCGTACTGGGCCGAACACAGAGTGTACCCAAGCACAGCGATGCTCACTCTAGTGATTTGCGCAAGTAAAAACATCCAAACTTGAACACCGAAAATGTTTTAAAAGTCTGTACTTTGTGTGAACTCGAACATCTCCGAAGTCTAGTTCGCTCATCCTTATGAATGAGAATTTTTTGGGAAAAAAAATGCTACATCAAACTTCTTGCCTCCCAGTGAGTAAAATCCTGCACAGATGGTGCAAAGGAGCATTCATTCCCCCATCATTGATTGAGGAGCCGCGCTCTCACCAAGGAAAAAAGAGCAGAACATTCCAGCATCCTTCATAAAGGATTGTCGCGCCATTCCCAAAGACAATATCTGCAGTGCACAGTGGTCTGTGAATTCCGAATTCACAACAATGTTATCTCCACTTTAAATGTATTCCTAGCAGCAAAAAAGAACCATCCTGAATTTTGCTTTTCTGAGCACCAGTTTATTGCCAGCTGTCTGCAAATTGTGTATTAAGCACGTAAGCAAATACATACCAAAAATTGTGATACCCCCATTCTCCAAAAGCTGGGAAGGATGAAATATATGATACAAATACATAAAACACAATTACAAAAGCCGCATAAATTTGGAATGTAACATTACTTTTTTGTTCAATAAATAAGTTCATATAAATATTCCACAAATGCAGAGTTCAATTTATATAAAATATTAAAATCACAATTTTACTTCTTTTAAGGCACTTTACATAAGTAAATACTTGTATCTTAAATCTCTGCTGAAAGTGCAACGAGAAGTGCAAAGGACATTTAATGCAAGTACCGTACCTTGTTTTTGTGCAGTGTCAAATTGGTCAAAATATTCCCTCTATTTTAAATTTTGGCGGTTCACTTAAATCTATCTTATCCCTATAAAATAATGAATACTGGTAATAAATTAGAAGTGACTCTCTCCCTACAAATCTTTCTACTTAAAATTATTTAGAACATTTTAAATATCCTTGTTAAAGAGTTAAAGAGTTATACAGCCTAGAAAAATTGACACCTTATCCTTCACTGGCTTTACAGGTCCCAATTCACGGCCAGAGAACGGCCTCATACATATTCCTAAAAGGTTGTGGAGTTTGGATCAGGAAACTGGCAGCTACTCCCAATATTGTACTCCATAGACCTTGTATGCCAGACACATCAAACCAGCCTAAGGATGAGCCATTATTAAAATAATCTAAGACTATTCACACCTTCACTGATCTGGCGCAAGAATATTTCTGGAATGATCGCTCAAAAAAGTGAGGTAGAGGAGAGAACGAATAGCTTGCAAGGCCATGTAAACAAGAGACTCTTGATCAGTGAGAATACAGATATAAAGAGGGATTTTTGTGTACTCACTGTAAAATCCTTTTCTCCTAGCTCATCATTGGGGGACACAGGACCGTGGGTGTATTGCCTCCTAGTGGCAGAAAAGCATACACCCACGGTCCTGTGTCCCCCAATGATGCGAAGGAGAAAAGCCATTTTAAAGAATGGATAACCAATTGAAAGGCCTATTCCAGTATTAGACAATAATGTTATATAGGTGTAGGTTCCGCTGATCCACCTGGGGGTCACCACCGACTTTGTCCGTTCTTTTTTCATTTGGATTCACAAATGGCTACTCTCATTTACCACAACAGAAACTGGTCAGACATGCTCAGTTAACTTCCATAGAAGAGATTAGAGAGCTGCACGAGTACAATACAATTGTAACCACATCCAGGCTACATCCCAATGTCAGACTTTCATGCACCTGTCCTATCGGTGTTTGTACAGACAAAATACTAAGACCGCATGTGAACGTTGAGTTTTTGGCAAGTTCTTTTCCCCAGTATTTGCAGCCAAAACCAGGAGTGGGAAAATAAGAGAAAACCACATAATTACTTACCGATAATGTGTGTTTTCGGAGGTCATGACAGCACCCAACGAGAGGGGATCTGCCCTCCAAAAACAGGGAACCATCAGACTTAAAAGGGGTGGTACCTCTCACCTCATCAGCTGGTTACAGAGTCTGAAAAACTGACCTCCAGAAATATTGTTAGTCCACGACAACCCCGAACACCACGTGTAAACAAAAACAAGAGAAGAAAAGTGATGAACCCTCACCAATGGGAGGTAATTACCGGTAAATAATTGTTTATCGGTCGTCTACGAAAGCACCCAATAAGAATTACAGAGAAACATCAGAATTACGGAGGGGCTACAGCCAGCAGAAGCCTACTCCCAAAAGTGATGTCAGAGCCAAAGAGATCAGTCCATAGTGCCTATAGAAGATGGAAGGCAAGGACCACGTTAAAGCTCTACAGATCTGATACATACCTCAGCTAATGAGCTAGCATTGCTTTGGAGGCCCTACTTCCCTTCATCTGTCCCAGAAAGCTTATAAAAAGGGACCCATCTTTCCTCCAGGAACAAGTGGCCTCTAGGTACCTTCCTAGAAAACACTTAACATCTAAGGAATGCAACTTTTGTTCCTTATTTTTAGGTTGTCAGGACTATTTCTTGGGACTTGGAATGTAGAAACTTCCTTAAGGTGGTATGCCGAGTCAGGTCTCAGTATAACCCCATCTTCCTGAAACAGGGTAAATGAGGGGAAGGAGGAGGGGGGAAGGGGGAGTCCGGGTACATCACGTGACCGACACACTCACTGGGGGACCACCCTGATGTGCCCAGACCTGGAATACGGCGGCTGCCGAATCAGGAGGCGCCGTGTTTGACACAGTGGGGCTGGTCCCCAGATGTCCAACACATTCTTCAGACTTGCTTCTTCCAGCAAGACCGGGACATGCCCAGACCGGACACCCGGCAGAGGCCAGACAAGATTGCTGCTGCCGAACACCACACCCAGAGATACCAACAAGCCCCCCCCCGGGATTTGGGAGCTCGCAGACTCCAGTGTTTAAGCAATGGGGCCCGATCCAGCCAACCCCACGCCTGCACCAACGGACTCCAGCCGTACACCTGCCACCCCTGCACCAACGGATTCCAGCCATACACCTGCCATCCAGAGGAACCGGATCACCATGGACATGCAGGTATGAAACCCCTCTGGGGAAAAAAAAAGAAAAAATCCATCTGGAACCGCCGTTCCTGAGGCTCCTCAATTAAGGATAGGAAACCAACTGATGAGTGGAGGGGTACCGCCCCTTTTAAACCTGATTGTTCCCGGTCCTTGGAAGGCGGATCCGTCTCTCAATGAGTGCTGTCATGGACAACCAATAAAGCATAGAAACATATCACCAATTCTGTATTTATCACCCACACCTGGTTTGGCTTGTAAGTATGGAGGTACAAATCTCAAATACTCAATTAGTCTATTGGGCTGTTCACTTGTTTGTTTTTGTAGATCATTCATCCAAAAAACAAACAAAAAAACCCCAAAAAACACAACAAATTAGAAAAAAATGAACATCTGAATGAAGCCTTATCAGGTGTTCACGGTAAGATTTCCTGTTGATGTGAAGAGATTCCTTTGAAGACTGTATGCAGGATTTTGTTGAGTGGATGATCACGCACATACACAAATAGATGCAGACAAGCAGTCAAATTATACATACAATATAAAGCCAATGATGCACTACAAAAAATGAATACTGTAATACAGGAAAACTAATAAAAAGAATGCTATTAGGTTACTTTCACATTAGCGGTTTTTGCCGTTCGCGGCAGATGCAGTGAAAAAAACGCATCTGCCACGATTACCGCATAACCGCTGCACTTGCGGCAAGCCCCATGCAATGTCTATGGGGCTTGCGGCAAGTGTGCGGCAGGTGGGGCAAGTGCGGTTTCGGCACTTGCGGCAGCGAAAAAAACCGCGGTCAGCCGCGTTTTTTTTTGCGGCCGCACCTGCCGATACCGCACTTGCCACAAGCTCCCATAGACATTGTATGGGGCTTGCTGCAACTGTGCCGCAAGTGCAGCGGTTATGCATTAATCGCGGCAGATGCGTTTTTTTCACCGCATCTGCCGCGATCGGTGAAAACCGCTGATGTGAAAGCACCCGTATACAGAAAATAGCAATATAACAAAAACCAGAGGGCACCAGATCACAGGTGTAATAAGTGTCACCTATCTGTAAGTATACATAGTTCTGAGTATTGGTAATGGATATTGCCTTGGTGGTTATGGGGAAAGGTGGGGAGAGAAATGAAGCAGTTAGTGTTAATAAGAATTTAGCGCCAGGTTATATAAAATAGGCATGACATAGAAGCGGAGACCCTGATTCCAGGGATGTGTAACTTGCTAATCTGCACGCTATTATTTTGATACACTCAATCCCTATTTTCTCTATTGCAGGATCCAGCAGTGCCATGAATGGTGAGCATAAACCCACCCACACCACTGACTGGCAGCTTTCTGTGTACAGTGTACATTGACAGAAGTCTGCTTATTAATTGTGGAGGTGGAGTTACATGGATCAGTTGACCAGAAGCCTGGAAACACCTTGTCCTGCAGTGATAATTCCTGCTGATAAAACACTGATTTGATATAATCAGCAACACACTGCCCAGTAAGTGACACATTTGTGTACTCCGGGGTACCCCTACATCTTGCTGCTGTCAGATTACATTGCAAACAACTGCTGACAGATTCCCTTTTAGCTGGGCAGACACTACCATTGGCTGACTTGCAGGAAAATTGGCTCAGCAGAGCGCTGCATTGTGATTTATGAATGTACAGCTGGCAGATACTTTTTGATTATATCTATGCCAAAAGAAATGGATCAATTAAGTTGGGATTCCCCATAAAAATTAGAAGGTCGGTGGGCTCAACCCATGTACACTGTGCAGAATTATTAGGCAAATGAGTATTTTGATCACATGATACTTTTTATACATGTTGTCCCACTCCAAGCTGTATAGGCTTGAGAGCCAACTAGCAATTAAGTAAATCAGGTGATGTGCATCTCTGTAATGAGGAGGGGTGTGGTATAATGACATCAACACCCTACATAAGGTGTGCTTAATTATTAGGCAAATGCCTTTCCTTAGGCAAAATGGGTCAGAAGAGAGATTTGTCGGGCTCTGAAAAGTCCAAAATTGTGAGATGTCTTGCAAAGGAATGCAGCAGTCTTGAAATTGCCAAACTTTTGAAGCGTGATCACCGAACAATCGAGCGTTTCATGGCAAATAGCCAACAGGGTCGCAAGAAGCATGTTGGGCAAAAAAGGCGCAAAATAACTGCCTATGAATGGTGGAAAATCAAGCGTGAAGCTACCAAGATGCCATTTGCCACCAGTTTTGCCATATTTCAGAGCTGCAACGTTACTGGAGTATCAAAAAGCACAAGGTGTGCTATACTCAGGGACATGGCCATGGCAAGGAAGACTGAACAACCACCACCTTTGAACAAGAAACATAAGATAAAACGTCAAGACTGGGCCAAGAAATATCTTAAGACTCATTTTTCAAAGGTTTTATGGACTGATGAAATGAGAGTGACTCTTGATGAGCCAGATGGATGGGCCAGAGGCTGGATCAGTAAAGGGCAGAGAGCTCCACTCTGACTCAGACGCCAGCAAGGCGGAGGTGGGGGTATAGGTATGGGCTGGTATCATCAAAGATGAATTTGTGGGACCTTTTAGGGTCGAGGATGGAGTAAAGCTCAACTCTCGGACCTACTGCCAGTTTCTGGAAGACAACTTCTTCAAGCAGTGGTACAGGAAGAATTCGGTATCGTTCAAGAAAAACATGATTTTCACGCAGGACAATGCTCCATCACATGCATCCAACTACTCCACAGCGTGGCTGGCCAGTAAAGGTCTAAAAGAAGAAAAAATAATGACATGGCCCCCTTGTTCACCTGATCTGAACCCCATAGAGAACCTGTGATCCCTCCTAAAATGTGAGATCTACAGGGAGGTAAAACAGTACACCTCTCGGAACAGTGTCTGGGAGGCTGTGGTGGCTGCTGCAAGCAATGTTGATTGTAAACAGATCAAGCAACTGACAGATTCTATAGATGGAAGGCTGTTGAGTGTCATCATAAAGAAAGGTGGCTATATTTTTCACTAATTGTTTTTGTTTTTGCATGTCAAATGTTTTTTCTAAATTTTGTGCAGTTATATTGGTTTACCTGGTGAAAATAAACAAGTGAGATGGGAATATATTTAGTTTTTATGAAGTTGCCTAATAATTCTGCACAGTTAGGGCACCATCACACCTGGTGACATCGCTGCCGATTACATAGGCGACGCAGGGGCGTGGCGTATCGATGGCGACAGCGCCGCTGTGTCGCCTAATGTAAAGGGGCGATGTCGGCGCCAAATATCGCCTCTGAGTGGTCGCCTGGCTTCTCTACAGTGCTCTGAAACCAGGCGAGCACTCTGGGGCAATGTGTACACATCGCCCCATGTAACATGCGAATGGCGATGTTAGAGGCGATGGGAGCCATAGGCTCCCATGTTACAGCATCGCCGCTGGGGTTTGTAGACACCCCAGTGGCGATGCCGCCTGTAACAATGGCGGTGCGTCGCCAGATGTATCGCCGCATATAAACACGCTACGGGGCGCCAAATACGTGTGCGCCCCGTGCGTCGCCGGCAATGTCACCAGGCGTGACAGTACCCCAATAGTTACCTGCACAAACAGATATCCCTCTAAGATAGCCAAATCTAAAAAGAAACCCACTCCAACTTCCACAAATATTAAGCTTTGATATTTATGAGTCTTTTGGGTTGATTGAGAACATGGTTGTTGATCAATAATAAAAATAATCCTCTAAAATACAACTTGCCTAATAATTCTGCACACAGTGTATTTAATATACCTTACTGTGTGCTTAGATTACTATGAGTAATATGAAATGTTGGTCCTCATTGTTGGAGACTAAGCTACAGAGATCAATGGGATTAGAAAACAGAAATTTCTTTCAAAGGATCAAATGGTGGAGGGCATTCTACAGTTAATAATTCTGTGGGGAAATGCAAAGTTTTATGACCAGCACAGTGAATTGTTTGCAGCACCTGAGAGAATTGTAAGGTCCCATGCCCATGATCAGTGTTAGGCAATAGACACACATTGCAAGATGCATGCGTGATACAAGTCTTGCATGCTCTCCCGGCAAAACCGCCAGTTCTCTGGATGAGAGCGCGTCCGCTGCATGTGTTTCTGTTCAACAACATGCTCCTGTCCAGAGAGCCGGCGGCTGTGCCAAGGAGAAGCACGAGAGGCTTGTGCGAGTATCTCACACGCATCTCCGGCCTTAATAGCGTTTTGGACACAGTTTGTTTCCGCTACATCCAAAACACTGCCTTGTACATTACAAGAACAGTGAATAGATTTATAGAAATCACGTGTCCACTTTGCATTATTAAGCAACTTAAACTGACATACAGTGCGACTCTCTGAGCCACAGCATGTCAATTTGTTCTTGTGGAGACACCAGTGTCCTGAGCAGGAGAACAAAGAAAATCTGCTGTGTCTAGAATCCAGTATATGGGCATGGACAGCGTATTCTCCTGTACAAGACAATAGCGTCTTCACAAGAGAAAACAGCCTTTATCCAGAATGCAGCCAACACTGATTGCGGACACCTACCCTTAGCAGGAGTTTGGTTTTATCTTGACACCACAGAGAATGGTACGGTCTACTAAAAAACCACCACAGCCTAAAAATTAAAAAGTCTAAGCAAGAAACAAAAAAATGTACATAAACATACAATTAATACTTAAATAATTCTATTTAAATTCTTAAATAGTTTAAAAATACATTATGGTAAAAATATTCATCATGCCTTCAAAATAAATGGTAAAGTGCATCAGAAAACAAAGATGACTGCGAAACTGTATAGTTTAATCAGTACAGTCTATGGATGGATAGTAAAGTCTGTTTAAGCAAACTTCCACTCGGCTCTCTCCAAGGTGACATATATCTAAGATGCAGATGACATGCAGCCTGTCCAGTGTTCTTGCATAGTCCACAAGTTCACCTGAAATGGAGTCAAATATTTAGTGCAACAAAACAGTGATATATATATATATATATATATATATATTATATATATATATACACACACACATTAAATAATATATATTATGCACATGTACACACGCATTTGTTATATATCTATATACACATACATACACTGTATATACTTGTGTATAAGCCTTTTTATGCTGATAAGAGTCTGGGGGCAGGAGGAGGCTGCACAAAGAGCCGGACGTCACGTAGGCCCACTCATTAGTGTAATGTAATATGCACTGCATCCCCCTGTCCATCACCAGCGGGGGGAGCGGCATATATTTCATTACACTAAGTGTACTCACCCCACCCATCACAATATTTGACCCCATGCTGCGGCACACAATAAAACAACAAACGATTTAACTTACCTTTCCGTCGCATCCCTGCAGGCACTGTGGCTTCCTCTGGTCTTCCTTCTTGTGCCTACAGACTAGTGAACCGCCGTGACACTACTATATTCATGATTAATGTGGATGAATGAGTGGCACTAAAGAAAAGAAGAATCTATGGGTATAATGCAAATGTGTAATGCAGTAAAACTGCCCTGTGCTGAATATGAAAACCGGAGATCTTAGTCTCAGTAGTGGCCACTAAAGATCAAGCTCGGCACCCACTTCAAGGAGTCTCCACTGCCAAGTCCTAACACTATACCCTGATGAAGTAGTGTGATGTGAATGGATTTATATGTCCTAGATGTAATTAAAAACGACGAACTGGTGTGTACTAGGATCTAACAATGGTGTCCAAGTGTGGCTACCAAACTAAGGAAAAAGTGGAAAATGGGAAAAAATTATAAAGTGGGAGCTCAGTCCAAATAAGCAATATATACCGTATATACTCGTGTATAAGCCGACCCGTGTATAAGCCGACCCCCCTACTTTTGCCCCCAAAACCTGGGAAAACCTATTGACTCGTGTATAAGCCGAGGGTGGACCCCAGCACAGGTATATGTGGCGCCCCTGCGGGTATTAGCCACAGTATAAGATCATAATAGTTGCACTCACTTAGAAAGCCAAGCCACTGCACTACCACCTTTGGCCAGTAGGGGGAGCTCCAGAGACACCAGAGACTTCCCTAGAGATAAAACACTGGTTTGAGGTAAATTTTCAGACAGTTGGAGCCAGGAGCTCAGAGTGACAGGAGCTGCATTGAGTTCCTGAGGACTGGCTGACAATTTCCAGGGCCAAGCCATCGGTCTGAGGAGGAGAAAACTGATAAGAGGAACACTTTCAGAATAGGGTAGCATCATTATCTACCCTAGATAAAAAGCGCAGATACGGATACCGGATCCGTGGCTGCATTAGTTATATACAATACAGCAACCGGAAAACGTGAGGTAACAACAAGCTTCACAGGGCCAGACACAGCAACATACTAAGAGTTCAGCAGTACTCCCGGAGGGGGTAAGCAGAGAGAGACAAAGGACTCAAGTTGCCTGTTGAGTGGGACCCAGAGAGGACAGATTTGGGCCAGCAGCGAGTTCACACACGGCAGCAGGGCCACATAGACAGCGCAAGCAGGAGGTAAAGGACCCGGTGGGGCCTGAGCAACTGAACCCCTATTGCAGACTCCGGAGACGGGACTTGTTGTATTATAGTTTGGTTGAAAGTAAACCAGTTAAACCTCATCTGTGCCTCAGCCTCTGATTTAACAGCTACCATCTATCCAGGATTGGGACCATCACCGCTGAGAGAATTTGCTGTGAATCAAGTAAGTGTCTGTGTCCTTAACATCTCCTCACCATACTTCCATCTTCATCCATCATTAACTTTAACATCACCTGTCCAGGGGACCCTACAGCCCTACCCGGAAAAGGGCTATACCATCTCAGCTGCCTCTCACCATCATCCCCTGGCCAGTACAAGGCAGCGGTGGCCATATATAGCCACATTATTCTGGGTGGCGTCACGACAATAACATCTACAAACTTTATAAATTATATAAACTTCTAAATCCCCTGTAAATACCCCCTTTTAGGAGTGTGCCAGCCTGGGGCCACGGCCTGGGTCCAGCCACCAGTGACTTCCCCAAGGAAAGGGACCCTGCGCCGGGTATCCCGGTCCCCTAAGCTGGGCGGCACATCTCCCTTTGGCGTCACGAACAGGATTTACCGTGCCTGGTTAAATCGGGTACTGTGTGCCGTGATTAATGCCGAAAATTGTGAGAAAATCCGAGAAAAATTGACTTTTTTATCAAAAAGTGATTTTCCCATTGGAAACCATTGAAATAGACTTTTCCCCATTGACTAACATTGAAACAAAATGGCCGCCAGCCTCTGAGGTAAAATTGCATCATCACTAATTACCTCATAACTGCCACAGCACGAGACTGCTATTTGAACTGTGTCATAGCCCTGAGCTCTGATCTGACTGAAAAATTTCAGATTCCGCCATTACTGAGCTCACGGCGAGCAGAAGCAGAAGGGGGCGTGTCTTTGTGGGCGGTACCAAGCTGAGAGCTCTGACGTCTGCAAAAGGGGAAAACCAATCCTGCTGCACAGCGGAACGATTATACGCCATCCCGACGGAGGCAGAGGACCGGAAGGGTCCGGATTAACTAAGGGGGCGCAACATGTCGCAGCACGGAGACGCCGAAACACCCGGCGACACAAATGCAGCTGAAGCACAAAACAGAGCGCTCGGCAGCACAGCGGCGCAAGGTGCAGCGCCCATTATGCCGATGTTGATGCCATATACCCCAGGTGCTCCATGGCTTCCAGTGTATGAAGGTAAGCCTAATACTTTTGATGATTTTAAAGAAAAACTGCTGGCCTATTTAAACATGTTTCCAATGGCAGAAGCTCAGCGTGTCGGTTTGCTGATGGCACAGTTAAGTGGTAATGCCAAGCGAGAAGTCACAGCATGGTCCGCTGATCTAAAAGACACTGCTGAGCATATTCTAGCTGGATTAAAGGCAGTATTTGAAACTACTGCTGGTAGCAAAGCAAAGACCAAATTCTTCAATTGCAAACAAAAGGCCAATGAGAGTGTGAGAGACTTTGCCCTGAATTTACAGGAGGCCCTTAAAGCGCTTACACTGGCTGAACCAATGTTTAACACTGGCGCTGATAAATTGCTAAAAGATCAATTCATTGAGGGACTATTAACCCCTTCTCATCGAGGGCATGCGAGTATGCTGACTTTCAAGGACCCTGAAGTGACATTTGCCCAGTTAAAGGAGAGCGCTATTCGTCTCCAGCAGGCAGAGGCACTTTGGGATCAGGATCCTGAGCCATCCATTACAGAAACCCCTCAACAACAGAGAATGCCAGTGACATCAGTTAAGCCCCTGGAGGCCAGTGCTAATTATGCTTTCCAGCAAAAGCTTGACTCTCTAACAGACATTGTCACCTCAATGGCTAAAACCATGCAGGAAATGAGAGAATCACAGACTACATCCAAGATGGAGTTGGCGAACCGCAGAGAGGATATTCCCTGGATGAGACCCCAGAGATACCCAGCGTGGAGAGGACGACCCAACGACCGTTACCAGCCGGATGGACAGCCTATTTGCCGCCGTTGCCGGAAGCCAGGCCACATCGCCCGCAATTGTGATTTAAACAAGGATCCCCTGGGAATGCGGGCCGCTTCGCAGGAGTGAACTTTCAAGGCCCAACATCCTGGCACGATAAGTACGTCGGAGGACGTCCCATTATTCCCATCGTGCTGGACGGTATTCCCATCAATGCCTTGTTGGACACTGGTTCCCAGATTTCATCTATACCACATATCCTTTATAAGAGGTACTGGGCAGATTCAGACATTGATAAAAGACCATCTAATGTTGAGCTAAGTATATATGCTAGTAATGGAAAATTGGTACCACAAGTAGGATTTAGAGAGATGACCATTAAGATTGGTAGAGCAGAATTAAAAAATCAGGGTATCATAATTGTTGATGTTAACCGACGGGAACCTTCTGTATTGATAGGTATGAATGTTTTAGAAAATTGTTTTTCCGAGGTTATTACTATTTTACAGCAATTTGCAGAAACTGCCCAATCCTGCCAGCAGAGAATTCTCTGGAGAGAGATAAAAGCATTGGTGCTGAAGCAACAAGTAGAGGTTGCAGGTGGAGAAATCGGCAGTGTGAGGGTAAGTGACCCAACTCCTATAGTAATACCTCCAAAAACTGAAATGCTGGTATGGTGTAGAGCAGCCATTGGTATTAAAGGACGAGATTACCAAGCCTTGGTAGAGCCTGTGTACACTGATAGTAGACCCACAATATTAACGGCTAGAGGAATAGTCGAGGTACACAGGGGAAGAGTGCCCATACGTCTTTTGAATTGTGGAGAGGAAGAGGTCACTTTACCAAGGTACGCTACAATGGCCAAGCTATACACTGTTGACAACAATGCCATCACAGCCATTGGGCCCTTGAATCCGTCATGTCAGGCGGACGACAATGGTTCAAGTGGAGAATTAGAAGATTGGTGTCAGCAGCTGCATATAGGTACAGATTCAACACCTACCCACCAAAAACAAGGGGTGTACCGACTAGTAGAAGAATATGAACGGGTCTTCAGTAAACACCCATTAGACTTCGGACAGATTAAAGGGGTAGAACATACAATTCCTACCGGTAACCACCCACCAATAAAAGAGAGATATAGACCCATACCGCCCGCTCATTATCAATGTGCTAAAGACATGCTGAGGGAGATGAAACAGGCCGGGGTAATAAGAGACAGTTGTAGCCCCTGGGCAGCCCCTCTGGTAATAGTTAAAAAGAAAGACGGAACCATGAGAATGTGCGTAGACTACCGGCAGATTAATCACATTACCCATAAAGACGCCTACCCCTTACCTAGAATTGAAGAGTCATTAGCTGCTTTAAGATCTGCTAACTATTTTTCCACCTTAGACTTAACAAGTGGGTATTGGCAAGTCCCTGTGGCTGAGGAAGATAAAGAGAAGACAGCGTTTACCACCCCGATGGGTCTCTGTGAATTTAATTGTATGCCATTCGGACTCTGCAACGCACCCGGTACCTTTCAGCGATTGATGGAATGCTGTCTCGGACACAAGAACTTTGAAACCGTCCTTCTGTACCTAGATGATGTAATAGTCTACTCAAAGACTTACGAACAACATCTACAAGACCTGGCAGAAGTGTTCGAGGCCTTATCCCGGTATGGTATGAAGATCAAGCCATCAAAATGTCACCTTCTAAAGCCAAAGGTACAATACCTGGGACACGTTGTAAGTTCAGAAGGAGTAGCACCGGATCCCGAGAAAGTAACCGTAATAAGGGATTGGCCAAGACCTACCAGCGTGAAACAGGTGAGGCAATTCCTGGGACTGGTGGGCTACTATCGTAGATTCATCCAAGGGTTCACCAAGCTAGCAGCACCTCTACAAGACATCCTGGTAGGGCAGTCGAAGAAGCCTTCAAACCGCAATCCTCCTTTCCAGTGGAGTGATGAGAGGGAAGATTCCTTTGAAAAGTTAAAGAAGGCATTGACCGGAGAAGAAGTTCTGGCATACCCCGATTACCATCAACCTTTCATCCTTTACACAGATGCCAGTAATGTGGGACTGGGAGCAGTACTATCTCAGAAGCAAGGAGGCAAGGAGAAAGTCATCGCCTTTGCAAGTAAAAGCTCCGGCCTACTAAAAGAAATCCTGAAAATTACAGCTCCTTCAAGTTAGAACTACTGGCAGTAGTCTGGGCTGTGACTGAGCGTTTCAAACACTACTTGGCAGCTGCAGAATTCACCGTCTATACTGATAACAACCCATTGACCCACCTGGATACAGCCAAGCTAGGTGCGCTGGAACAGCGATGGATAGCCCGGCTGTCTAATTACAACTTCGTGATCAAGTATAGAGCAGGCCGAAAGAATGGAAATGCAGACGCCTTATCCCGGATGCCGCACTTGAGAGACGTGGAAGAAGAACCGGTAGAACTTGAAGAAATTGAACTACCCGCCTTCCATCGTCCCAAGGTAGGACAGTATCAATCCAGTGCCTACCAGAAACATCAACAGGTGAATCTCAACCCATTAGCACACCACAGATGGGCTGACACTCAAGACAGCAATCCAGCTGTGAAGTTGGTGAAAGAACTGCTGACTGAGCAAAGTGCGTATCCCAATGAAAATGCACCGAAAGAGACACATCAACTCTGGAAAGAGAGAGGCAAAATGTTCCTGTACCAAGGAAAGCTGTGCAGAAGATATACCAATCCAAAGACGCATGAGCTAGTATGGCAGATCATTGTGCCTAAACAAGATGTAAAAATGGTCCTAGAAGCTTATCACAATGGTGCTGGTCACTTCGGGTGGAAAAAGCTAGAAGTACTTTTAAGAGTAAGATTCTACTGGGTTGGAATGAGAAGATCAATTGAAGAATGGTGCAGAAACTGTGGTCCGTGCAACCTCAGAAGAAAAGATCTAAAAAACCAAAGAGCACCACTCCAGCCTATAGTTACCAAGCAACCACTTGAGCTCGTAGCAATAGATCACGTGAAATTGACACCAAGCCGGTCCGGCTACGTCTATGCTTTAACCATCGTGGACCATTACTCACGCTTCCTGGTAGTAGTGCCCGTGAAAGATCTCACTGCAAAGACAGCAGCTAAGGCGTTCCAGACATACTTTTGCAGACCCCATGGATATCCGGAACAAGTACTCGCAGACCAAGGCACAGCATTTGAATCAGAGATCTTCAGAGAATTTTGCAATATGTATGGCTGCAAGAAGATCCGTACAACAGCCTATCATCCGCAAACAAATGGCTTATGCGAAAAAATGAACCATATTGTAATCGATCTCTTAAAGACTTTACCAGAGACAGAGAGAAATCTATGGCCAGAGAAATTGCCTGATTTGGTAGACCTCTATAACAATGTCCCGGTAAGCTCCACAAACTGTACCCCAGCTTACCTTATGCGTGCAAGACCTGGCAAGCTACCAATAGATCTAGAAATGGGCATTGTAAAACCTGACACAGAAGTGCAGGATTCCAACTGGGACTCCCTACGCCAACAACAATATCGCCAAGTGCAAGAATGCGTAGAAAGGAATCTCCAGAAAACTAGAGAAAGACAAGAGCAATACTTCAACCAGAATGCTCTAGCAACCCCATTAAAACCTGGTGATCAAGTGCTCAAGAGAAACCGTCGCACTAATAAACTGGACAATCAGTGGGAATCCGCCCCATATACAGTTTTACCAATGAGAGTGAACAATCCTAAAATGTGTCTTATAAGCAAAGATGGTGGATTAACATCAGTACTAGTGTCAAGAGACAATCTAAAACTATGTCCAGAGACATTGAAAGAAAAAGAAGTCATTCAACCTGAACCAGAAGTTATTCAACCAGTACCGGTTCAACCTGTTGACGAAAAAGAAGAAGATGGAGTATATCACACCTATTTAGGAGACTTTCCTAAAACCTGGCCAACCTACAATGGTGCAGTAGTAGTTCCCATGATGGCCTTCTATCAAACACCAGAGCCTGTAATACCAGAAGCCCCAAGACCAATAGAATTAGAAGCAGACCCTGTACCACAGACGTTCCAAGACAGGAAGAACAAATTCCTAGTAATAATAGTCCTGGACACGGTGGAATTGCCAATCCCACAAATGTGGAATTATCCCTAGCAGAACCAGAAGTACTTACTAGGTATACATCCACTCACACCATCACATTGAGTACACCCAGTACACAAGCGTTACGCAGATCACAGCGTAGTACTCAGGGTCAATTACCAGCAAGATATGCAGACTACCAAATGTAAATAGATATTTAGTTGTTAATCAGTAGTTATTAGATGTAACGTTAAAAAGCTCAGTACCTGCAGAGACTATTCTGTATGAACTACTTGCATATTCTTGAACTCTTTTCTTCATTTATCAGCCCGGAGGCGGTAAATTAAAGCTCCGGAAAGACTGTTTTTTGAACATTCTTAAATTATTCATAAACTTTGTTGGAAAAATGGACGCTAATTGCAGTGCCTTTCCTAACAAATAAATAGCCCTCAAGGACAGAGCTGTATTAATGGACGCTATTTGAAGTGACTTTTTACAAGACTCTATTTTTTAAACTTGAGTGGTTTTTGTAACTTTTTGTTTTTTTTTTAAGACTCTGTAGATATTATCTGTTATATCTTATGTTTATTGTCCCACAGTCCCGGAGTACTGTTCTTAACTAAGGGGGAATGTGGCGCCCCTGCGGGTATTAGCCACAGTATAAGATCATAATAGTTGCACTCACTTAGAAAGCCAAGCCACTGCACTACCACCTTTGGCCAGTAGGGGAGCTCCAGAGACACCAGAGACTTCCCTAGAGATAAAACACTGGTTTGAGGTAAATTTTCAGACAGTTGGAGCCAGGAGCTCAGAGTGACAGGAGCTGCATTGAGTTCCTGAGGACTGGCTGACAATTTCCAGGGCCAAGCCATCGGTCTGAGGAGGAGAAAACTGATAAGAGGAACACTTTCAGAATAGGGTAGCATCATTATCTACCCTAGATAAAAAGCGCAGATACGGATACCGGATCCGTGGCTGCATTAGTTATATACAATACAGCAACCGGAAAACGTGAGGTAACAACAAGCTTCACAGGGCCAGACACAGCAACATACTAAGAGTTCAGCAGTACTCCCGGAGGGGTAAGCAGAGAGAGACAAAGGACTCAAGTTGCCTGTTGAGTGGGACCCAGAGAGGACAGATTTGGGCCAGCAGCGAGTTCACACACGGCAGCAGGGCCACATAGACAGCGCAAGCAGGAGGTAAAGGACCCGGTGGGGCCTGAGCAACTGAACCCCTATTGCAGACTCCGGAGACGGGACTTGTTGTATTATAGTTTGGTTGAAAGTAAACCAGTTAAACCTCATCTGTGCCTCAGCCTCTGATTTAACAGCTACCATCTATCCAGGATTGGGACCATCACCGCTGAGAGAATTTGCTGTGAATCAAGTAAGTGTCTGTGTCCTTAACATCTCCTCACCATACTTCCATCTTCATCCATCATTAACTTTAACATCACCTGTCCAGGGGACCCTACAGCCCTACCCGGAAAAGGGCTATACCATCTCAGCTGCCTCTCACCATCATCCCCTGGCCAGTACAAGGCAGCGGTGGCCATATATAGCCACATTATTCTGGGTGGCGTCACGACAATAACATCTACAAACTTTATAAATTATATAAACTTCTAAATCCCCTGTAAATACCCCCTTTTAGGAGTGTGCCAGCCTGGGGCCACGGCCTGGGTCCAGCCACCAGTGACTTCCCCAAGGAAAGGGACCCTGCGCCGGGTATCCCGGTCCCCTAAGCTGGGCGGCACATATACAGTCCCCCCCAGTGGTATATAGCAGCCTCCCCAGTGGTAGTATACAGCAGCCACAGAGGTATATACAGCAGCCCCAGTAGTAGTATACAGCAGTCTCCCCCTGTGGTAGTATACAGCAGTCTCCCCCTGTGGTAGTATACAGCAGCGCCTCCCCCTGTGGTAGTATACAGCAGCGCCTCCCCCTGTGGTAGTATACAGCAGCGCCTCCCCCTGTGGTAGTAAGTATACAGCAGCCTCCCCCTGTGGTAGTATACAGCAGTCTCCCCCTGTGGTAGTATACAGCAGTCTCCCCCTGTGGTAGTATACAGCAGCGCCTCCCCCTGTGGTAGTATACAGCAGCCTCCCCCTGTGGTAGTATACAGCAGTCTCCCCCTGTGGTAGTATACAGCAGCCACAGAGGTATATACAGCAGCCCCTCCCCTGTGGTAGTATACAGCAGCCTCCCCCTGTGGTAGTATACAGCAGCCACAGAGGTATATACAGCAGCCCCTCCCCTGTGGTAGTATACAGCAGTGCCTCCCCCTGTGGTAGTATACAGCAGCCCCCCCGTGGTAGTATACAGCAGCCCCCCCGTAGTATATACAGCAGCCCCCCCGTGGTAGTATACAGCAGCCCCCCCATAGTATACACAGCAGCCCCCCCGTGGTAGTATACAGCAGCCCCCCCGTAGTATATACAGCAGCCCCCCCGTGGTAGTATACAGCAGCCCCCCCATAGTATACACAGCAGCCCCCCCGTGGTAGTATACAGCAGCCCCCCCGTGGTAGTATACAGCAGCCCCCCCATAGTATACACAGCAGCCCCCCCGTGGTAGTATACAGCAGCCCCCCCGTAGTATATACAGCAGCCCCCCCGTGGTAGTATACAGCAGCCCCCCCGTAGTATATACAGCAGCCCCCCCTGTGGGTATATACAGCCCCCCCCCGTTGCAGCCGCACACCTGTAAAAAGAAGATCTTTCATACTTATCCTCCTGCAGTCACCGCGCGCATCCTCCGCTCTTCTTCTTGCTTGCACCCGGGCCCCGGCGTCCATCCATATGACCGCGCACAAATAATGACGTCATTATTTGTGCGCGGTCACGTGGATGGACGCCGGGGCCCGGGTGCAAGCAAGAAGAAGAGCGGAGGATGCGCGCGGTGACAGCAGGAGGATAAGTATGAAAGATCTTCTTTTTACAGGTGTGCGGCAGCAACGGGGGGGGGGGCTGTATATACCCACAGGGGGGGCTGCTGTATACACTACGGGGGGCTGCTGTATACTACCACGGGGGGGCTGCTGTATACTACCACGGGGGGCTGCTGTATATACTACGGGGGGGCTGCTGTATACTACCATGGGGGGGCTGCTGTATACTCACAGGGGGGGGCTGCTGTATACTACCACAGGGGGGCGGGAGAGCACTGACAGTGCTATGTAATATGCACGGCTCCCCCTGCCGCTGATAGACAGGGGGATGCAGTGCATATTGCATTGCACTAATGAGCGGCCCCACGTGACCGGCCGCTCATTGTACAGCCTCCCCCTGCCTCCTCCAGCCCCCGGACACCGGCCCCACACAGTCAGCCGTCACTGACTCGTGTATAAGCCGAGGGGGCACTTTTCAGCACAATTTCTGTGCTGAAAAACTCGGCTTATACACGAGTATATACGGTAAATAGAGTTAAGACTGGCGTCACCACAGATGTAGGTGCTGGCAGAAAAAATATATACTTACAGACTAGTGAACCGCCGCGACACTACTATATTCATGATTAATGTGGATGAATGAGTGGCACTAAAGAAAAGAAGATCTATGGTTATAATGCAAATGTGTAATGCAGTTTTTAATTACATCTAGGACATATAAATCCATTCACATCACACTACTTCATCAGGGCATAGTGTTAGGACTTGGCAGTGGAGACTCCTTGAAGTGGGTGCCGAGCTTGATCTTTAGTGGCCACTACTGAGACTAAGATCTCCAGTTTTCATATTCAGCACAGGGCTGTTTTACTGCATTACACATTTGCATTATACCCATAGATCTTCTTTTCTTTAGTGCCACTCATTCATCCACATTAATCATGAATATAGTAGTGTCGCGGCGGTTCACTAGTCTGTAAGTATATATTTTTTCTGCCAGCACCTACATCTGTGGTGACGCCAGTCTTAACTCTATTTATATAGTCCTTCTTGTGCCGGCATCATGTGACCGGCGCAGCAATTAAGTCACTCCTGCGCCGGTCACATGATGCCGGCACAAGCAGAAAGACCAGAGGACACCGCGGTGCCTGCAGGTCCGCGACGGAAAGGTAAGTTAAATTGTTTGCTGTTTTACTGTGTGCCGCAGTATGGGGGCCAGATACTATGATGGGGGGGCACTATATACACAGTAAAGCGGGATGTCATGAACCATCATGGGGGTCTATATACAATGATGGGGGCTATGTACCAGGATGAGAGGGCTATATACAATGATGGGGGGCTATATACAGTGATGAGGGGCTATATGCTATGATGGGGAACATACACAGTGATGGGGTGGCTATATAACAGGATGGGGGGCTATATACCACAATGGGGGCTATATACTAGGATGGGGGTCTGCTGCATATCCTAACCCTAGGCTTATACTTGAGTCAATAAGTTTTCCCAGTTTTTAGAGGTAAAATTAGGTGCCTCGGCTTGTACTTGGGTCGGCTTATACTCGAGTATATACGGTATATATAGAAAAAAAGACCACAACAGTTAAAGGGGTATTCTCAAGTTTCTACATTGCTTTAATTAGTGGACGCTATGAAAAAAGGCAAGTTTATAATTGACTTGCTTTTCCTATCTGATGTGATTATCCAACAATCTTTCATAGTGTATAGCTCATTTCCATATAGCTCAGGGAATAGTGCCTGCCCAGACCCTGGCCAAAAGTTCACAGTACATTCATTCAAGGAGAGGGTTAACTCCTAACATCCCAGTTTCCTCTCTCCAGACCACTGATTTCTATTAGCAGTTAGGTGCTCACTTCCCTACCCCTTACTCTTTTCCCTTTCATCTTCTGAAGAGATGCAGTTATAAATCACCAGATCAGCAGCTTTCAAAGAAGGTGTCCTAATAAAGGCTCTCTGTTCTCTGTCCAACATATGTGCTTGTTCAAATGATCCGGTATCGCTATAAATAAATACAGTGATAACAGTGTAAAGCCAGAACAAACAACTGGTAGCTGAACTTGTCATTGCAGAAGTTGGGTTGTGATTTATTTTAACAGCCTTCGGCAGGATCTCGAGCCGTGGTGACTTGATGAACACTTTGTAGGAAGATCATTCTTGTGCAAGCCTAAATAGGTTCACTAGGCTCTTCTCCGTCATAATCTTGATTGTAGCAAGCCATCGGTTTCCTGATATTCCCACTTCTCCTTGTTTCTTTTTTTTCCAACCATGATGTTCTTCTTCAGTGAGTGATCTCTTTGTATTAAGTGTCCAGAGTAGGCAAGTTGCAGCTTGGTGATCCTTGCTTTGAATGACATGTATGGCCAAAACTGATTTGTTACTCTGCCATCCTTGGTATTGATCATGCCCCTTCTCCAGCACCATATTTGAAAGGTGCCGATTCTTCTTCCTTTATCGTCCTGATTTTCCATCCATATGTTACTTCAGAAAAGACCAGACTATATACGACCCGTCTTTGTTGCCAGTGAAATATGCCTTGATTTGAAGACCTTGTTCAGTGACTTAATTGTTGATTTTTCCATAGCTATTCTCCTATTGACTTCCAGTGTCATTGCCGCATCTTGAGTGATCATTGATCCCGAGTAGGGTGCAGTCCATTACATCTTCCAATTTGTCAACGACAATATCAAACGTGTACAGGTTGTACCTGGCAGTAACATTCTCATCTTCTTTGCATTGAGTAGGAATCCCACAATTATAGTTCTACTAATACTATAGTTCTATTCACCAGAGCGGTCACTCGAGGTGGAAAATCTCTACCGCCAGGAAATCAGAAAGTGAGACCAAGAAGACTGCATTGCTCTGCGCTAATTGCAGCAAATTCTGTAAAGCATGAAGGACTTCAAATATTGATGCCTCAGAATATGTTAAACACAAGGCATCAATGGCAAAGAACCACTTCAGCGTTTCGTATTATGGTTATAAATATACCGTATATACTCGCGTATAAGCCGAGTTTTTCAGCCCAAAACTTGGGCTGAAAAGTCCCCCCTCGGCTTATACACGAATCACTGTATACTGTATAAACTGTATACAGGCCCGCCCCCATCAGTATAGAGGCCCCCCCCTTGCTGCACAAACCTGTAAAGGAAGAGATTAGTATACTTATCACTGTCTCGCCACCGTCATCGCGCTCCTCCGTCTTCATCAGTCTTCTTCCGGCTTCCTCCAGTCGGCGCAGGCAATGACGTCATTGTCTGCACGCCAGAGGAAGCCGGAAGACGCTGTATGAAGACAGAGGAGCGCGATGACGGCGGCGGGACAGTGATAAGTATACTAATCTCTTCCTTTACAGAATTGTGCACCAAGGGGGGGGCCCTGTATACTGATGGGGGAGGGGGGCTGTATACACCTCTGGGGCTGCTGTATACTACACCTCTGGGGCTGCTGCTGTATATACCACTTGGGCTGCTGCTGTATATACCACTGGGGCTGCTGCTGTATATACCACTGGGGCTGCTGCTGTATATACCACTGGGGCTGCTGCTGTATATACCACTGGGGCTGCTGCTGTACATACCACTGGGGCTGCTGCTGTACATACCACTGGGGCTGCGTACATACAGGCTGCTTTACATACCACTGGGGCTGCTGCTGTACATACCACTGGGGCTGTGTGTACATACCATGGCTGCTGCTACATACCACTGGGGCTGCTGCTGTATACTACCACTGGGGGGGCTGCTGTATACTACCACTGGGGCTGCTGTATATACCTCTGAGGCTGCTGTATATACCTCTGGGGCTGCTGTATACCACACTGCTGGGGGCTGTATACCTGTGCTGGGGTCCACCCTCGGCTTATACACGAGTCAATAGGTTTTCCCAGGTTTTGGGGGCAAAAGTAGGGGGGTCGGCGTATACACGGGTCGGCTTATACACGAGTATATACGGTATATGACGCTTATGATGCAGTCTAATGCAGTTAGAACGGCCCTGGTCTGGCTGCCGTACAGTACCAAAGTTGCCACTAGACCAGGGAAGTGCAAATCTTTTTGCTGACCTCTTGTCGATACTGCATAGTAATATGACATCACTCATCTAATCATTGGGCAGAAAATGAGCTCCGATCGATTTACACTTCTTACCTTGAAGAGAAAGCCAGACGTGCTCTTGAATCTCCTGATTATTACTTGCTCCAGCAGATAGGAAAGGATTGGGCAGATAGTTTATACCAAACAAACGTAAGTTTTCAGACATCGGTAACAACACGTCTATCGCTATGTCCTGATTTATTCCTGTAGAAAGAAAAAACACACACTCATAAATCTGCTCATAGGAAATGTGGTACGTCATAAACAAACGGAAGCATGAGATCAGGAATTAGGGCTGTGGATTTGGAGCCTGTATAAAATGGACCAACTCCGGCATCTAAAATATATAATAAATTAGGTACAGTAGTTCAATGTAGAATGTGTTGATTAGATTATTATTATGTTCTATGTAAATATCTTGATTATTGTATCATAATAATGATTAAAAGCCTGATGTTCACATTGTAATACAATACATTTATCACTTACACATGAGCCATATAGGAGGCAGTTTGAGTCGCAGTCGTGAAGTAGGAGTCAAAGAAACTGAGGAGTCGGAGGTTTGGGAATTGTGGTTTGCAATACAAATAGGACTTTGTATTTGTTTGTGTAGTTACAATGCTTATTAAAGGTATTTTTAAGGTGACTTCTGCTTAAAGGGAACCCTGTCACCCCAAATCACCTATCTAACCTATTAATACCTGTCCCTGCAGCCTTACAATACATTCTAACACATCCCTGTCTCACCTTTTTTACTAATCTATGAGTATAATAATGTAGTAATTCTTGTCACAGGGGAGTTCCTCCAAGCGGTCATATGACGGCGGGATCGCCGCGTCACTTCCGTTAGCAGGTCTCACAGGCAGACTTTGCGCATGCGCAGATTGCATGCTGAAGTCTGCCTGTGTGCAACCGGAAGTGACGCGGTGATCCCGTCGCAGCAGTGACGTTACGGGCGTGATATTGAAATCATGCCCACGCTCTGCATTGTATAATGACGCCCATTAGGGCGTATTACAGCGGCGAGGCAGGGGTAGCGCGTCACAGGGGACCCGCCTACCGGTCAAAATCGCTTGGAGGAACACCCCTGTGACAAGAATTTCGTAAGTTTACTAACTACATTATTATACTCATAGATTAGTAAAAAAGGTGAGACAGGGATGTGTTAGAATGTATTGTAAGGCTGCAGGGACAGGTATTAATAGGTTAGATAGGTGATTTGGGGTGACAGGTTCCCTTTAAGAATAAAAAAACAAAACAAACAAAAAAAAACCATGCATGTCTAAAAAGTGTGGATTGAAAAAAAGAGAAGGGGGGGGGGGGGGTCATTTTAGAGATTAGTGCAAGTCCGATAGGTCCTGTGCCATAAATGTCTCAGATGGGAATACAACCAATAAATAAAGCATCTTTAATTCCTAAGGCCTATGATTGAGATAGAGGTTTTAAAATTGAATTAGGAAATGCAGAAAAAAAAAATACAAAAACATACTCTTTCTTTTTATTGAGAAAACTGTATTAACCCCTTCCTGGCAGAGGACATACATCAGGTGTGGGTGTGAAGCAGGCTTAGGAACTGACGGTTGTAATCAGAGCCAGCTTGTATTGCTGCTGTATAACCATTGTGGGTATTTTGTGCTACGAACGATTGTACAATTTAATTAAATCTTACTAGCTCTTAGAATTAAAATAAGTTCCACAATTGGATGTGTTGATAAAAAATGTTCATGCCCTGAGATATTCTTATAAATGTGCCCTTGTGTAATGTATGTGTTCGACCTTGCAGGAACAGGTCAGATATACCACAGCTCCTGGGAAAGGGAGGAAGGGAAAGAGTATGCAGACATTACAGGGGATCGACTACAGTCAAGCTCAGGTGTGTCTTTCTACTGCTTCCACCATGCCCTTAAATGGAAACAGTCAGTAGGTTTTTACTACCTCATTTGACAGCAACATAATTTGAAACCCTGAATCCAATGTCACATATTAATGGCTCCAGCCGTTCTGTGTCAATCAAAGTATTTAGTTTTAGCCATGTACAGCGCCGTTCTGTGTCAATCGAAGTATTTAGTTTTAGCCATGTACAGGTGCATCTAAATAAATTAGAATATCATCAAAATATTATTTTATTTATATAGAGTCATAACAAAGAATGATTTATTTCAAGTGTTTATTTCTGTTAATGTTGAGGATTATGACTTACAGCCAAATAAAAACCAAAAAGTCATTATCTCAGAAAATTAAAGTAGAGAGGATGAAGGGTTAAAAACTGCGCTGCTGTATTCCACGAGACAAAGGATGGATATAATATTACCGGTAATTTATTAGTCAAAGCGTTTTACGGCTCCCTGGCCCCTTCCTCATGATAAATCAATATCATATTGCCATGTTTCAGGGATCCCTGAAATGCATTTACTAATAAATCAATATTATATTCATCCTTTGATGTCTCATGGAATACAGCAGCGCGTTTTTTAACCCTTCATCCTCCCTACTTTAATTTGTTTGGAGATAATGACCTTTGTGTTTTCATTGGCTGTAACCCATAATCATCATTTACTGAAATGAACACTAGATAGATCACTCTGTAATGACTATATAAAATATGCATTTCACTTTCTGTATTGAATTACTGAAAAAAAAAATAACTTTGATATTCTAATTCATTGAGATGCTCCTGTAGCCGAGCTAAGGAGAGCTGCCTCCGCCCACAACAGGTTCTCTATAGAAATTATGTATTGACAGTGAGGGTGTGTCAGACTGCTGTGGGCCTCATAAAGTAGTCATGTAATGGTCACAAGGTAATAAAGCCTTTAGTTTAAGTACACAACGGCACACAGACTGATAGAAGCAAAGCTGCTTAGATTTTTAACTCCTGCAGCATTCAATTTCAGCTTACATAGCTGTAAAAGTAAAACCCATAAAACAGAGGTGGAATCACTTTTTTTTTACCATCACATCTCACTATCATCACTGGGTCTAGCTGTGCCATCTTCTATATGTGCACTGCGCATGCGTCAGAAGCTGGCGCCATACCACGTGATAAGGCTCCACAATGCACCGGGCCGGATAAGACATACCGGCCGATTCATCAAAGGAGGAGAGGAGGGCGGGAGATTCCAACAGAGGAGGAAAATGAAGAAAGAATAATGACTCCCAGCAGGGCGTGCACTGATGCAGCGAGGAAGGGAGAATGGAGCCGCCTTTCCAGTCTCCTGACAGAGCGACGGCCTGTAAGTTACAAGTCATTTTTAAACATCTTTATAGGGCGGATTTACAGCAGACAGGATGGTTAGGGAGCAGCTAGAGAGGTGTAGGGACAGCTAGTGATAGGTCAGGGGGGCAGCATGAGGTGGCAGGTTCCCTTTAAGGAGATTTCTTGGACATTTGAACACATGCTGCATTTCTCTATAGAACAGTCTTTGTGGTTTAACTGAGGCGGTCGACAGGGTAGGGGGTACTCGGGTCCCGGGGCTGATGGCGACTTGAATGGGGAATCACGGCTGGTTGGTCCCCGGTCCCATGCCCTGGACCCTCAATGGTGGGCATGGTGGGGGGAATGATGGTGGTAAAGGGGATAGGTTACGTGACGCCACCTGCGGTACCTGGTAATGTGTACACCAGCGCTGCGGCCGGCCGCTGAGGTGATGGAGGTGCAGCTCAGTGTATTACAGCTCCCCACAGGTGGAGCTTTACCTCAGGGCAGCGGGGATAGATGAGGGGTTGTAGTAGCTTCTCTGCGGTTAACGCTGTGGATGGCGGTGGTTAAACAGGCACATGCACACACAGTGGTCTTTGTTTCGGTACCTTTTACTGGTGACAGGGTAACAGGTACAGTCCAGAGAAGTAACCAGGTCCCCAATGCAATTCTGGACTTTCACTTTGGAGAGTTTTAAGGCCTCCTCTGTCACGGTGTACGGTGGTTTGGGGTAAGTCCTGCCTGTAACTGAACTCACCGCTCCGTCTCCCTCTCAGGGCTTTACTCTATCACTGACAATGAGGTCCTTCTGCGGGGTCCCTACTCCTCCTTTGGCCCCTGGTCCTGTGTTTGGTCAGTTTGAGTGTCTCTTTCTATTTCTATCTTCCGGGCTTTTACTGCTACAATGGATGCTGGCAGCGTCGGACTCCGGTGTCCGGGTGAACTAAAGGGAAGCTTTGTCTGTTCCCTTCTTTAATTCTCCTACTCCTCCACTGGCCTCCGACCCTCTCCCAAGGGTACAGCACAGCCGGGTCAGTGTTCCCTGGTCCTGGGCCTGGATGTTTCCCAGCGACCAGCTCCTCACTCCTGCTCTCTCCACTGTCTGACTGGAACTATTAACCGACTCCTAACCCTCAGGCTTGGATCTTTTAAAGGGAATCTGACTTAAGGCAGCCAGTAGAGCTCCCCCATCAGGTCTGGGGTGGAAGGTGTTGTGTGCTGTGTGTACCAAGGTGTAAATCCCTCATTGCACCGGTGGATCCTGTGGCAATCCCCTGCAGGAGTGCCACATAACACCCTCACTGCTGCTTTTCTCTAATTAGATTGCAGTCCAATTGATTGTACTTTAACCGCCATCATAATCAGACATCTTTTGTGTACTTATTCGTCTGATGTAATTATACCCAAGTTTTACAACATTCAGTTTCTCTTCGCCTCCTCTGAGGCTGGTTTCACACTACGAATTTTTTATTTCCGATGCTGTCCGATAAAAATCGGACAGCATCGGAACGATTTTGGCCCCCATGCAGCCCTATGGGCATCGGACCGAATCGGATGTGCACTAAATGGCATCCGATTTGGTCCGATCCGATTTTTTTAATCGGTGCAAAAATACCGAAAATAAAATCAGAGAAAATCGGATTAGACCAAATCGGATGCCATTTAGTGAACATCTGATTCGGTCCGATGCTTTTAACATGGGGCCCTGTGGAGCAGGGTCCGAGGAAAAACATCTGATGTGTCCTCGGACCCGATTTTACAGTACTGAGCACGTTCAGTACAGTAAAACTGCTTCTAACCGGGAGAGCAGGGGTTAAAAAAAACCCCCAATGTATGCTAATCTGTCCCCGAGGCCCCCGCCATCCTCCCGGTGTCTCCAGAGGTGGTCGTCTTCTGAACAGGACCTGCCGTGACGTCACAGTCATGTGACTGTCTGTTACACCATGTTAACAGGCGGTCACGTGATTGTGACATCACGGCAGGTCCTTTTCAAAAGAAGACGACCTCTGGAGACACCAGAAGGACACCGGAAGCCTGCGGGACCATGCGGGAGATGGCGGGGGCCTCGGGGACAGGTAAGCATATACATTTTTTTTTTTTCCCCCCAGCCTGGAGGCAGCGATTTTCTGCCGGAATCGGATGCCTATTTGGCATCCGATTCCAGGCATCAGAAGGGAGCAGATGCTGTCCAATTTTATCGGACAGCATCGGCTCCCTTAAAAATGGTAGTGTGAAGGTAGCCTAAGGCTGGCTTCACATCACGGTTTTCGTCATCCTGTTCTGTCCGTTTTGAACAGACAGACAGGATCGTTTTTAGCCTCCTATGTATCCCTATTGTGCCGGATTGGTCATAAATGGCCATCTGGTTTTGTGAATTCAGTCCCGGATTTGTTTCAGTCTTGTTTTTTCCCGGCCCCAAAATCAGAGACTGCTCCGATTTTGGGCTCCGGTGAAAAAAAAAACGGACCAAACCGGACAGAAACTAATCTTGGGCGATTCGGCTTATATAACATGGGAGTCTATGGGCGCTGTTTCCCGTATCTGGTTTTAGTGTTCCGAGCATGCTCAGTACACATTCACTTCTCTGTTCCCGTGTGGGTAATTTCACTTTAGACGTGAATCTACATACACTGCTAAAGTGAAATGAAAGAAAGCAATGGTTGAAAAAAAAAAAAAAAAAAAAAAAATGTTCACCGCTTCGCCAAGTGTCCCACGATGCGAGGAGTCCATGTCTGATGGCTGCAGGACCTTAATCAGCGGACCAACGGCAACCGATCACCTGAAGTGTCACATGACAGCATCAGCTGAGTGGTTTAAACAGCTTGCCCGCCTATTGGTTTTGGCGGGCGATTTAAACCACTCAGCTGACGCTGTCATGTGACGCCTCAGCTGATCAGTTGCCGCCGGTCAGCTGATTAAGGTCCTGCACCCAGCGGATGTGGAGGCCTCGCACTCGGCGGAGAAGTGAGCATTTTTTTTTTTGTAACCATTGCTTTCTTTCATTTCGCTTTCGCAATGTATGTAGATACATTGTGAAAGCAAAAGTAACAGCCCGGACACCACTTGAATGTGCTTTGCATTATAAAAAGAATCATACAAAACAAGAACTTGTCCTACAAAAACCCCGCCCTCATATGGCCATTTCAATGTTAGAATAAAAAGCTTTGGACTCGAGAGAGCGGGAGGAAACACCTTAAGTGCAAAGAGTGTTAAATTCTGTTGAATTATTACATGCAAACAATTGCTGCAATGGAAAATCCACTACGTTTTTACAGTAACATTAATTTTATTACTCACCCAATATGGTCAGTTCACAGTGGCCCAGGCTACTGGCACTGGATAAGCTGGGCCACGGGCGGAGGTCTGTGACTTTTGCTGGATGAAGGTTGTATTGTTGCAGAATCTCCTTGTGTTTGTAGTCAAACATCTGAGTTACACTTTCTGGAAATAAGTTGCTGTAGTATAGATGTTCTTTAACACTGTGCTTAACGTCAGCCCACAAGGGGTTCTCCCAGGATAACGTATGGCAGGAGGTCTCATCACCAGTCTCACTGCCTGTACTGTGGCTCCCAGCTACTTCATCTGCACAAGTAGGAAAAAAACCAAAGACAAAAGGTTAGACAGTGAATCACAGTCAGTATAAATAGAAGATATCCTGGAATGCTGGACAAAATCTAAACTTATGTGAAGTTACATGAACATGGCATCACATTGTATTTAAGCCTGGAGTCATATGAGTTTGGAGGGTGGAGTACTAGTTATATTCATTGAATGGTCTAATTACTCGATTTACATGGTTGTACCTGCCTTACAGTAGTCCCAGAGCTCCCATTACCGGTATAACAACAACCAAAGCTCTTCCACAGAAATCACCGAGGCAGTACACCAAGATCCAGGGGTTCTCACCTTACCCCCATTCAGATCTGCTGTTCTATGTGTGGCTACTCACAATAGTCCCTATCTGGTGACCTGCTCTTCATACCTGTTTACTACACCTGGTGCTAAAGCAACAAGAGGGAAGTCAAGAGGCCTGGCAGCCACATGAAGGCCTCGAGCTACATGGCGGAGACCCCTGCTATAAGGTACACTCCCACTATTTTTATCCTATTGACCCACACTATAAAGTGCTTTGGTTTTTACTTTCTTGGCTATAATCCACAATCTTTGGAACTGCTCCTGCTTATATTCTCTGCAGACTTGTTGCCTCAACACAACTTTCCTGAAGGGTATTCTGGCTGTGTTAAGGAACGAGCTGATCACTGGTCTGACCACTGTTACATGTCTGAGGAGCTCAGCTCATTTTACGCTTACTGCTACAATCAGGGTGTTCCCACTGATCAGCAGGTAATGGCATGTACTTGCAATAGGCCATCATTTTCTACAGTCTGAATATTGTTCTATGCCTTATCCTTTTTGTTTTAAGAAACCACAGTATTCTTGCTGGCAATTAATGTATAAACATACTTTCCATCCATACATTTTTTCCCATTTATAGCCATCGGGATAAAATAAAATCAGCTGTGGCTCACTCTCCCCGGGTCCTGACACCCCTCTCCATCGCTCTGCTCCAGTCATTTTTCACTGGCTATGGCAGAGACATTACAACTATGGTCCAGATTACCATTACAGACAATCACTGAGCTCAGCGAGTCTACTGATGAGAAGGAAGTGCTGGACTCTGGAAGGAGGAGTAACAGCAACTTTTATCATTTTAACCGATTGCAGACCCATATGAAAATACTTTATTGCCCATAAAATGTTTTGATGTCAAAAATCATGTTAAATTCCGATTGTTACACTATTCAGAACAGTTATTTATATAAAAAAAAAAAAAAAACTACTCTACACTTTCAATTAACTTTTCAGAATAATTTGTCATGAGAGTCCATTACATGAGGAATCGTGCTATGTCTGGTCAGTATAGGATTAGCATCCTGCATTTTCACCAGTTTTCCTACTGCAGGCTCCACTTCTTTTGCAATTGACTGAGTTTGTGAGAGAACACGAGCTCTTCCCTAAACAACACACAGAGAGGGATTCCTGCTCTTCATTCCTTAGTTGGAACACAAAGACAGCAGCATAGAATGAGACCACAGTACTAAGCAGTTATTGTCAATCCTGCTTTAGGGTGCAGATGAACACTGGTTAGAAAGCTCAATACCATCTTTTTCTTGTTCTGTCGCCTGTTGCCTTCTCCTCCCCTGTACTGACTATAATAAGGGGAGAAGCCTTTTACCTCATTGTGTAAGCAGCTGCTTTTCTCCTGAGTGAGATAGATTTGGATGGTAAGTTCAGAAAGCAAGGGTGGGTTTGGAAGAAGAGGCTCATAAGTGGAGAAAGAAACTGTATTCTCTGATAAACTTTCTAATATATCCTATGTTCAACTGTACTATACGGTTATGAATGTTTGCTAAAATATAGTTCTTATTTAAAGCTATTGTTTTTAATTGATCTGTTATTGAAAGGCTTGTTCATTTAAAAAATATATATACCGTACATACTCATGTATAAGCCGACCCGTGTATAAGCCGACCCCCCTACTTTTGCCCCCAAAACCTGGGAAAACCTATTGACTCGTGTATAAGCTGAGGGTGGACCCCAGCACAGGTATACAGCCCCCAGCAGTGTGGTATACAGGCCTCCCCAGTGGTAGTATACAGCAGCCTCCCCAGTGGTATATACAGGCCCCAGCAGTATATACAGCAGCCCCAGTGGTATACAGCAGCCCCAGTGGTGTGGTATACAGCAGCCCCAGTGGTGTGGTATACAGCAGCCCCAGTGGTGTACAGCAGCCCCAGTGGTGTGGTGTACAGCAGCCCCAGTGGTGTACAGCAGCCCCAGTGGTGTACAGCAGCCCCATGTGGTTACAGCAGCCCCAGTGGTATACAGCAGCCCCAGTGGTATACAGCAGCCCCAGTGGCCCCCAAATGCTGGCACTCGTCACCCCCCCCCCCCCCCCCCCGCTGATTAACTTACCATCCCCGGTCTTCTGCACCGCCGGTCTTCTGTGCTCCGTCCTCCATGCTCCCGTCCGGCTGCATCTGGGATCCCCGGCCGTCGCAGTTTGCTCCGTCCTCCATGCTCCTGTCCAGCTGCATCCGGGATCCCCGGCCGTCGCAGTTACGATGACGTCATCGTGCGACGGCGGGGGATCCCGGATGCAGCCGGACGGGAGCATGGAGGACGGAGCACAGAAGACCGGCGGTGCAGAAGAGTGGGGATGGTAAGTTAAGCAGCAGGGGGGGCCTTACAACAGAGAGGGGACGAGTGCCAGCATTTGGGGGCCACTGGGGCTGCTATACACCACTGGGGCTGCTGTATACCGTATTGACCCGTGTATAAGCCGAGGGGGGGACTTTTCAGCTCAATTTTTGGGCTGAAAAACTCGGCTTATACACGAGTATATACGGTAATACAAATAAAAATGGGCCAAAGGTAGGCAATTCCTGAAATTAACAAAACAAGCCTTACTTTTGGCAGCCCCTGCAGCTCCAAAGTCACACTTCTTCGGGCAGCTTCACACTGCGGTGTGATCCAGTCCGGGGCTGTCCGGGATGAACCTGACAGCCCCGGACTGGATCAGCACACAGAACTGGAAGGCTAATTTGCCCTCCAGTCCGGTGTAAAGCTGCACGCAGCTGCCGCTGCTGATAGGTAGTGACCGTGGCGCCGCGATCCTGACCTATCAGCAGCGGCAGCTGCGTGCAGCTGTACACCGGACTGGAGGGCAAATTAGCCCTCCAGTTCTGTGTGCTGATCCAGTCCGCGGCTGTCAGGTTGATCCTGGACAGCCCCGGACCGGATCACACTGCAGTGTGAAGCCGCCCTTAGAGTTCTTAATTTACAAGGCTGTAGTGGTTATGTCCTATCTACAACACAAGACCACTGCAGCCAATCACCAAGTTCAATAATAATGTGGAGGTAGCACTCAAGGCCAGAGATTGGCTACGGAGATCATGTGTTGTAGAAAAGTCATCAGTTTTGTAGCACTAAGAACTCATGGGAGCAATGGGGAGGGAGTGACTTTAATGGGTAAGTAGTGCTTGCTTTGATTTCTCGTGCACACAATTTTTAACGATCGCCCTTTGTTTAATTTAAAAAAAAATATATATATATATTATATATATATATACACACATATAAAATCTATCTATCTATCTATATCTATCTATAGATATCTATATATATAGATATCTCTATATATATCTCTCTATATATATATATATATATATATATATATATATATATATATATATATATATATATATATATCTCTATCTCTCTATCTCTCTATCTATCTATCTATCTATCTATATAATATATATATACATACACATACATACACACACACACACGGAGATATACGTATATGGAAAAAGCAAAAATGAAAGCCTTTAAAGACAAAAAAGCCTTAATATGAACACAGTCCACACAAGTAAAAATGCTGGACATATTAGACAAACGTAAAAAATCTTTAATAAGATTAAGTATATCAAGATAAGATTAAGTATTTTCTCTTCATTTAATAAGATTAAATGATAAAAGTCACAGCCAACAAAAAAACTTGCACTAATATTCAGAGAAAAATTACCGTACCTTGAAATTCAGAAGATGCCGCGACAACGTCTTGGTCCAAGTGCGGAGCAATTGGGATATTTTCTGGATCGGGAGCAGTGCTGAGGGGAAAAAAATATTCTATTAGGGATACAGTTGTCATTGTCTGTGTTTTATGAAAAGGCTCAGTGGAGTGCCACCGCTGACTGACTCAGCACTGGAGGAAACACCGAAGCATATTTAGCACTGTTTTGATTAACTGGAGTTTGGGGGTCAAATCCCACCAAGTTGCAACATCTGCATTAAGTCTGTATGTTCTCGCTGTGTTAAGGGCCTGTTACACGCTTTAATGTCTCAGCGATCCTACCAACGATCCGACTTGACCTCGATCACTTGAACGTCATTCAATGATCACTAGTAAAGTGTCACACGTACAAATAGAGGACGACGCAGCACCGATTCCGCGACAAGCGAACGATACTTGCGGTCGTTTGGTCGCCTACGTCACGTGCTTCAGTTGTGAATAGGTGAAGTCATAAACGAGATCCTTATCACAGTGTCACACACGATGGTGCAGCAGATCGAACGTACGATCAACAACTGATTTATGGAACCGATCTAAAACCTGCGATCAACCGACTTATCAAACACGCACTGACGTCGATACGACGTCGTTTAAACGTCTCAAAACCCGTGACGTTTCAATGATATCATAGCATGTGACGGGCCCTTTAGGCCCCTTTCACATCAGCGTTGATGTTTGCAGCCGATCCGGCAGTTGGCGCCGCATCTGCCGGATCGTCCGCCTAACAACTGACTTGCAGCCCGGATCCGGCAAGCCCCATGCATTGTCTATGGGGCTTGCTGTCGGGTGCAGTAAGTGCGCTTCTGCCGGATACAGCAGATCCGGCACTTGCGGCGGCAAAGAAAAACCCTGCTTGCAGCTTGTTTTTCGCGGCCGCATTTGCCGGATCCAGGTGTAACTGCACCCGACTGCAGGCCCAACAGACAATTCACGTGGCTTGCCGGATCGGTGCCGCAACTGCGGCCGTTAGGCGGCAGACCGGTAAATCTGCCGGATCTGCTGCACATCAGCAAAAACGCTTATGTTAAAGACCCCTTAGCGTGGGTTTCCCTCTACACTCTATAGACATATTCAATATTCACAGCAAATATAAATGGGGAGCCACTGTGGGGACAGTGAGCGATGACTGTGTATATAAAGCACTATAGAATATGTTAGCGCTATATAAGCAAGCACAATATCAATCCGATATGCTACAGATAGGTCCATCAATATCTCCATCATGGGAAACCTCTTAAAGTGGCATCAACTATAAGAAAACAGCTAGATGTTAATGAAAGAAGAAAAATAAAATAAGAGGAGTGTGGGGCAAGCCTTAATCCACTCAGTTGATCTGGTGAAAAAAAATGGTGCATGTTCGTGTCAGATCACTTTAATCTACAGGTGCACCTCAATGAATTAGAATAACAAAAAGTTATTTTTTTGTCAATAATTCAATACATAAAGTGAAACGCATATAATATAGTGTCATTACACACAGAGTGATCTATTTCAAGGATTTATTTCAGTAAAGGTTGATGATTATGGCTTACAGCCAATGGAAACCCAGAGGTCATTATCTCAGAAAATTAAAGTAGGGAGGATGAAGTGTTTAACACCGCGCTGCCATATTCCACGAGACATCAAAGGGTGAATAAAATATTGATTTGTCAATGCATTTCAGGACTCCATGAAACATGGCAATATGATATTGATTTGTCTTGAAAAAGGGGCCAGGGAGCCCTGAATTGCAATGACTAATAAATTATTATATTCACCTCTTGATGTCTGTTGGAATATGGCAGTGCGGTGTTTAACCCTTCATCCTCCACACTATAAGCACCACGCTGGGGACTGCAGAAACTATAATGTGCGTTATAGTGGTTGTGATTCACAACCACACAAGATGAAGCCTCTGATACCTATTCATGTAACATTTTATCTGTCAGACCTCCCTACTTTAATTTTCTGAGATAACGACTTTTGGGTTTCATTGGCTGTAAGCTGTAATCATCAACATTAACATAAATAAAACACTTGAAATAGATCACTTGGCTTGTAATGACTCTATATGTGTTTCACTTTATTTTGTGCCTGTCCTAATAAAGAAAGTTCTTTTCACACTGAGAACTTGGAGTGCTGCAAGTCTTTCTCCAGACCTGTGTTTCACTTTATGTATTTAATTACTGCAATAAATTAACTTTTTGACAATATTCTAATTCATTGAGATGCACCTGTACTTCAAAATAGCAAAAAAATTTTAAATTGGGCTGAAATGAGCCTGAAGTCTACAAAGCTCAAATTAATGGAGATTTTTGATGTCCTATTATAAAGTTACAAGTCATTTTAATAGGCCTTGCGGACAAGGGGACACCGAGGAAGAATTTTCTGAATTATCGATGTATTAAAGGGAAGATGAGACAGGGAAGCATTAAAGGTACAGTCACACGCCACAATGTCATCGCGATTTGACGTGAGCGTGCACGTTTTTGGCACTCTCCCCAGATCGCTTTGGAGATGTCACACGTAGCGATGTCACGTGCAACCTCCGGCAATCAGGCGTTCCGGAAATCACCTGATCAAGACCAAAAGCGATCTTGTCTTTCCACATGTCCGCTTCACACACCACAACCACATCAGCGATGTGGGCGTAGTGTTTGACCATAAAGAGGAGATAGGCGTGCCAGAGTGTTTCACCACACCCCTACCACTCCAATTTGCCTACAAAACTGCATTACCACCAGGCCACCAATCGCTGCAGATGGGGCGCGGAAAACAGCACGCTCAGGCACGCCTACGGGATTGATTACAGGATCTCTGAAATCACTTTCTACGTCGCTATCGCCGTGTCACACAGCACAACCCACTGAAATCGCTAGGTGGACATCACTTGATTTTACTGCAGTGCAATCAGGCCACGCACCACCAGCGATTTCTCTCCATAAGATCGCCCTGTCACACGCCACAACGCACTTGCGATGTGGTTTCGACATTGCAGAAAGCGATATCGCGGCGTGTGACAGTACCTTAAAGAGGACCTGTCACCCCCCCCATGGACATGAAGCTAAGGGCAGCACTGAATGTAGCATGTCCGCTGCATTCAGGCAAGGGTTCCCGCATGTCTGATGGCGGCTGGTACCCTGAGATAATAGTTTAGTAAAACTTACAAGCTGGAGCCAAGTAGGCTGTCCCTAGTGCGGCAGCCTGTGTCTCTGTGCCGCCTCTCTGCTGCTAATCACACTCGGTGATTAATTGCATGTGATTATATGTATGTGACTATATGTATGATCTACCAGCCTTATATGTAACACTACTATTCCCTGAGGAAGGAGTTTAGACTAACTCCGAAATGCGTAGGAAATAAAAATTCTATTGATGAACACCATCTGATCCTTTGGTCCTTGCAGCGTCCACCCTTTTGCTTTCCTGACTACATGATGAGTTTTTGACGCGGTGTATGCTCACTGCGCAAATAACATAGCATCTAACAGTTCCACCACAGTGGATGAGATTTATAGAAATCTCTGCCCACTGTGCATCATTTTTTTACTCAGCGTAAACTTGGTGTGCGTTTTATATCTGTATCATGTCAATTTCTCTTTTGAGTACGTTGATTGAATTGTTTTTCTCCATAGAATTACAGTAGAAGCAGAAAGTCTGCAGGTTAAGATACGCACTCAAAACTGCAGTGAGAAAACACTAGTAAAAAATTTACTTCATAGGTGCAGAAAATCTGGAACATCAAAAACTCACCAAATACTCATTGTGGGAACCTAGCCCTAGACGTTCTCCTGAACTATAATATTAACACTCTACACCTAGGATCCATCTCTATATAAGATCACACACCTTGATTAGTTTACCAGACAGAGCTCTGTGCGGTTTGTGGCGGCTGGGCCAGTTTTTGCAGCTATATCCCTTTCAAGCAAATTGCATTGAGGGAGAGAACATTTTATTTTTGTATGGTCCCTGTGCTCCTATAAACCACTTCTTTACCAACTGCTCCATACCAGTCACCCCTCCGTTGGGAACAATACCAATGCTTGATTGAGCAGCTCTCCCCTCCCTCTGCAGTGAGCATCTGTGCGTCCAAGAACAGACACTTCCTCATTCAATCACATGGGCGTAATCTCACATTAGGTCCTATTGAGAAATTGGTCACACTCCCTGCTCTTTGTACATAAAAGGTTTTTCTCATACCATCTTAGTCAAGGACCTTTTATGACGTCACACACACGATTGAATGAGGAAGTGTCTGTTACTGGATGCGCTGAAGCTTTCTCAGAGGGAGGGGGAAGGGCTACTCAATCAGGCATGACGCATTGTACCATACGGAGGGGTGACTGGTAAGGAACAGCTAGTGAATAAGTGATTTATAGGAGTTGTAAATATTGTACAACTGCAACAGTCAGCTTGGCATTTTAGTATAGGAATGCAGGAACCATAACATTTTTGTTTTAAAGTCTGAGAATGGGAACACATATATGGCCAGCATATTAGCCCGCATTCATCATGATGTGTTTTTTCTCATTTTTTAATGAGACTTAACCCCAGTTAAAATTCAATTGAGTGTAGGGACACATACGATGTTCAAAAAAGTTTAATCTAGGACTACCCTTTTCAGTGCAGGTGCCCTATGAGGATCAGAGCAATGTAGTTCAGAATAAAACATACATGGCTGAAATCCCGCAGCAAAGCTCTGCTTTATGATGAACGTGCTTCAGGCTGCATGAAACACATGATAAATTCCATTTAAAAGTGCTTTCCAGGTTTCAAATATTGATGACCTAAGAAGTGGATGTGACATCAATATATTGGTAACAGCTCAAGCAATCTTCTTGATTGAGTCAGGACAGCACAACTGTTGACCTTCTAGTGGTGGATTCTGGATACTGCACCCCTACCCCTGTCAGAGGATAGGAGCGGCAGTTCATGTCCTGGGGATGTACACTACAGAGAGCAGAGATGAGGTGTTCAGGCTAAATTTCCCCTTCACATTCAGTCACTGTAAAAGCTGAAAGCAGCTGATCATTGAGGATGCTGTGTATTGGGCTCCCATCAATCTGATTTTGATATCATATACTGAGGTCATCAATATCTGAAGTCTGGAAACCCCTTTAAGTAGGTGTTTTTTGATGATACAGTTCCTTTATTTCATTAAGTTAACATGAGAGAAAGAAGCAAATGAATGATATTCAGCACCCTGTCATCTGTAATTGCGATGCATTCATGCCTATAAGACTGCATCACAAATTGCACAGCTGTTTCCTGTGAATATTGAAAATTTCTGGAATCAGGTGCTGCATCGGCTAAAATCCAAAAACAATCCAAAGACTAATGCACAAATAAGTGGCTCTTAGGAAAGTAGAGCGCACAATGCCAAGAGGAAGAGCCGCACTTACTGCTCCACTCCAGAGCCTGGCTTTTTCCTTCTCTTCACCAGGGTACTCGCCTCCATCAGAGGTGTGAGCTGTTCTGCATATCGTTTGGAAAGGATGACAGACTGATCTGCCGCCGCAGGGTCCCCGCTCAGGATTTGCTCCTCACAGCTGAGTTCTGAGCTTCTAAGATTTGGCACGTAAGGTTTCTAAGAAGAAGATGCCAATTGAGTCAAGCAAACCAATCTAAAACTAAATATCAGATCAAATACTTAAGATTATAAAACATATAAAACATTTAATTCTAATAGGAAAATATAGTAAGTCAACGTCTGGAGTTGTATCTTCTGTAAAGCTACGGAATACCCCTGTAACACTGAACAACTAAAAAGATGTGCCATTTAGGTGTCTTCTAAATACCTTTACATAGCAAAAAAAAAATAGGCTCTCTCTATGGCACTCTCAAGATTCCAAGATGGCAACTAGCATCAATCACAACCCATCCTAGAGCTCAGAGGACTCGTAGAAGGATGGGCTGCATGAGGCATGAGACAGTCGCATCAGAGCAGCATCCTATTAAGCATTATAAACACACATTGCTCTGTTCAGTCGGCCTGACAGAGCACTGAGCAGACTAAAGGAGAAGACTACCCTTTGTCTGGTACCAAGGGGTCAATGCAAATGTACTTCAAGGGACCAGACAAGGGTTAACATTTTTCTTTAGCTTACTGAGAACAAACATCCATCTCAGTCAGCCTGACAGTTTAAGTGCATCTGTCTCCTGCATGTACTTGCAGTCACCATGTTTAAAATCTTGAGAGAGCAATAAACAAAGCATAGCTTTTTGCTAAGTGATAGTTACCATATATACTCGTGTATAAGCCGACCCCCCTACTTTTGCCCCCAAAACCTGGGAAAATCTATTGACTCGTGTATAAGCCGAGGGTGGACCCCAGCACAGGTATACAGCCCCCAGCAGTGTGGTATACAGCAGCCTCCCCAGTGGTATATACAGGCCCCAGCAGTGTTACAGCAGCAGCCCCAGTGGTATATACAGCAGCCCCAGTGGTAGTATACAGCAGCCCCAGAGGTATATACAGCAGCCCCAGTGGTAGTATACAGCAGCAGCCCCAGTAGTATATACAGCCCAGTGGTAGTATACACGCAGCCCCAGTAGAATATACAGCCCCAGTGGTATATACAGCCCCAGTGGTATATTCAGCCCCAGTGGTAGTATACAGCAGCCCCAGTGGTATATACAGCCCCAGTGGTAGTATACATACAGCCCCAGTAGTATATACATACAGCCCCAGTAGTATATACAGCCCCAGTAGTATATACAGCCCCAGTAGTATATACAGCCCCAGTAGTATATACAGGCCCAGTAGTATATACAGGCCCAGTAGTATATACAGGCCCAGTGGTAGTATACAGGGCCCCAGCAGGGCCCCCCTCATAGTTTGGCGCCCCACCTCACCTGCTGGCCCCCCCCGCATGCAGCGCTGCGCATATACATTACCTGTCTAGCAGCTGTCACCCTCCGGTGGCGGATCGCGGCTCCTGGGCTCCAGGCTCCATCTTCCTCTCTGTCTTCCTGGTTTGTGGCCGCCGGGCTCATCGCGATGTCATCGTGACGAGCCCGGCGGCCACAAACCAGGAGGACAGAGAGGAAGATGGAGCCCGGAGCCGCGATCCGCCACCGGAGGGTGACAGCTGCTAGACAGGTAATGTATATGCGCAGCGCTGCATGCGGGGGGGGGCCAGCAAGTGAGGTGGGGGCGCCAAACTTTGAGGGGGACCGTATTGACTCGCGTATAAGCCGAGGGGGGGACTTTTCAGCCCAATTTTTGGGCTGAAAAACTCGACTTATACGCGAGTATATACGGTACATGTTTAATATTATTATCATTTATATAGCGCTATTAGAGTCCATGGTGCTTTACATATAGAAAGGACATACGAGTACAAGTACAATATACAGTACAGACCAAAGGTTTGGACACACCTTCTCATTCAAAGAGTTTTCTTTATTTTCATGACTATGAAAATTGTAGATTTACACTGAAGGCATCAAAACTATGACTTAACACATGTGAAATTATATACTTCACAAAAAAGTGTGAAATAACTGAAAATATGTCTCATATTCTAGGTTCTTCAAAGTAGCCACCTTTTGCTTTGATTACTGCTTTGCACACTCTTGGCATTCTCTTGAAGACCTTCAAGAGGTAGTCACCGGAAATGGTTTTCACTTCACAGGTGTGCCCTGTCAGGTTTAATAAGTGGGATTTCTTGCCTTATAAATGGGGTTGGGACCATCAGTTATGTTGTGCAAAGTCTGGTGGGTACACAACTTATAGTACTACTGAATAGACTGTTAGAATTTGTATTATGGCAAGAAAAAAAGCAGCTAAGTAAAGAAAAACGAGTGGCCATCATTACTTTAAGAAATGAAGGTCAGTCAGTCCGAAAAATTGGGAAAACTTTGAAATGGTCCCCAAGTGCAGTTGCAAAAACAATCAAGCGCTACAAAGAAACTGACTCACATGAGGACCACCCCAGGAAAGGAAGACCAAGAGTCACCTCTGCTGCAGAGGATAAGTTCATCCCAGTCACCAGCCTCAGAAATCTCAGGTTAACAGCAGCTCAGATTAGAGACCAGGTCAATGCCACACAGAGTTCTAGCAGCAGACACATCTCTACAACAACTGTTAAAAGGAGACTTTGTGCAGCCGGCCTTCATGGTAAAGTAGCTGCTAGGAAACCACTGCTAAGGACTGGCAACAAGCAGAAGAGACTTGTTTGGGCTAAAGAGCACAAGGAATGGACATTAGACCAGTGAAAATCTGTGCTTTGGTCTGACGAGTCCAAATTTGAGATTTTGGTTCCAACCACCGTGTCTTTGTGCGACGCAGAAAAGGTGAATGGATGGACTCTACATGCCTCATTCCCACCGTGAAGCATGGAGGAGGTGGTGTGATGGTGTGGGGGTGCTTTGCTGGTGACACTGTTGGGGATTTTTTCAAAATTGAAGGCATCCTGAACCAGCATGGCTACCACAGCATCTTGCAGCGGCATGCTATTCCATCCGCTTTGTGCTTAGTTGGACCATCATTTATTTTTCAACAGGACAATGACCCCAAACACACCTCCAGGCTGTGTAAGGGCTATTTGTCCAAGTAGGAGAGTGATGGGGTGCTACGCCAGATGACCTGGCCTCCAAAGTCACCAGACCTGAACCTAATCGAGATGGTTTGGGGTGAGCTGGACCACAGAGTGAAGGCAAAAAGGTCAACAAGTGCTAAGCATCTCTGGGAACTCCTTCAAGACTTTTGGAAGACCATTTCCGGTGACTACCTCTTGAAGCTCTTCAAGAGAATACCAAGAGTGTACAAAGCAGTAATCACAGCAAAAAGTGACTACTTTGAAGAACCTAGAATATAAGACATATTTTTAGTTGTTTCACACTTTTTTGTTAAGTATATAATTCGACATGTGTTAATGCATAGTTTTAATGCCTTCAGTGTAAATCTACAATTTTCATAATCATGAAAATAAAGAAAACTCTTTGAATGAGAAGGTGTGTCCAAACTTTTGGTCTGTAATGTATATGTGCAATCAAGTCGTACAGACACAGGAGGGGAGAGAACCCTGTCCACGAGGGCTCACAGTCTAAGAATTTAAATGTGCATTGTATATTTTATTACATTTCTTGGAAAAACCCTTTAGGATGCAGGCACACTGGCGTCAAACTCGCGCGAGTGCAATGCGTGAAAACTTAGCATTGCACTCGGACCAATGTTAAACGATATGTCAGGTCAGATCGATACTCTTTTCCCTTGCTGAATTCGCACTGCGAGTCAAATGCGAGTCCAATAGCAGCATGCTGCGATTGTATGCGAGTTTAACATGAGAGAGGCCAATGAAAGTCTATGGGTGTAAGGAAAAAAATAATAATAAATCGCACGCAGACAGCACACAGATTGTAGCATGGGCTTTCCCATGCTGGTAAAAGATAGAATATACAGACAGAATAGCTAGATCGGGCTTACCTGTCTCCCACTGCTACTTCCAGGGCCACCTATTAAAGAGGACCTGTCACCACCCCCATCCTGCTGCATGGCAAACTAAATGCAGCACTGAATGCAACATGTCTGCTGCATTCAGGGAAGTGGTCCCCCATGTCTCTAGCCCCCCCTGTAAGCTTTAAAAAAGACATTAGAAAACTTACAGATAATTAGTCTAATGGGTGGGATCTTATTAAGAGGTCCTGGCTGCTGGCACAGTCCTCCAGCCTTCTCCTTGTGTATTCCGCCCCCTTCTATGTCTCTGTGCCGCACCCTGTCTGCTGGCTCTGCCCTCCTCCTCTCCTGCTCTGTCACTCAACCTGCCGCACAGAGCTTGGTCAGAGTGGCTGAAAAGCATTTGGCCTGATGTCACCAGCAGAGCCCGCCCTGTTTATACATTATTCAGAGAGCAGAGCAAGCAGAACAGGAGGCGGCGCAGACAGAGGGGGCGGAACAGACAAGGAGGAGGAAGGAGAACTGTGCCAGCAGCCAGGACCTCTTAATAAGATCCCACCCATTAGACTACTTATCTAAGTTTTCTAATGTCTTATTTAAAGCTTACAGAGGGCTAGAGCCATGGGGGACCCCTTTCCTGAATGCAGAAGACATGCTGCATTCAGTGCTGCATTTAGTTTGCCAAGCAGCAGGGGGGCCACAGGTCGTCTTTAAGGTACTTGCATATGCCCTGCACTGTCAGACAAACAGCCAATCACAGAAGCTCACACTCAGAGCCTTTCTGATTGGCTGTAGTAGTCGGACTGGATTTACTCAATCTGGACAGTGATTCTGCTTGGTTGCCATACACAGTGTAAAGCAACCAACCTGCCGTTATAGAATGTAAATAAATAATTAAATGAAAGAAAAAAAAAACGTGTGGGGCTTCGCAGCATTTTTAAGTCATCCCAATAAAAGCAGACAGTTGCAAGCCGTCACCCTTAGCTGCCCAATGTTCCCTTGGCAGCTGAGGGCTGGTATTCTGAGCGGCGTGAGGGCCCATTGTTTTAGGGCCCCCCATGCTAAAGAATAGCAGCTCGCAGCCGCCCCTGAATACAGCCTGGCCGGATCTGACGCAATTTGCATCATACCAGCTATTCCGCCCATACAGCAGGGCGAGGAGGAGATGGATTCCTTAGCACGCCCATCGGGGCGTGATAATGGGGGGCTCTGGCGGGCTTAGCAACACACAGGGAACGCCCTGGGCGACTAATTCAGTGAGGAGAAGTCACAAAATATATATAAAAAGGCAAGATTTGACCTTTAAGGGTATGTGCACATCAGTCGTTTTGTGGGCTGTTTTTGGAAGTTTTCCGTCGGCGGTTTCCGCTGAGTTTTATGTTAATTTATGTTAATCCTAGCCACCGGTTGGATTAACATGCTAGTCAATGGAGTTTAGAAAACGCTGTCTACATTAGAACGATTTGTGTCTGGTCGTTTTCAGTTTATTCACCGGTTTTCCACCGGTTGTCAAAGATAGAGCAAGCGACTTCTTTTCAGCGTTTTTCCAGCGGGTCCAGCTGAACAAGTGCAGCAAAGACCAGTCTGGAAATCGCTAAGAAAAATGCCGAGGAAATCGCCAAGAACACGCTGTCCAAACGCTGGTAACCCGATCGCAAATCGTTAGCAAAACGCTAACAAAACCAGGGACACTGGCGAGTTCAGAAAACTCAGTTCTGCCATTCTCCACCGGTTCCCGGTCGTTCTGCAAAGATGCAGAAACGACTGATGTGCACATACCCTTATAGGGAGCATTTTGAACACAAAAGGAACATTGTAAATGATTTGTGAGGGTGCAGGGACAGGTGTTGAGAGACTTGGGGGTGATTATGAGGGGTCAGGTTCCCTTTAAGCCTGAGATTCTTAATGTCAGGCCAAGTTATTAGAAAGAAATACACAGACACGCTTAGGGACGCCATCTTTATTACTCCCTCACAGCCCTACACGCTCATGGTTTTCTGCCTTCTTCAAATGATGCAGCTCTGCTATATCGGAGCACGGGAAGGAAGAACACATCCGTCCACCCCCTGTGCTCTGTGATCACTGAATTAAACTGCGGGATATAAGCGGCTATGTCACCGCTGATACCAATGCCATAGTAACCAAAAGAGCGTTTACAATAGCAACGAAGACCAGCGCTCATATCACCGCAGCTCCTGAATGTGTCTTTCAGGGGCCTATATGACAAAAATATCTGCTGACAGTCATGTGAGTGCTTGTTTTTTGTGGGATAACTGCATTTTTATTGGTAATATTTTGGACCACAGAATATTTTTGATTGCTTTCTATTCTGCCGTTTATGAGGCAGAATCAAGAATGAAACAGAAGTTCAGGAATTACCGTATGTTTTGTTTTTCCTTCGTCCACCATGTTGTAAAAGTGATAAGACAGCTTTATTCTTCAGGTTAGTATGAATACAGCAATACTACATTTAGGCCCCTTTCACACTAGCTTTTTTTTGTCTGGATCCGGCTGATCCGGACAAAAAAAGCATTTGCCGAGGGTCCCACCTAACGGCCGCACTTTCGGCACACTTGCTGCAAGCCCCATGCATTGTGTATGGGGCTTGCAGTAAGGTGCAACAAGTGCGGTTGTGGCAAAAAAAAAAAAAAAACGGTCAGCTGCGTTTTTTTTTTCGCAGCCACACCTGCTGGAACCGCACACTTACTGCAAGCCCCAAGCTGTATTCATACTAACCTGAAGAATAAAGCTGTCTTATCACTTTTACAACATGGTGGACAAAGGAAAAACAAAACACGATAATTCCTGAACTTGTTTTATTCTTGATTCTGCCTCAAACGGCAGAATAGAAAGAAATCAAAAATATTCTGTCGGCAGATGTGGTAAATCTGCCGCATTTTGCCGAAAACACCAATGTGAAAGGGCCCTTATGTTGTTTTTACTTTTAATGTTTTGATGCTTTTACACTAATTTTATAGAAAAAAAATAGTTTTTTGTATTCCAATAGCTACAGCTTTTTAATTTATTTTACTGACAGGGCTGTGTAGTGGCTTTATTTTAGGACAAGATGAAGTTTTCAGTGACCCCATTTTAATTCAGATGAGCCTTGATTACATTCTATTCCATTTTTTGTTGGCTATAGGATGAAAAGACTCTAACACTGTTCACTGAAGGGGTTAGCTAGTAAGACATTTAAGGAAGGGGTTGTTTCAGTCACGGCGATTCCAAATGTGTACTTTTTTTGTTTATACATAAATATACGCATTTATTGGCATAATACATTTTTTTCTACTTTTCATTTTTTTGTTCTTTATTTTATGATTTTTATACTAAATATTTCCTCATGTATTTCCTGCATTCAAAGAAAATTATTCAAAAGTTGTAATAGGAGCCATGACTACCATTTTCTGATTTTTTTTTTATACACTTGCGAGAAATGACTTATTACTCTGGTCTCTAATATAATGTATCACCATGACATACGTTTGTCATTCTGTGGGAACCTGCTCCCAACAAACTTACGTCAAATGTTGTGAAGGGCTTAATAGCATTTTTTTTACGTTCCCTTTAAATACTCCTGAACATAGCATTCTAAGAAAAAGAAAATCATGGGCCACCAAATATGTAATCAGCTGCAATTATCTAGCACACTTGAGATATCTACATATTTTGTCCCTAGAGACCAGGTATAATATACATACCACATCTGTGTCAGAGGCATTCTTAATAAACGAGCAAGCAGCAATAATGCCCTGAACAGCCACACGTTTGTGCTCCCTGTAATGAAGCTGCTCCATGATAGTCTTCAGTTCGCAGAGTGTGAATAGTATTTCCTCTGCTGCAAATAAGAAAAAAAAATTCCATAGTTAAAAGGGTTTTCCACTACTAGGACATCCTCTTCTGATTCCACATGTTTCCCTCCGGTAGAATAGACCTTGTACTCACCTCCTGTGCTGGCACCTTTCCAGCGACATCGGTATTCGGGGTTCGGGGTTCCGTTATATTGGGACGTCACACAAGCCCGTTGTCCAATCACTACCTGCTTCTCTCTCATCAGCATTCAGACCAATGACAGAAATCAACAGGAAGCGATGTTGCGGCTGTTGCTCATTCCCAGGCGATTGCTCGTTTGGTCCAAAGCCCATGGTGAGAAAAGAAGCCAGTGGTGATTGGATGTGAGGATGCCGCTGGAACAGTGCCAACACAGGAGGCGAGTACAGGATTATTTATCTTACCTTGGGGTACATATTTGGAATCAGAAGGGGATGTCCTAGTAGTAGATGACCTCTAATATCCTGCCATTTGAATGTCTTGAGTTTTCAGATTTTCTACACCATTTCTGCACCTATTAAGGCTGCCTTCACATTTGCGTATGTGTCTGCATGCTGATGGCATGCAGACACATACACAGTGCAAAGCAGGGTCCAAATGATGTGTCCGCAGCGGAGAATGTCCGCCTGCGGACACATCACTGTGCAGGCTGCCAGCCAATCGGCGTTGTCAGGGGGCGGAAATCAGCGCCGGAGATCTCCGCCCCCCGGCCGCCGGTAACCTCCGGGACGTGTCGGCGGTGAGAACAGCTGATTTGACAGCTGTTTGAATCTTCCCGCGCCGACACCGAGAGGAGATGTCGGCGCGGGAAGATTCAAACAGCTGTCAGATCAGCTGTTCTCCCCGCCGACATCGCTAGCACATTACCAGCGGCCAGGAGGCGGAGGACAGCAGAGGCTCCAGCTGATCTCCCGGTGGCCGTCGGTGAGCTCCTGTGACATCACCGCCGGCCACCGGGAGATTTTTCAATGGGTCCGCAGCGTTCTCCTGCGGTGTCATGCAGAGGACACTGCGGACCCATTGAAGCCAATGCATTTTTTGTGCGTTTGGGGATGCTTGCTGATTTTCCAAGGTCCCCAAACGCACAAAAAAAAACAACATGCTGCGTCCCGGGTGCGGATGCTGGACACCGGAAGCAGCAGATATCGTCCGCATCCGCACCCGAACGCAGCAAACGCAGGCACCATGCGTTCCTATGTTAAACATAGGAACGCAGTGCGTATGCGTTTGACTGCGTATGGGAACGCAGCAATACGCTGCCTTCCCATACGCAAATGTGAAGCCAGCCTAAGTACATCAGGTTACATGTGTTTCTTATATCGCATTGTATTTTGACACTGCAGTTTTTGTTTCTTCTTGGTATATCATGTTTAAATAAAGCTGCCTTGTTTTTTGATACTTTGTGGTATTTGGCTTTGACAACACCTCATGTGCAGATTACATGAGTTTACAGCTGAGGAAACAGTCTAGAAATGCATATATGTTTATAACCTGTATGTGAAAAAAAGAATATAGTATGCTACTGCGCAAATTGTTTGAACACAATACCAAGGAATACCAAACAGAGTTTACATACCTATACGGTAGGGTTATCAACCATTATTTTACAGAGGGTATAAATCCCAAAAGGTTTTCAGATTTCCTAACTCAGATCCTTATTCTCAAGGTTTCCACTACATACATGTGCACTTATATGAGGATTTGACTTTTTCCACCATGTTTTATTATTATTTTTTTTTCTATGTTTTTTTAAAATTGTATTACATTTTTTAAACATAACATTGGATAGGATAACATAGTATAGGATATAACATCCACAATGACAATGTAAATTTCCACAAGTACATATACAAATCCTTCTTGTTAGGCAACATGTCTGCGTAGCATTTAAAATAGTATATAGATACATAAATCGATCTCAGTCAATGTCTTGTAACACAAATTTTGGGGAAATAATGAGAGAAAGAAAAGACAGGCTGAGTGCCTAGAAGGGTAATAGGGGAAGGAAGGGAATCTCTTTTACTGTATTTTGCATAGTCAAGCATGTCGTTCTATGTATATGCTGTACCTTTAAAGAGGACCTGTCACCCCCATGAATTAGAATCTAAGTGCAGCACTGAATGCAGTATGTCTACTGCATTCATGCAAGGGGTCCCTCATGTCTCTGTGCGGCTGGTACCCCGAGATATAGGCTTAGAAAAACTTAGTTAGAAGCCATTGAGGCTGGCCCTTGTGCTGCAGCCACCTCATAGCACGGGGGCATTTCACGCCCCCTGCGTCTGTGACGCTTTGTTTTAAATGTGTTCGCCGCCTCCCCCTCCTGCCAGTCTTTTCACCAATGTCCTCGCATGCGCGTCCTTGTGCTGTTGACGCAGGCCCAGAGCGAGGTTTTACTTATCGCGCCCTTCCCACCTCCTGCTGTGACATCCTCTACTCTCCCCGCCCTGCTCAGTGTTATGCTATGGAGCAGGGCGGGGAAAGCAGAGGACTCCTGTCTTGCCTCCTGCTGTGACTGACGTCCTCCCTTTCCCGCCCTGCTCCATGTTATGCTATGGAGCAGGGCAAGCAAAAGCTATGTAATGTGTTCCTTTTATCTGGTTATCCACCAGTTCCATACCCACTGGAGCATGGTCAGATATGACCAGGTCGTAGATCTCCACTGACTTCATTCTATTTACCAGTCTCTCCGAGGTCAGCAGATAGTCTATCCTTGACCAGGATTGGTGCGCATGGGAGAAGTGTGTAAACTCTCTATCCTCTGGATGTAACCAGCGCCAAACATCCCTCAATCCAGCTTGTTCAAGGAAGGAGGGGAGAAGAATCTCTCTTTTTGGGAGAGTCAGGCTCTGTCTCTTTCGGTCCTCCTCCCCATTGTGAACCGTGTTCAAGTCTTTTCCAGTAATTATCAGAGGGGAGTTGTCCAAGACAATCTTCCTCTCCAGGTCATCAAAAAAGACTGTTTGAGCCATTAGGTCCATATACATTGTAGATTGAATAGACTTCTCAGTGACCCAAACCCATCTGCCCTGATCATCATACTCCTGGGACAGCAGATTAAATACAAAATTACGGTGGAACAGTATCACTACCCCTGCAAGTCTACCTTGAGCTGACGAGCCCACTACTTTCCCCACCCTCAATTTGCTGATCCTAAAAAAAAAATCCTCTTCCTTTAGATGGGTTTCTTGAAGCAATACAATATCAGACGAGTATCTTTTCAGATGTCTCAGTATCTTTACTCTTTTATTCGGGGACCATAGGCCTTTCACATTCCAGATGACCTTCATAGTCCCTGTCACTACAGCCTATTACCTCTTGCTTTGTTTTACTTATGAGGGTTCTAGTGATTAAAAGAAGATCCTCAGGTGGTTAGAGAAAGGTAGAAAAGAAAGAAAAAAGACAGATATGAAAGGGGGTAAGGACTTAAACCTTAAAACAAATAAACAGTGAGCTCTCAATACGCTGTAGTGTATTTCTAGCTTCTTACACCACTAATGGCGTTGTGGACTTCGCTTTTTTTTTTCTGAGGAAGGGCTACCAAAAGAAAAAAAAAAACCTGTGGGAAGAAGCATATCCCAAACCACACATTATAAATAATTGTACCTGTAGAAGCACGACTGACGGAGCGAAACAGCCGTAGTATAGGCTGCTCCCCCGTCCTCCCTCCTGCACCCTCCACTATGTAAGACCCCACAAGAAAGAATAAAGGTTGCAAAAAGAATCCTGTGTGCGGCTCCTACTTGATACTGAAACTGGACGTGACATCGTGCTGCATACAGGAGGCCAAGCACCAGGATTCCGGCGTGCGCAGCAAGGAGAATAGAAGTACTGACTCCAGTGGTATCAGTGTAACAACGGTAGGAGGTGCTGGTTCCTTCAACAAACTGAGTATAAATAATTGTCAAAATGCCATCTGCATCTTCTCCTCCGCCCTGATCCATACCTTGGCATAACTCTTTGCCCTCCACCCCTCCAGAACCTGTGTCCCTTCCCCAAATAAGGGACAAATGGGCACTTCCCACCAAACCACATCTTCATTAAAGAGGACTTGTCACCCCCCCTGCTGCATGGCAATCTAAATGCAGCACTGAATGCAGCATGTCTGCTGCATTCAGGGAAGGGGTCCCACATGTCTGTGCTGTGTAGTGTGAACCCAGAGATAGAGGCTTAGAAAAACTTAGTTAGAAGCCATGGAGGCAGTCCCTGTAGCTGGAGTGCGCTCAATTGACTGGGGGGCATTTCCTTCCCCTGTGCCTGTCAGTGCCGCCTCCGGCTGTGCCGTTTATGCTTTGTTCAGACACCAGGGCAGGAATCTGTAGCTGATGTCAGGACAAATGATTTGCATCTGCTCTGAGTGACAGAGAGCAGGAGGAGGAGGGCAGAGCCTGCACAGCGGGAGGGAATGGCCCCCCAGTCAATCAAGCTCACTCCAGCCACAGGGACTGCCTCCATGGCTTCTAACTAATTTTTTCTAAGCCTTTATTTCGGGGTACACAGCACACACATGACGGACCCCTTCCCTGAATGCAGCAGACATGCTGCATTTAGATTGTAAGGGGGCGACAGGTCCTCTTTAAGGTGTAACATATATCAATTAGCAGTACTTAATTTGTTACCAACAGCATCCAGTCACCTTGGGGAGACACTGTCCTGTTTGTAGAAGAAGTGTTTGGGGGAACCCCATCAAAAGCAAGATGTATATGATGCAGTCCATTTCAACGGTGCTTCATCTGCGCCGGCCAGATGCCCTCTGGGGCTATGGTGTTGAGGGGAAGCTGTCTTCCTCACAACCTCTTCTTTGTACGTTGCTTTTTGCGTTGCGCTTTATTTTTTCCATGCCTTTTTCTGCATCGCTTGATAATTTGTATATTAGGTTATCACTGTCATTTTGAAAAATCCTCAGTGTTGCTGGGTATTGTAGTGCAAAACTTTTCTTTGCTTGATAGAGTGCTGCACATATTTTACTAAAGGCTCTCCTGCATTTTGCCACCTCTGCAGAATAGTCTTCAAATAATAGGACTTTCATTCCTTTCAAAGTCACTGGCTGGGAACATCTTCTATATGCTCTCATTATGTCAAACTTGTCATTATAGTCCAGGAATTTCATGATTACTTGACATGGTCTGGATGTCCGGTCATCAGATCCTTGATTGTGAGACTGTAGATCTGGCCCAACTCTGTGAACCCTTTCGACCCTACAAACGTGATTAACCGTGATTAATTCCCAGGGCCATTGGTAGGTCTCTTTCGCAAAGTCTTCGTAGTTCTCTTGCGGGGACTGACTCGGGGAGCCCCACTAGCCTTAGGTTGTTGCGCCTTGACCTGTTTTCCAGGTCCTCAACCTCCTCAGACAGGCGCTTTGTTTCCGCAGTTGTTTCTTTCAGCTGCGAGGAGAGCTGTATGATAGCACCCTCCAGTTGCGAGACCCTCTGCTCCAGCTCCACTATCCGTTCTTTAGGTTTGCTCACTTCGTCTTGGAGATGCTGGAGGGCCTTCTTGATAGCCTCTTCTGGTACCTTCACACGCCACAATATCGCCTGGCGATATGAGGCAATCTAACGTGCGCGTGCACGTTTTTCATGGTCGTCTCAGAACGCCGATGGCGGCATCACAGGTCAGCAATCTCGCCCTGAAAGTAAGGCGATGTGTCGCTCCGGAAGTCGCCTCACCTACAGCGGAACCAATCTTGCCTCATTCCATCGCTGCTTCAAACGTCGCAATTCCAAAGGTAATGTGGGCGTACAGCGCGGCGAGGAGATAGGCGTACCACAGTGGTTTACACCGCGCCCCATACACGCTCATTGGACAACGCAACAGCGTTACGATTGGTCAGCCTGCTCTGGAAGGCTGGCTAATACATGACGCCATTGTCTGTCGGAGTTTGGCTCACATATGGTGCGATATCAACTAACAGCCAATGGGAACACACTAGCCAACACCAATCAGTTCAGACGGGGTGCGGAGTCAGGTATGCTGAGGGACGCCTACGGGAAATCCTAGGCAACGCTGCTTCCATCACTATCGCCCTATCACACGCCACAACACACAAATATCGCCTTCAGGATTGCGACTGATTTCTGAGCAGTGCTCAGGAATCAGGCAACAGCCGAGAGGCGATTCATCGCCGCAAAATTCCCCAATCACACTCCGCAACTGTGAGGCAATTTCACGGTGATTGCTCCAGGGTGACATATCGCCTTTAGGATTCCCAGGCGAGATTGCGGCGTGTGAAGGTACCTTTCCAGGTTCTTTTGGATGTCTGGCATGATGCTACTTGCCACGTCAGCTGCCAGTTTGTTAAAATCTATTGATATCAATCTTGAAGGGTCTTTCCTGCTGCACTTATTTAGGTCTTCAATGTACTCCTCACTTAAGGGTTTTCTGTTGCGAGTTTGTTGCGGGAGTGTCCTCTTCCGCTGGGCTTTAGTCCCAACTGCTTGTTTGCCGGGGGCCTTCCGGCTTTTGTGAGCTGCTTAACACGTAGTGATCCATTTGTTGAAGTGGTGATGTAAATGGAGTCAGCGTCAGGTCCCTCTGCCATTGCCGTTTGACCTTTCTCCTAGGTGGCAGCAGAGCTTTTCTGTGTCTCAGTTGACTATGGCGACCACCAAATGTCACCAAGTTTTCCTTTTCAGCTGGCACCAAGAGAAATGACCAGTCATATGTGCTTAGCCTCCTTTGCTGGGGCTCTGTGTGTAGTTGCTGGAGAGACGTTTTTTGCTCTGCTTTGTCTGATTGCAGCCCCACTTTTATTGGCCCCTTTACAGGCCGGGAGTCACCGGGAAACTGGAAAGCAGAAACTGCCCTGACCTCTGATAAGAAGAACTCCCCAGCGTTTACATGGGGAGGAAGGGGTGGTTCTATGTGCGGCTTGTAGGATTATACCTTTAGTCGCAGTGGGTTTTTGCTGTGTGCAAAGCAGCCAGTGCAGGCCTTGTGTGTACACGTGGTTAGCAGGCCTTAGGACCCTCCAGGTCTCAGTAAGGATTCGGGATTGAAGTGACTGACCTTTAGGCTGGAATCACACTGTCCGGTGTAGTAAGTGAGGCAGTTGGACGAGTCTTGGAGCAGTCACCTGGAACAGCCTCTCTCTTGTCAGGACGGAAGGTCAGCTGCTTGTCCCCGTCTCTTCACCACTAAGTCCCGCTCCTCTGTGTCACACCTGCTGCTGTGAACATCAAACGGCCGAGGCATCCATCGCATGGTGCCGCTCAAGACCGGGCACCTGCATCCACAGGCAGTGGGGAATAGATCCCCACATAGCCTACAGGTATACTACCAATCACTGCATAACCACAAAGTGCCTAATGTCCTCCAGCACATGGAGGAGAGGAACGTAGAGAGGAAAACTAAGAAAACCCTGAGACCAAAGAATCCTAGGAATTGGTATTTCCACCATTAATCCCTGGGCTGGATAAGGGACTCATCTGAATCCAAATCTGCTCTAATTGTGCAGCCATAACAACCTTGCTGTGGTAAAAGCAATCTAAAAAGGCATGGAGAAGCTGTGCTGATCTTTCTTTACGTACGGTTGTGTTTTAACAGCACTTGCGCAGGAATCATTTGGAAATCAGAAACAGGATCTTATTTTTACTTGTGTAATCTAGACAATACATATACATGTGCATGTAAACTTTAATGTGAGTATTTGAGGAAATAACATAATATCTCAAATCCATCTATCTATAGATAGTCCCTTTATTGCTTTAATAGATAAATAATACATATGGTAGAAAAAGTGAAATCCACATATAAGTGCACATGTAGCGGTATGTAGTGGAAACCTTGAGAATAAGGATCTGACAGTTAGGAAATCAGAAAACCTTTTGGGATTTATGTCCTCTGTAAAATAAGGGTTGATAACCCTACGGTATAGATATGTACACTCAGTTTGGTATCGTGTTCAAACTATTTGCACAGTAGCATATTAAATGCTTTTCTTCATATACATTCCATAGTGCACCGACTTTTAGGGAACGGTGCTGTTTGCCATCTTGCAGCATCACCAGCCTTATGCGAGTTAAATTGATTCTATAGATGGAGTCAAAACCAGGAGGTGCATTTACATTAAGCACCCTAGGGTGCGTTTGAACTATCTTGAGTAGTTTTTAACCTGTGAAATGTTCAACATCTAATGCAAAGAAAATTCACACATAAAACTCAGCGTACCGCAAGAGAAAATGACATGTTGCGGATTTGAAACGCACTGCAGGTCAATTTACGCTACACCAAAGAAAAAAATCCATTGGGCATTAGATTTATAGAATTCTCATCCACTTTGCTGGATCTGTAGTCAAGAACTCATCACAATTTAGAGACAGTTGACTCCAACAGTGTGTAATTTACTGAGCGGATTGATTATATCAAAACTAAAACACAATTTTCCCAGTAGGATAAGGACTAGTAATCCACTATATTTATGAGCTCTGCATTACCCTGCCCCATCACAGATTGGCATCTGTGTACACTAAGGTGACCACAAAAAATCGATGTCGGAATTTTGTCAGTCTGGACCCCACAAAACGATTCCCCTTTCCAGATATTGAGATAGCCAAAATTTGAGCTCGATCAAACGACGTTAACCCGTGCCGCTCGTCACTCAAAGTTTGAAAAAAATCCAGATTTTTGGCCAAAAAGCTGACATATGGAGCCATAACTCCAGAACGGTAAATAATAAAAACACGCTTAATATCTCAAAAGAAAGCTAATGTTCTTCAAAATTTATATTTTATACATAATTGTTGTTATTTTAAGTCAAACTGAGATTTTAGCCTCAAGAACGTGACCTGGTACCACTAGGAGCGTACTTCGTATATTTTGTTATTAAGTGATACATTTTGGGGTTTTTTTTGGTGTATTTTTGAGTTTAAAGTAGAAATATAATAAAAAAAACAAGTAATACTGATAACTCTAATGACATTTTTTATTTTAAAATATAAAAATGAGGTATATAATACACATACAAAACAGACACAGAAAAGATACAGACGTAGTACCTACATGAGTTGATCATTTTACATACCGTATATACTCGTGTATAAGCCGACCCCCCTACTTTTGCCCCCAAAACCTGGGAAAACCTATTGACTCGTGTATAAGCCGAGGGTGGACCCCAGCACAGGTATACAACCCCCAGCAGTGTGGTATACAGCAGCAGCCCCAGAGGTAGTATACAGCAGCAGCCCCAGAGGTAGTATACAGCAGCAGCCCCAGAGATAGTATACAGCAGCCGCCCCAGTGGTAGTATACAGCAGCCGCCCCAGTGGTAGTATACAGCAGCCGCCCCAGTGGTAGTATACAGCAGCCGCCCCAGTGGTAGTATACAGCAGCCGCCCCAGTGGTAGTATACAGCAGCCGCCCCAGTGGTAGTATACAGCAGCCGCCCCAGTGGTAGTATACAGCAGCCGCCCCAGTGGTAGTATACAGCAGCCGCCCCAGTGGTAGTATACAGCAGCCGCCCCAGTGGTAGTATACAGCAGCCGCCCCAGTGGTAGTATACAGCAGCCGCCCCAGTGGTAGTATGCAGCAGCCGCCCCAGTGGTAGTATGCAGCAGCCGCCCCAGTGGTAGTATGCAGCAGCCGCCCCAGTGGTAGTATGCAGCAGCCGCCCCAGTGGTAGTATGCAGCAGCCGCCCCAGTGGTAGTATGCAGCAGCCGCCCCAGTGGTAGTATACAGCAGCCGCCCCAGTGGTAGTTTACAGCAGCCGCCCCAGTGGTAGTATACAGCAGCCGCCCCAGTGGTAGTATACAGCAGCCGCCCCAGTGGAAGTATACAGCAGCCGCCCCAGTGGAAGTATACAGCAGCCGCCCCAGTGGTAGTATACAGCAGCCGCCCCAGTGGTAGTATACAGCAGCCCCAAAGGTAGTATACAGCAGCCCCAGAGGTAGTATACAGCAGCCCCAGAGGTATACAGCAGCCCCAGAGGTAGTATACAGCAGCCCCAGAGGTAGTATACAGCAGCCCCAGAGGTAGTATACAGCAGCCCCCCCCCCCATATCAGTATACAGGGCCCCCTCCCCCATTGGGTAGCAATCCTGTAAAGGAAGAGATTAGTATACTTATCCCTCCGCTGTCCCGCTGCCCCGCCGCCGCTATTGCGCTCCTCCGTCTTCATCCAGCGTCTTCCATCTTCTTCAGGCTTTCCTTCTCTGGCGCGCAGACAATGACATCATTGCCTGCGCCCACTGGAGGAAGCCGGAAGACGCTGGATGAAGACGGAGGAGCGCGATGGCGTCGGCGGGACAGCGGCAGCGGAGGGATAAGTATACTAATCAAATTGACGACGAAAAATGAACATTTTTAAGCAGTAAATAGCCTTTGCTATCCACCTAGCGTGATGAATGGCTCCTGGAGTTCTAAAACCCACAACATTGCCGTCTAGTGAGCCAACAAATATGAGAACCAACTGCAACAGCTCCTTGTAGTCATCTTTGGGGTGGCTCTCAGTTAATTTGGTCTCGAATTCAGTATTACTTGTTTTTTTATTATATTTCTACTTTAAACTCAAAAATATACCAAAAAAAAAACAAAATTTATCACTGAATAACAAAATATACGAAGTATGCTCCTAGTGGTACCAGGTCACGTTCTTGGGACTAAAAGCTGTTGTAACTCAGTTTGACTTAAAATAACAATTATGTATAAAATATAAATTTTAAAGAACAACATTAGCTTACTTTTGAGATATTAAGTGTGTTTTTATTATTTACCGTTCTGGAGTTATGGCTCCATATGTCAGCTTTTTGGCCAAAAATTTGGATTTTTTCAAACTTTGAGCGACGAGCAGCACGGGTTAACGTCGTTTGATCGAGCTCAAATTTTGGCTCTCTCAATATCTGGAAAGGGGAATCGTTTTGTGGGGTCCAGACTAACAAGATTCGGACATTTTTTCCCCCCCCTATGAGATCAGGTCACTCTAGTGTACACTGTACATAGGCAGAAAGTAGCCAATCAGTGGTGTGGGTGGGGTTATTCAGAGGTACATCTGCAGCATATAAAAGTGAAATTTTATCAAAATTATAGTAAGCAGCACATGACTGGATTGGGTATCAACCCATACATCCCGCTGATCCCAGATAGGGAAGCAGATTTCATAAAAGACCAAAGACATTTCTGCATTTCCGAGTAATTAAAGTACAAACAGAACACACTGTGTGTAAGTATAAGGATCCCATTACACTTGGCGACGTTCCAGCGATCTCGATAACGATACAACCTGGTAAGGATCGCTGGAACGTTGTTACGTGGTCGCTGGAGAGATGTCAAACATTCAGATACTATACGGCGACTCGTATAAGGACCTCAGCAGTCGTTGGGACCCTGTCACACAGCAGCTAGTCTGAAGACTCAGACCTACGTGACTGAGTTCTGAGTTGCCAACGAGTTCGTTGTTAAGGCACCAAACAAATACACTGACGTATGCTGGCCAGCGGGAGCCAGATGATCAAAAAATGGTCCAGGCCATTTCGACACGATCGGCGATCTCACAGCAGGGGCCCGGTCGCTGCTACGTGTCAAACATAGCGAGATCACTGGTGAGGTCGCTGTTGCATCACAAAACCCGTGACGAAACAGTGATCTCGCTAGGTGTGACGGGGGCTTAATATTCAGCTTTGTATCTCAGTATTTCTAGTTGTAAGTAAGTACAGTAGTAGGACAAGACACAAACAATAGAGTAGCAGCTGCAGTGATTTTTTGGTTCTGAGGAACTGAGCTAGAAATTGTTGTGCTCCCTTATTACTGGGGGATTAGAGGAAAGTAGGGTATATTCATATGAATATGTCCTCAAACTCTGCTGCTTCTTTTGGCTGAGGGTTTAGTAAATTCCACCTGCCGCTCACAATCATAAAAGACTTCACTTGGATGGGATTCAATAGGTAACAGGTCAGGGTCCCACCCCCCCGGTCAGGGTCCCACCCCCCCGTACTCTACACCGAGGGGATAAGAGCCCTTCAGAAATTGCCCCTTCCCTTCAGGGCTTGACACAGACATCTATGTGCAGGCTAAACTACAGTGATCAATTTTAATGCATCAATGCTCATTTCCAGAAAACCCCTCTAAGAACTGAGGACCAGGTAAAAATAACAGTCATAGAGGGGTTTATACGCTTTTTAAAACATCATGTCCTTCTGTAATACAGTAATGTATTTCTTATTTCTGCATAGTTTTCAGCAGAGTATATTATGTACTATAGTTTATAGCAAAGTAAATAAAATACTAACTTTTTCTATCATTACAGAACTTTGCAAAAGTTGGTGGGGTTGGTGGATAAGGATGATAGCCACCAATAGTTGTTTTCTTCTTGAATTCTGCTTCATTTTGAGTCCTCATCCATTTTATATAGCTCTTCACTTTCTCATCACTTCTATAAGGCTGTCCCATATGATGACCTAAAATAAAAAGGTGATGTACACAATTTTCACAAGACGACAAAGTGTTTCCCTCCTTCTTGATTTCTTCTTCTTTTACATGTTTGTCACACTTATGTGTTTTAGATCACCAAACAAAAACAAGTAAACACAAGATGCAATTTATGAATGAATGTCTTTAATCTTAAGGGAGAAAGAAATCCAAACCTACAGGGCCTTGTGTGAAAAAGCAATTGCCCCCTAAACCTATTAACTAGTTGGGCCACCCTTAGCAGCTATTACTGCAATCAAATGTTTGTGATAACTGGCAAGGAGTCTGTTGCAATGTTCTGGAGGAATTTTGGTTGCTCACCTTTGCAGAATTGTTATAATTTTTGTAATTCCCGATGAATGAGCATTTTGTTTGTGGGTTGGTGATCAACATGTTTACATCGGAGGCTTCTTCAAATGCCGGTTATTCACTTGTCTAAATACACCTAACACTATATACACAGATAAGATGGCTTCCTTCACCTTCCCTGTCTCTGGAGGAGGTTGCGACTCCACTTCCTTGGGACTGATCATACCTTGACTTTTCTTTAATAAAGGCATTTATTGCAGCTACCCTGTGGTGCAGTCTATATTTGAACTGCTTTTGTTGCAGGTTTTTTTTTTTTTTTTAAACCAAAGAAAGGAGACCTAGGATTCAAGGTGACATAGAAAACAAATCTCTCTGCAATCCATGACCTACCAGTAATGAAGACCTGACTTTCATTAGTAGTTGTAAGATATGCCTTGTAGGAGATCTCCTCTGGATGTTCTTGGATGACGCGCATTTGAGTGCACACCAAATAGGACACTAGTAAAAGACAAGAAAAAAAGGAAGCAATGAAGTGTAATAACGTGGTCCGTACTCAAAAACTTAAATTGAAATGCACAATTACATGGCAGCCATTCCCCTAATGGAAGGGACTATAGAGAACCTAAACAGTAAAGGCCACGTCACACGTGGCGACATCGCCGCCGATTACATAGGCGACGTAGGGGCGTGGCCTATAAGTGGAGACGTCGCCTAATGTTAAGGGGCGATGGCGACGCCTTTTACTGGTCGCCTGGTTTCAGAGCAGTGCTCTGAAACCAGGCGGCCGATCTGGGGCGATGTGTCCACATCGCCCCAGGTAAACGACCGCCGGCGAGCTGACAGGCGACAGGAGCCATAGGCTCCCATTGTACTGCATCGTCGCTGGGGTGTTCAGACACCCCGGCGGCGATGCCGTCTCTCAGCTCGCCGGCCCATCGCCGGAGATGTCTCCCCTTGTAAACGGGGGGCGGCTCTGCTGGCAGGGCGCCAAAAACGTGCGCGCTCCCGCCCGTTGCCATCTTCAGGGCCGTCGCCAAGTGTGACGGTACCCTAAGAGATTGGCAGATCAGACAACATTCAAATTTGTTTGTAAATTGAGTTTCCAAAGAAAAAACATGCGAACAAAGTAATTAATCTTCACAAATTAAAATGTTCCTAATTATGTTACAGGGTCTATCCAGATACCAAAGCATAATAAACGTATTGTATAAAAACACTAACAAAATCCATAAGCTCACCGCTGCCACTCAATGCCACTTGTCTGGTTCTCACTACATATTCTCATCCCTGTCACCCGCACCAGAATCCTTGGTGCCCTTCTGCGTAACCATGCAAAAGATGACAGCATGAGGACGTCAAGAAATGCGCCATGACCTCCCAAGCGCATGTACATACTCCCAGAATAGTGCGAAAGGCAGAAGTAGAGGGGATCAGAAGTTGGGAAGAGCACAAAACAAGTGGTGGTGAGGATCAGAGGAGTATAATAATTTAGGTTTTAACCTTATGATGGGTCAGAAAAATGGAAGCAAGTGGAGAACGCAGATTTTTGTAAACATCAGAGACTTCCATTCCACTTAAATCTATTCACCAATCTCTACTATACACCCTAAAATCAAAGGGGTAGGGTTGTCTTCAAGAAGCTTTTCATTTTGAATACTTACAGTAAATTAAAAGGAAAACATGCAAGACCAAGGACAATGAATATTCTGATCCCAGAACACCCCTTGTCAGTGTATCATCAATTAGAAAACACAAAGACCCTAGTTATTATAAGAACAATAAACAATAGAGCACTGTATTAACAGTACTTACTTGGACAAATATTTTCAAATACATCCGGTTGTGAAGTTGCAAAAATTTCAAGTAGAAATGGCTGATTGGAGGTGCCATCGATCACATGAACCCATCGATAGATCCAGAAATCTTCCCGTTCATCTGCAGGAATGACACAGCATCAAATTATATTTAACACTGAAGGCTAAGAGTGATATCGGGACTCACATTTTCCATGTGTGTCACCAAATAATGATTTCACATGAACATATTAAAAGTGAATCTATAAACAGGTTATTGCTATGGAATCTGATAGCAGCATGATGTAGAAACCCAGAACCTAATTCCAGCAATGTGTAGCTGACTGGGCTGCTTGGTGTAGTGGTGATAAAATCCCTGTTTTATCTGATGAAGATGTAGCAGAGCCAAGACTTGAGCTGTGTATAACCCTGTCCACATCTCTGATTGGCAGCTTCCTGTGAACACGGCACTGTAGGATGCCAATCTGTGCTGTGGGCAGGGTTATACAGAGGAGCTGGATCGGCCTGCAGAAAACATGTAGACCAGTAGAGATAATCTCCTGCTGATAAAAGGCTGATTATATTAGAATGTGCGCTGAAGTTCCTAGAAGTGACAAATCCCTGGAATCAGGCTCTTTACGTCTACATTCTGCTCATCTCACATTAAACTGTAACAACCTGCTGACAGATTATCTAAACCTTTTTTGACAGGGTTAGAACCTGCTAAAATAATGGTTCTACAAAGCAAAAGAAAGTAACGTGCTACTCAATTAACCTCAGTATTCACTTCTGGATAGTCTTCACGTACAAATACCCCGAACTTACCTTTTTTTCGTAATCTTTCACATCTTCCAACATAGGTTACAAGTCCGATTACATCGCAGACTCTGTTGTGAGGTAGACTATTAAATTCGGATCTAAAAATTAATAAGATGACAATGGCTTAGAATTTCTTTTTATAACTATTTCAACAAAATGTGTTGGTGCTCTGCAAATCCTCAATTAATTAGAAATTTTGTATAATTATTTTTTTCCTTGAAAATATAGGACACTTTTTTTTATTTCTTTGAACATATCTATTATATAATCACGAATGGGTTTTTTGCCCCTTTTGAGACCGCTCTCGCTGCGAGTCAGCGTGGTCATGTGGATACGAACGAAGCATTGGCCGCGAAGCGGCCATTGCGAGTCAGAGACTCGCTCTGCTAGAATCCCGATGCATTGTGCATCGGGCACCCATCTAGTTTTACATAATTGTGGTTCTACTTTCAGAAAACAATGTTACTTCCAGACACCGTTCACACTCCGCTTTATACTCACCAACAGTTACACTTGTGGTCTGGGGTGCTGCAGCCTGGAAAATGCAACATTTTCTTTTATAAATAGTATGTTTTGCCATGTGACATCTATGAGCATTTGCATCAGGCTGGGGCACATGTCCTAACAAGATAGCCATCAATATATTGTGTGTAACGGAACCTTTAGGCAGAGATATCTGTGCAGACATTGCTTGCAACTTACTGGTTGCAGTGAAATCATGGCCACATTGTTCTATTTTGTTGCCGTGTACAAATGTAAAAATGTGTCCATGATTTCACTGCAACCAGCAAATTGCCAGTGAAATTGCATGCAATGTTGCGACGTGTAACAGTACCCTAAGAGTCAGGATGTGGCTTGCTTAACATTCCAAGAAGCAGCTTTTTTTTTTTATTCTTTTCTTATAATCGGTCAATATTTCTTAGAATCTGTCATTAGATTACTTAGAACTTTCTAGAATGCAACCATTAAGTTTCACACTCCGCTTTACAAACCCTGTGCAGTCTGATCCTGCAGTCACTTCTCTATCTTCTACTTCATGTGAACCTACTTAATGAAAGACAGCATAAAAGTAGGACACTAGTGGAAGGGAGCACGACTGCAGGACCAGACTATAAAAGGTCTGTAACCATGGATGCATATATGGTCTACATACAGTTAGGGCCAGAAATATTTGGACAGTGACACAAGTTTTGTTATTTTAGCTGTTTACAAAAACATGTTCAGAAATACAATTATATATATAATATGGGCTGAAAGTGCACACTCCCAGCTGCAATATGAGAGTTTCCACATCCAAATCGGAGAAAGGGTTTAGGAATTATAGCTCTGTAATGCATAGCCTCCTCTTTTTCAAGGGACCAAAAGTAATTGGACAATGGACTCTAAGGGCTGCAATTAACTCTGAAGGCGTCTCCCTTGTTAACCTGTAATCAATGAAGTAGTTAAAAGGTCAGGGGTGGATTCCAGGTGTGTGGTTTTGCATTTGGAAGCTGTTGCTGTGAGCAGACAACATGCGGTCAAAGGAACTCTCAATTGAGGTGAAGCAGAACATCCTGAGGCTGAAAAAAAAGAAAAAATCCATCAGAGATAGCAGACATGCTTGGAGTAGCAAAAAAGAGAATTTTGTTTACGTACCGTAAATTCTTTTTTCTTTAATCATCAATGGGAGACCCAGACAATGGGGTTTAGGGCACTGCCCTCCGGAGGTCACACTAGGTACTACAAGTTTGTAGACACCGCCTCCTCCGCTTATAAACCCCTACCGCAGGGAACATCCTCAGTTTGGTCCATAAGCTGCGAGGAGAAAATAAACCACACCCGAAACATCGGGAAGAATGCCGTGCACAGACGGTTCAACAACCCGGCCAACACTGTCTCAACAGAGAGCAGAACAAATGCAAAACATGCAAAGGAACAACTGGGTGGGTGCTGGGTCTCCCATTGATGATTAAAGAAAAAAGAATTTACGGTACGTAAACAAAATTCTCTTTTTTCTGGTCATCATAATGGGAGACCCAGACAATGGGGATGTCCTAAAGCAATACCCCAGGGCGGGAAGAGTTCCTCAACAAGACGGATAACACATGGTTCCCTTCAAAGGTGGGCAACCGCCGCCTGGAGAACCCGCCTGCCCAGACTTGCATCCGCAGAGGCATGGGCATGCACCATATAGTGCTTAGAGAAAGTGTGCAGGCTGGACCAAGTGGCCGCCTGACACACCTGTAGAGCAGACGCTCGATGTCGCAAGGCCCAAGAGGCACCTACAGCCCTGGTAGAGTGAGCCTTCAATCCCACCGGGAGAGGCAAACCAGAGGACCGGTAAGCCTCTTGAATGGAAGCCTTAATCCATCTGGCCAAGGTTGACTTCGAAGCCGCGGACCCCTTACAGCGACCTGTCGTAAGAACAAATAAGGAATCCGAACTCCTGAAGGAGGCGGTCCTGGACACATAAATGCGTACAGCTCTCACGAGATCCAGAGTATGGAGGTCGCGCTCCACCTGATGAACGGGAGCGGGGCAAAATGATGGGAGAACAATCTCCTGGTTCAGGTGAAAAGTTGAAACCACCTTCGGCAAGAATTCTGGCCGTGGGCGCAACACCACCTTGTCTTGGTGAACCACCAGAAAGGGTGACTTGCACGATAGTGCAGCCAATTCTGAGACCCTCCTTAGAGACGTAATCGCCACCAGAAAGGCCACTTTCTGGGACAGACGAGATAGAGAAACATCTCTCAACGGCTCAAACGGCGGTTTCTGTAATGCCGCCAGGACCATGTTAAGGTCCCAAGGGTCCAGAGGTCTCTTGTAGGGCGGAACCATCCGCGACACCCCCTGCAGAAATTGACGCACCTTCGGGAGGAGCGCCAATCGCCTGTCAAACAGCACCGAAAGTGCTGATACTTGACATTTCAAAGAGCCAAGGGATAATCCCAACTCCAAACCCGACTGTAAGAAAGCCAACAACGTCGGGATGGACAAGGGCCAAGGAGACCGTCCACCAGAGGCACACCAGGTAAAAAAGATCTTCCACGTCCGGTGGTACATCTTCCTGGAAACAGGCTTCCTAGCCCGATTCATAGTGGCCACCACTGTAGGGGAGAAACCCCTAGATGTCAGGAGCCAGGCCTCAAGAGCCATGCAGTCAATCTGAGGGCCCTGGAATTGAGGTGGAAGAATGGGCCTTGTGCGAGTAAATCTGCGCGTTCTGGAAGAGCCCACCTGTGTCCGCCTGACAGTTGCCACAGGTCCGGATACCAGGACCTCCTGGGCCAATCTGGAGCCACTAGAATGGCTATCCTGCACTCCGACCTGATCTTCCACAGGACCCTGGGAATCAGAGCCAGAGGAGGGAACACATACGGCAGTTGGAAGCTGGACCAACTCAGTATCAGAGCATCCGCCCCCAGGGACTGAGGATCCCACGATCTCGCCACGTACTGGGGCACCTGATGATTCAGCCTTGAGGCCATCAGATCCACGTCCGGAGTGCCCCATCTGCTGCAGATGTCCCGGAAGACGTCTGGATGCAGGGACCACTCTCCGGCGTCCATCCCCTGCCGGCTCAGGTAGTCGGCCTCCCAGTTCTCGACCCCTGGGATGTGAACTGCGGAGATCAAGCAGTCGTGTTCCTCCACCCACGATAGGATGCGGTGGACTTCGGCGAGGGCCTGAGCGCTTCTGGTCCCTCCCTGATGATTTATGTAGGCGACGGCCGTCGCATTGTCGGACTGTACCCGAATGGGTCGTCCTGCCAGGAATTTCTGAAACGCCAGGAGCGCCAGATAGACCGCCTTGATCTCCAGGACGTTGATCTGCAACGTCGACTCCGCCTGAGTCCAGAGGCCTTGAGCCCTGTGGTGTAAGAACACCGCCCCCCAGCCCTTCAGACTGGCGTCGGTGGTCACCACTAACCAAGAAGGTTTGAGGAAGGATCTTCCCCGTGACAAGTGACGTGGCTGGAGCCACCACTGCAGGGAGTCCCTGGTCGGTTGTGACAGGGCCACCAACCGATTCAGAGAGATCGCTCTCTTGTCCCACCGGCGAAGAATCTCCAGCTGGAGAGGACGGAGACGAAACTGTGCAAATGGCACCGCCTCTATTGCCGCTACCATGCGCCCCACCAGTCTCATCAATTCCCGAAGGGATGAGTGAGGTGACAGGAGAACGTGCTGTACTCCTGAGTGGATCGCCAGCTGCTTGGCCTGAGGTAGAGACACCAGGGCTGAGTCCGTGTGGAAGTCCATGCCCAGATATGTCAAAGACTGGGTCGGAACCAGGGTCGACTTCTGAGTATTGAGAAGCCACCCGAACTGTTCCAGAGACCTCATGGTCGCTTCCAGGCTCACCCGACAAAGGTCTTCCGATGGCGCCCTGACCAATAGGTCGTCCAGATAGGGTATGACGGCGTGACCCTGCACATGCAGGAGGGCCATCATAGATGCCATCACCTTCGTGAACACCCTTGGTGCAGAGGCCAACCCGAAGGGTAGGGCCACAAATTGGAGATGTTCGTCCCCCACTGCGAATCGTAACCAGCGCTGATGAGCCGGTGCAATGGGCACGTGAAGGTAAGCGTCCCTGATATCGATGGACGCTAGGAAGTCTCCCTGCGACAGAGCCGCGATAACGGAACGTAGGGATTCCATGCGGAACTTCCGCACCAACACGTGACGGTTGAACAATTTTAGGTCCAGGACCGGTCGAAAGGAGCCGTCCTTCTTTGGGACAATAAAGAGGTTGGAGTAAAAACCCCTGAACCTCTCTGCCGTGGGCACTGGGACCACTACTCCGTCTCTGCGGAGTCCCTCCAACACCCGGAGAAAAGCCTGAGTCTTTTCTGGGGATGGAACAGACCGATGGAATCGGGATAATGGTTTTGACGTCAGCTCTATCCTGTAACCTCGCGAGACTACGTCTCGAACCCACTGATCTTGAACGTGAAGTAGCCACTTGTCCTGAAAGCGAGACAAGCGGCCCCCCACCTGTGGGGAGGCAGGATGAAAGAGTGAGTCATGTAGAGGCGGGTTTGGGGGTGGTAGTTGCCGCCCCCGCCGGCTTCTTTGGACGACTCTTGGAGCGCCACTGAGAAGCGGGCTTGCCCCCTCGGTCCGTGCGAGCGGACGGTGCTGATGACTGTGAGCCGGACCGAAAGGACCACTGCTTTGGGTTCCTCTTAACGGTATACCGTGGCTTAGGCTTATTCTGCGGTATCTTAGACTCAGCAGAATCCTTGATCAGCTTGTCCAGTTCGGTACCAAAAAGCCTGTCACCAGCGAACGGAAGATTCTGCAGAATCTTCTTAGATGTGGCATCTGAGTCCCAAAGACGCAGCCACAACAACCTGCGGATCGCTATCGCATTGGCCGAGGCCACAGCTGAGCGAGTGGCAGTTTCCAGAGACGCCGTCCTGGCGTAGTCCGCATAGGCCCTTGCTCTCTCAGTGAGTGCCAGGACCTCCGGACTGGACTTTGCCAGGTCAGTGATACCATCCAAGCAGGTAGTAATCGCTTGTAAGGTCCAGACCGTGGCAAAGTTAGGGGCAAATGACGACCCCACCGCCTCATAGGAAGACTTGGCGAGTTGCTCGACCTGTCTATCAGTAGCATCCTTCAGCGAGGAGCTATCAGAGGCAGAGAAAAGGGAGCGTGCAGCAATTCTAGTCATGGAAGCGTCCACCTTTGGAGACTGCGACCATTCCTGAAGCACCTCCTGGGGGAAGGGGAAGCGATTGTCTTTAGGTTTGCGGACATAGCGCCGCCCAGGATGTAACCTGGGTGCTCTAACCACCCTTCCAAAATTAGTGTGGTCCATGAAGGATCCACTTGGTCTAGCCTCTGGCCGCAGCCATTGATAGACCTCCTTCGGGTGCACGACAACCTCTTCAGGGGGAGTCACGAGACGCAAGGTCTCATTGATGGAGGACACCAGATCCTCCACCCCGTCTGGAGGTTCAGACACAGACACAGACCCGAAGTTTGAACCCCCATCATCTTCCTCACCATCAGAGGAACGCTCCTCCTCAGAGAGAGCCTGGAGCTCGGGTGAATCCTCACGACGAGCCCGCTTAGGGGGTCTCACAGCAGAAGAGGGAGACACCCGGGGGTAACTGGAAGGAGTAGCTGGGTTTTCCAGTCTCCTATGCAGTGCCTCCAGTGACTGCGACATGGAGGACATCTGGGACAGCAGGGATTCATTGATCCTATTCTGCGTTTCCCATGGCCCTTGGATTACCTGAATCTCAGGGTATAGCACCGGAGCTGCTGCTGCCTCAGCTGAGCCAGCCCGGGCTTCTGGGCGTCCGCAGTTATTGCAGGACCCCTCCACCAAAGTTCCCTTGCAGGTAGCACAGGTAATGGTGTTATCCGCCGCCTTAGCAGCATGCTTTTTAACTGAGGACATATCCACAGTAGGGGTTGAGGCCAAGGCCAATAGACAAAACAAACCGGGAATCCCGGTGGCTTACCGACCGCAGTAACGCGGTGGGAGGAAGCGGTGTGTGTGTGTGACCTCCGCGAGTTCCGGTCTCCCTCTGAAGTGCAGACACGTGCTGCCGTAGATCCCAGCCGGGAAGTGAGAGAGAAGATGGCCGCCGCCAGCACAGACGTGGGCGGCGCCGGGAACACGCGGGAAGCACACGCACACGCCCCCCGGTGACGTCACCGTAAGGACTGCCTCTCCTCCTCCAAGCAGCCTCTGTAATGGAGGTGCTGGAGCCCGCAGCGCGGGAAAAACAGTGCGAAATCATCATGCACACATACCCAAACTGTCATCACATACAAAACATGCACAGTCTACGGCCTCAGCCCCTGTGACACACAGGGCGGTCAGCCAGGGTGACCCCAGCACAGGGTACACCGCCAGATCCGCGGACCCGAGGGTAACGCGCGGTCTGAGTGCCAGGACACATGAAGTGCCAGACACTACCCCCAGGCACACAGGAGACACAGAGTGCCTCAGTGCCGGTCCGGTCTGTAAGCACCATTTAGGGAGGCCTCGGACGGGGGTTCAGCCCAGTCCGGAGTGTAAGCACCATTTAGGGAGGCCTCGGACTGGGCTGGCTCCAGTCCGGTCTGTAAGCACCATTTAGGGAGGCCTCGGACGGAGCGGAGCTGTGCAAGGCTCCCATCTCCCACTCTCCAGAGCCCCCAGAGAGGGATGGAAAGGAGCGCAACAGCGTACCGGGAGAACACAGAGTGTCCAGGCACTAGGCCCTCCGGTACCTCCACCAGCGTGTGCCACAAAGGGTGAGCGGGAAGGCTGTCGCAGGTCCCGACTAGGACCATATTACCTTGTCTTCAGACGCCATCACGTAAGTAGTGAGAGTGCAGTGAAGTGCAAGCAAAGCGTGATCCTCCGAGCACACTAAGTTTAAAACTGAGGATGTTCCCTGCGGTAGGGGTTTATAAGCGGAGGAGGCGGTGTCTACAAACTTGTAGTACCTAGTGTGACCTCCGGAGGGCAGTGCCCTAAACCCCATTGTCTGGGTCTCCCATTATGATGACCAGAAAATCAACAGTTGGGTACATTCTGAGAAAAAAGGAATTGACTGGTGAGCTTGGGAACTCTAAAAGGCCTGGGCGTCCACGGATGACAACAGTGGTGGATGATCGCCGCATACTTTATTTGGTGAAGAAGAACCCGTTCACAACATCAACTGAAGTCCAGAACACTCTCAGTGAAGTAGGTGTATCTGTGTCTAAGTCAACAGTAAAGAGAAGACTCCATGACAGTAAATACAAAGGGTTCACATCTAGATGCAAACCATTCATCAATTCCAAAAATAGACAGGCCAGAGTTAAATTTGCTGAAAAACACCTCAAGAAGCCAGCTCAGTTCTGGAAAAGTATTCTATGGACAGATGAGACAAAGATCAACCTGTACCAGAATGATGGGAAGAAAAAAGTTTGGAGAAGAAAGGGAACGGCACATGATCCAAGGCACACCACATCCTCTGTAAAACATGGTGGAGGCAACGTGATGGCATGGGCATGCATGGCTTTCAATGGCACTGGGTCACTTGTGTTTATTGATGACATAACAGCAGACAAGAGTAGCCGGATGAATTCTGAAGTGTACCGGGATATACTTTCAGCCCAGATTCAGCCAAAAGCTGCAAAGTTGATTGGACGGCGCTTCATAGTACAGATGGACAATGACCCCAAGCATACAGCCAAAGCTACCCAGGAGTTCATGAGTGCAAAAAAGTGGAACATTCTGCAATGGCCAAGTCAATCACCAGATCTTAACCCAATTGAGCATGCATTTCACTTGCTCAAATCCAGACTTAAGACGGAAAGACCCACAAACAAGCAAGACCTGAAGGCTGCGGGTGTAAAGGCCTGGCAAAGCATTAAGAAGGAGGAAACCCAGCGTTTGGTGATGTCCATGGGTTCCAGACTTAAGGCAGTGAATGCATCCAAACTATTCGCAACAAAATATTGAAAATAAAAATATTTTGTTTGGGTTATGTTTATTTGTCCAATTACTTTTGACCTCCTAAAATGTGGAGTGTTTGTAAAGAAATGTGTACAATTCCTACATTTTCTATCAGATATTTTTGTTCAACCCTTCAAATTAAACGTTACAATCTGCACTTGAATTCTGTTGTAGAGGTTTCATTTCAAATCCAATGTGGTGGCATGCAGAGCCCAACTCGCGAAAATTGTGTCACTGTCCAAATATTTCTGGCCCTAACTGTAGGTACCGTAGACCTAAAAAGATAGCAAGTATGCAGTCTTCACTCTTAAAAGGGGTTGTTCCAAGACCAAAGTTGATGTTAATCAATAAATCTTGGAATAGCAATAATTTCCACAATTGAATGTGTTTAAAAAAACAAAACAAAACAAAAAAAACGTTCCTGTACTGAGATAATCTTATATACCGTATTCAGGGCCGGTTCCAGGTTTTTGTTGGCCCAGGGCGAAAGAGACTCAGTGGGCCCCTTAAACACTCACTGCCCACAGCTGCACGTCTGCACCTTTAGCCGCACGCCAGGTTAAGGCCCCTTTCACATCAGCGGTTTTTGCCGTTCGCGGCAGATGCAGTGAAAAAAATTAACGCATAACCGCTGCACTTGTGGCACAGTTGCGGCAAGCCCCATGCAATGTCTATGGGGCTTGCTGTAAGTGTGCGGCAGGTGCGGCAAGTGCGGTTTCGGCACTTGCGGTCGCGAAAAAAAACGCAGTCAGCCGCGTTTTTTTGCGGCCGCACCTGCCGCGAGTGCCGATACCGCACTTGCCGCACCTGCCGCAAGCCCCCATAGACATTCTAATGGGGCTTGCCGCAAATGCAGCGGTTATGCGTTAATCGCGGCAGATGCGTTTTTTTCACCGCATCTGCCACGATTGGCGAAACCTGCTGATGTGAAAGCAGCCTTAGGGGCTTGCGGTAAGTGTGCGGCAAGTGCAGTTTCGGCACTTGCGGCAGCGAAAAATACCGCTGTCAGCCGCGGTTTTTTTGCGGCCGCACTGTGCCGCAAGTGCAGCGGTTATGCGGTAATCACGGCAGATGCGTTTTTTTCACCGCATCTGCCGCGATCGGCAAAAACTGCTGATGTGAAAGGGGCCTTAGACGGGTGAAACTAGAAAAAACCTTCCTATTAATTAAACAGGACCTGTCATCCTCCCATACATACTGATGTAATTGCAGCACTGAATGCAGCATGTCTGCTGCATTCAGGCAAGGAGTCCCCCATCCCTTGAGCCCCTCCTGCGGTGACGTTAGATCTTGCCTGGGGGCAGGAGGCACTACGCAGGCGCGGGATTCTAGGAGACAAGGAAAAGATGGCGGCGCACGGAGAGCATAGAGGAATGACTGACACCAGAGAGGCTGGAGATAGACACTTGAAAAGCCCGCCTCCCTGTCTTGGGTCAGGTTTGGCACAGATTTCATAAAAATCTTTATTTCAGTGAATCAAGGGAGCAAAAATACTGTAGCCACCATCTCAAAATGCAGCCTTAGTGCTGCAGAAGGTGGCTATTTTATCTTTAGATCATGTCCCACGTGATCAGCCCCACAATGCAGGGACAGATTGTGATAGCTTGGGGGGCATAAAGTAGATGACAGGTTCCATTTAAGCCTCAATAGAGCAGAAGGACACGTTTGACAACATGTGCACTATATTATCATTCAAACTCTTGCTAACTAACCATGGCTGGCCAGATACATTAGACAGTTGTTACCCAAATGATGCTTTGTTGATAGTTGATCTGACAGCCTCTCCCATACACAGGAGTTTGTTTGGCCGAGATCCTGTGATCTCCATGTCTGTCAGGCAGGTATCTCAGGATAAAACAATGCGATTAAAATGATAAATGGCTAGCTAATATACCTTTATCTACACTACAGGAGGCAACATAAGTGGGTCATTTTTTGTGGAATTAATATTTTGCAAGTGTGTAAAAAAAAAAAAAAAAAAAAAATAAAAGATTTTTGCAGGGGTGCCAGGACAAAATAGAGCACATGTCTAGAACATATGTGATATTAATTCACCTTGTGACAAACTGATATTTCACAGCTGGCAAATTCCAATCCGACTTCACTTTGCTTTCTGGGATGATGGTGATTTTGGGTGGAGGATCGCGGGCATTTAGACTTATTTCTAAAAACAAAATTGAAGAAAGCCATTCTGATGAAACAATGTCTAGATATCCATACTGCAAAATTAAATGATAGATTATTTTTACTGATGAAATTCTCTACTGGGTTTACACTATTGTTCAAACATCACAGGTTTGTTGCAAATTTACAAACTAGAGTGTAAGTTTTCTCTTTGTGAAGTGTGACATGCCAGTTCTGGCGTGCTAGTATAAGGAGACTTAAGCGCCTGCAATGCTCCTCTGAAAAATTAAATATGCAAATTGTCTCTTCAGAAGAGAGATTTACCACTGGTACTACCTACTGGAAGTAGCCATCCCAAAAGTCAAAATCAACACTTTAACTATCCTGGTCATATGCCTTAAGGTACCGTTACACAGGGGAGATGTGGCAGCGATGTCAGAAGTGATGCCGCGGGTGCACGCTCGCTTCCGACATCGCTGCCGTACCTGTCACACATATAAACAAAGAAAAAAGGGGGACACAAAGAGGCGCAAATGGGTCTGATCGTTTAACGGATAAGGTAGTACTGTCATAGGTGTATGTGCTCACCTGATCCAGTTGTGTTTCCCCACAACTGGTAAATTAGCTCAGACAGCTGCTGCTGGATCCGCACTCCTACGTAACAGTGTTGATGTATCCAAGAAAAAGACCAGAGAGAGATCGTGCTTTAGTGATCCGCGCTGCCGTCCCACCGTACCCAAATAAATGTCAGATACAAAAAGATGGAAGCGTGGTGTATGTTTGGGCGCTGAGGTAAGGAAGATCTCTGATGCTGGCTTCTTTTCTGGACTTTATTAAAATAATTGCAGTTATAATTATTCAAGCTAAAGGCTCTCAAAACCCACGATGCATTTCGACGTGCACACACGTCTTTCTCAAGTGAAATCTTGATTTAATAAGCTTATCTACGGGCTGTGGTTTATAACCAGACCAGGTGAGTTTAAACGCAAAAGAACCGACCGCTAACAGCCCCATGTGTACAGGTGCACTATAAGCTGTTGTTTTTTCCTTTACAAATAAATGTCAGGGAAGCCAAGAGTATGCAATCTGCTTCTTTATTCCATCAGTATTTCCATCCAATGCTTTTTGGTACAGACCTTGTACCTTTCTCAGGGATATGCTGGATATGTTCAGGTACGGTGGGACGGCAGCGCGGATCACTAAAGTACCTGTCACACAAGCAGATGTTGCCTGTAACGCTGCGGTGATGTTGGATGATGCCCAGCAAGCGATACGCTGCAATGCTGCGAATAGACAGCATCGCTGGCAACATCGCTATTGCAGTGTCACACAGCAAGATGCAGCCAAATTTCTGTTGCGACATCGCCAGGTTTTCCAACATGTTGGAAAACCTGGCACATTGCAACCAGCGATTTATTGCAGTTGCATTGTGCTGTCACATAGCACAATGCACTTGTGATGTCGTCGCACATTGCTAAACCTGGGATTTTTCAGCAACGTTGCGGGCGAGATCGTGCCGTGTGACGGTACCTTTAGTATAGAAGTCAAACCAGAATCTTAATTTGCAGACAGTGTTTCAGGGTGTTAGCCCCTCGTCATAGCAAATCATGGCTGTGGAGTCAGTGTTCATTTTTGGTAGAGTCAGAGTCGGATTCAGGGAAATTGAGGTTGGAGATTTAGCTCACTGACTGCAAACCAGGGCTGTGGGGTCAGAGTCCATTTTGATGGAGTAGAATTCAGGAATTTTGAGGAGTCGGAGGTTTGGTTTACGGACTCCACTGCCGTGGTGCACAGTACAAGATCTGATTTGACTTGGTTAGAGGCTATTAATAGGGATTTAAAGGATAACATTTTTAGTATGAGGAGATAGAAATGCCTGCAAAGAAAATACATGTGGCTGTTGAATTCATAATCTGAACCTTCAAAAAACTAGGACCCTAAAAAAACAAAAAAAAAAAAAAATGAAGTGCTGCCTTGTTTGAGCCACTTAAAGATGCTGCCAAGAATGGAAGAGAATAATAAAAAAAATAAAGATTCTGGGTCGAAAAGCTGTAAAATGTCCTAACATATTTGCGATGTTGACGTTTTCATGCCAGTTTGAATCAGCTCTGCTAAATTAAATGAGGCCAATTTACACGTGGTTGTGGCCACATCGGCCTGTCAATTTAATCAAAAGTGCCCGCTTTTGCACAATAAGATGCTACTCCAGTTCCTGATTAGAGCAGCACTTCTGGTGCATGCACAGAGGTTCTCAACACTAAAGGTACCGTTACACGACAAAATATCGCCTGCAATATTGCCCCAAAGTCACGTGGTGTGGTCAATTGCAATTGATATCATGAGTGCGTCGTGTCGTGTAACAGGGCGATGCGACTCCAATTTATCGCTGGAGCGACATCGCCTGATTTATTTGTACTCACTTAAATCAGGCGATGTTGCATAAGCGATGTGGTAGGATCGCTCAGTGTGACACCAAAATAGTGATGATGAAAGAAACTTCCCCTATTCATTACATTGATAAATATCGTTCGCTGGGTTGCTTATACCCAACGAACGAAAGTTGCTTTCATCATCCTAGTTGCGTTGCCTACGATATCTCCCCGTGTAACAACTACAAGGCAATCTTGGAAGAGTGCCAAAAACGTGCGCTCCCGTGAAATTGCAGGCAATATTGAATCAATATTGCGTCGTGTAACGGTACCTTTAGAGGAATAGCTAATTAATGAAATTGGCACCTTCTACTCATGAAGACAGTCTTCATGAATTAGCCCCTTTGTTTTTTTGTTCAGTGCCTTTTTTTCCCCCAATGGCCTGATCTGGAATTGTTTTCAAATCAAGCTAAGGCTGCGTTCACACGTTGCGTATTTTTACGCACACGTATTTTTACGCGCATAAAAATACGCGACTGCGTTTTTTTACGCGCGTATTTCCAGTGCTTATAATGGGGCCTATGGAAAATACGCGCGTAAAAAACTGGAAAGAATTGACATGTTCATTTTTTTTACGCGCGTATTTTTACGCTGCGTAAAAATACGCAACGTGTGAATGGCAAAAGTGAATGTCCATTGACTTTGCTGGGAAATACAGATGCACATTCTTCTGGAGAAAATACGCGCGTCAAAATACGCACTGTGTGAACGCAGCCTAAGGCCCCATTCACACACTGCTTTTTTTTGCTGCGTATTTTTAAGCACAAGCTCATCACAAGCCAGGAGTGGGTGATTAAACATATAAGTGGAGCACTTGTTTCTATTAGACCTTTCCTCTGAGTTTGTCACTCCTGGCTTTGATTGTTCCACTCCTGGCTTTTTTGGAGCTTGTGCGTAAAAATACGCAGTAAAAAAAGCAGTGTTTGAATGGGGCCTATGGCTACGTTCACACATTTGCGTATTTTGCTGCGCTTTTTGCCGCGTTTTTTCGGCCGCGCAAACAAGCGCAGCAAAATACGCAGGGGCTTTCACACACTGCGCTTTCTTTCCCCCAGAAAGCGCAGTGATGTCACAGAGGGGAGGAAGAATCCTGCTTCCTCCTCCCCTCTGACATGTGTGACCGCCCCATTAAAAAAGAATGAATACATCACCTTCCGACGCCTTCTGCCGCTGTGCGATCCTCGGTTCTAAGTCAGATCTCTTCTGACAGGACCTGTGATGACGTCAGAGGGGGGCGGTTACCGGGCGGTCCCATAGCTGATTGGCTGCTCGCGGTCACATGACCGCGAGTGCCCGGGAACGCCCCCCCCCTCTGACGTCATCACAGGTCTTAGAACCGAGGATCGCACAGCGGCAGAAGGCGTTGGAAGGTGATTTATTCATTCTTTATTTTTCACACACTTGCTTTTGTTTAATTTAGATTTCACAGTGTTTATTAATACACTGTGAAGTCTAATGGGGCGGTCACAGCTGTCAGAGGGGAGGAGGAAGCAGGATTCTTCCTCCCCTCTGGGAGAATACGCAGAAGTAGCTGCGTAAACAATTGACATATCAATTGTTTACGGAGCTGCGTTTTCTCCCGGAAAACGCACTGCGTATTTTTACGCAATGTCTGCACTGCAAAGTGAATTTCCCATTAACTTTGCAGGCAGACATAAGGCACATTGCGTATTTTGAAAAGCGCGCGTAAAAAAACGCGGCAAAATACGCAATGTGTGAACGCAGCCTAAGCTGCCATACTAAAGATAATTTTTTATTAGTTTGACAGCCCCTCGTTTTAACATGTCGACTTAGGAGTATTCCAGTGAAACCCCCACATTAATCTTGGTGTAAGCATCAACACCCCCAGCTATCTGCAGAAAAGGATGGAAAAGAATGTATTTCACCATCGCCATCAGTCTGATTAAAGGCCCTGTTACATGGCACGACGTTGGAACAATGTCGGCAATGATCTCGTGGGCTCGCGGTCGTTTCAGACATCGTTTTGACATTGTTTGTGACATGTCAGACGTCTAGATATCGTGGACAACTCACCAACGATGTGAGAAGGTATCGTTCGTACAACCCAGCAAACAATACCTGCTTATTGCTGTGAATGGGCGAAGTCGTAAACGACATCATTATTGCGGTGTCACACACAATGATATAGCAGGCTGGCTGATCGTTGATCGTGTGATTTGAGAACATGCTCTCAAATCTGCGATCAGCAATCCAACGATTTCTCGTTACAACTTGGCAGAGTCACACGCTACCAGGTCGTAACGATGTAGCTGGAACGACTCCAAATCCGTGACATTTAAGCGATATGTTGACGGTGTCGTGCCGTATAACGGGGCCTTAAGATTGAATAGTGGCAGTTCACACAAGCTACCAATACCCAGATCCTGTGCCTAAAGTTTAAAGGGAATCTGTCAGCAAGCTTTTGCTGCCTCATCCGACAGCAACACAACGTAGGCAATGAAACCCGGAATCCAAAGATGCATTAGATAGAATGGCTGGAGCCAGTAATCTGACAGAATCAAAGAATTTAGCTTCAGGAACACAGCAGAGCTGAGACAACTGCCCTTGCTCACACCAGGCTCTCCATAGAGATTGTACATTGACAGTGAGGAGTCAATCACAGCAGGAGGCCTGGCTACCATGCTGCGTGACAAAGTAGTCCTGTAATGGTAATCAGCAGGCGATAATGCCTTTAGATTACACAGACCCTGACGAGAGGCACAGTTGCTTTTTGTTTTTTAACTCCTGCAGCATGCTGTCCTCAGCTTATATAGCAAAAACCTGCTGACAGATTCCCTCTAATCAAAGTTCTTGTGATTCTTGGGGGGGGCTTAGTGGTTGGCCTCCACTGATCTAGCAGTCATCAACCTTCTGGTGGGCATGCGATAACTCATTGAGGAATAGCCCTTATATACGTAGAGGAATACATAGTAACTCTTCCTATGTAGTGATGCATCTGATGTGCAGTTTTCTTAGGCTGGCTTCACACTACGGCTGGGATCCGATCCGTGGCTGTCCGCTTGAGGCAGACAGCCGCGGACTGGGTCAGCACACAGAACTGGAGGGCTAATTTGCCCTCTGGTCTGGTGTGCAGCCATACGCAGCTGCCGCTGCCGATAGCCGCGTTTCTGAACTGTCAGGAGGGGCTGGCGCTGAGCTTCGGCACCATGGAGCTGTCCCCTCTGACAGATCAGGAACGCGGCTCGCTCTTTGCGAGCTGCGGACCTGAGTTATCGGCAGCTGCGCCGACTGTCTGTCTCAAGCGGACAGCCACGGATCGGATCCCAGCCGTAGTGTGAAGGCAGCCTTACAGATATTTGCTAATTGTGAAACGATCTATCAGTCATTTAAAATAACCACTTATATTCCAGTTTCATCCGAACAAACTTCTAAAATGTACACTGTCCACTCGGAAATTAATTGACAGCGAGAGAAGATAAATGATTATATGCACCAAGTTATTTTCTTCCTTCTCGCCATTATAAATCATAACTGCATCCGGAGACAAATACTATATAGAAGCCGAACACACCGGGCTGCCGACACTACCTTGTTTCGCAAGACAGGTTTATTAGATTAGCAAGGGTGGCATGCTCAGGTAATGGCAGAAAGGAACTGCAGCTGGATTAGGGAATATTTAATATGGAAGATGTCGCTATTACAGGCCGATTAGAAAGAGAAGAATCTGACAACCGCACAATATCATCTGAAAGGATGAAACATGGAGAAAATAAAGAGAAGGAACAGATCGGAAAACTTATTAAGGCGGATCTAGAAAACACACGTTTGGTTTTCATTAATAAATAATCCAATGATAGAAGGCAAGACAGCTCAGATCTGAAGTTTAAATAGCAGAAAATAGGATTTCAGCCAGTTTTAGGCGATGGATCACATTAGCCGCACAGTGAGGCGTCTCACCCTGGCGGTTCGCAGCCAGCCCCTTCCTTGTAATAAGGCCCTCGACTCATCCATCAGTCTCTGACAAGTAATTTGCTTAGTTCATGCAGAGAAACAGAAACAAATCCTATCTACTTGTCAACAGGCGATGGTTCAGGAGCAGCGGATGGGAGAAGCTCAGGATTAGCAGAGGATGCATATCTGAACACTATGAAACAGCAAAGCAATGTGGACCCATCGCCACAACAAGATGCTGTAGATTTATAACCATGCATGTCTCTCCTGGAATTGTGGAGAACAAAGTCCAACTCCTTAGTCATTGAGCTTTAAAAAAATGAAAAGACAAAAACACATTTACCTGTAAAATCAGGCAGCTTGGATTGGAGATGACGTATTCACTACTAATACTGTGAACGTTAAAGTACGATATAGTGGATGAAATTTTACATCCCAGAAGTAGAGAACCATAGAAGTGTGGTAAGTTGGATGTGATCCTCAGGCCTACGAACAATTTTTGGCAAATACTGTGGCATGCGGAATCTAAACACTGCAGTAGACACACTAAGGATTCTGCTTGCTGCTTTAACCCCTTCATTTCTTTGGAATTTTTCATTTTCGTTTTTTGCTCCCCTGCTTTCAAGAGCCATAACTTTTTTATTTTTCTATCAATACAGACATATGATGGCTTGTTTTTTGCGGGATGAGTTGTACTTTCAGATGCAATCATTTATTTTACCATATAGCGTACAAGGAAATTGCAAAAAAATTCCAAGTGCAGTGAAATTGCAAAAAAAAGTGCAATCACGCATTTGTTTTTTAGCCGCCATGTTCACTATAGGGTCATTCCATGTCAAGTGATCCAAAAATGAATATTTTTTTTTTCCTGACGTCTTCAGATTTTTTTTATTTTTTTTCTATATGAAGTATAACTTTACTTAATTACAAAAAAAGTTTTGAATTTTTTTCTTTATCAGTTAATTTTTTACAGATTTTTAAAGTTTTAAAAAAGTGCGAATTTTGGCCTGGTATGACTTTACATTTTCTATCATATCTCGGGCTAGAAAGAAGATAGAGAAACAAATTAAACACCGTTCTACTCAGAACTGTCCAGGCTTTCAGCAAATATGTCACAAGAGTATCTTTGCTAATATTTTACCCATGCGATCGCAAACGCAAAATTTTAAAACGCATTTCCGAAAAATCGGCGCGTTTTAAACATTTCAAAAACTGCCCATATGTCTGCCGTGATCTTAGCCACATCTGTACCAAGTTTCAAGTTGGGATTGCAATGGGATCATATTTTAACATATTTTACTATTAATAGCGTTAATGGGTCATTCCATATCAAATGATCTAAATATGAATATTTTTTTTACCTGACGTCTTTAGATTTTTTTATTTTTTTTTTCTATTTGAAGTACAACTTTAGTTAATTACAAATTAAAAGTTTTGAATTTTTTTCTTAATCAGTTAATTTTTTACAGATATTTAAAGTTTTAAAAAAGTGTGAATTTTGGCCTGGTATGACTGTACATTTTTTATCTCGGGCTAGAAATAAGATAATGAAATGGGAGAGGCATCATTTTACTCAGAATGGTAACAGCTTTCATTTGATATGTCACAAGACAAAAAATCAAATTCAAAATGTTGATGCGCAATTGTGAAATAAATGTTAGTTTGAAAATTGTGAAAAATGCCTGCATGTTACTTGTGTTCTTGGTTATATTTGGGCAGAGATTCAACTTGGGACCTGTCAAATTTATATATTTTTTGGTTGTATAAGTTATTACAACTTATTGAATAAAACATTTATATGCAACAAAAAAGAAATACAAAACACAAATCCCGTAAGTGCCAGGATAAATATATCTTAATCATCAGAACACAACGCTCAGCATTTTCAACCTGAATGCATTGAACAAACCAAAAGAAGAAAGGTGATCATATCCTCAAGTGTGATTAAATAAGATTAAATGAACCAAAAATGTTAACCCCTATTTATACAGGTAAATTTGTTTTCTATTATATCACTAAACATGTCATTTATGAAGTGTTTTATAAGAATAGTACAGTAGTTAAATCGTCGTTCTATAAAATATGAACTAATCAAACAATTAATAGTACGTTTTTAAAGTGGCTTTTTATCATCAATTTGTCCCTTCTAGTGGGTGAGATGTAATCTTGTCCATAAGCGCTTACTAGCAATCGCCATTTCCTTTTGTGTCAGAGTATGTACGGCCTGTCACTGAGTTATTATCTGACTTTTTCACAATCTTTGGAGAGTACAGTAGCCAGTCACCAACGCCAATCATATTCACAGGTCACATGGCCCGTTAGGTCATCCATTGCCAATCTTGTGCCGCCTTCTACCACTTCATGGACTTCACTGTCTTTGCTGAATGAAAAAAATCTAAAATTACTTACCGGTAATGGTTTTTTCTGGAGCCACGACAGCACCACCTGAGAGAGAGGACCGCCCATCCAAGATAGGAAACCTCTGAGATAAAAAGGCGGGACCTCTCCTGGACCTCAGTTTAGGTTACAGAGACCGGAGAGGAGAACCCAACAATCATTAGTACGCAAGCACCACCAAAAGAAATCAACAATTCACACCACCCAAACATGACCACACCAACAGGCAATAGGGAGGGATGCGGTGGTGCTGTCATGGCTCCGGAAAAACCCATTACCGGTAAGTAATTTAGATTTTTCCATCATCGCCACGAAAGCACCACCTGAGAGATTTCAGAGAAAAGAAAAATTAGGGAGGGACCACCGCTTGCAGAACCCGTCTATCAAAGGTCACCTCATCAGTGGAAGAAAGATCAAGCCTGTAATGCTTGAAGAAAGTAGAAGGAGAAGACCAAGTAGCAGCCCTACAGATCAATTCTAAGGGGACATCAGCCTTCTTAGCCCAGGACGTAGCCACTGCCCTGGTGGAATGTGCCGTAAGTCCCACGGGACCGGCACCTGACTAGAAGAATAAGCAAGAGCTATGGCTTCACGCAACCACCTAGAAAGGGTACCCTTGGACACTGCCTTACCCCCTAGAGGCCCCCTGAAAGGAAACAAAGAGGGACGGGGACTGAAGCCAGGCCGCGGACTTGTCCAAGTAGGTAAGTAACGCCCTCCTGACATCTAACGTGTGGAGAACCTCTTCCTTCTGATTTGCAGGATGATCACAGAAGGAAGGGAGGACAATCTCCTGCATCCTGTGGAACTTGGTAGCCATCTTGGGAAGATAGGAAGGGTCCACGCGGAGGATGACCCTGTCCTGCAAAATCTGAGTATAAGGCCCCACCACCGACAAGGCCTGCAGGTCACTAATACGTCTGGCCGACGTCAAAGCCACCAACAGGACTACCTACAGAGTAAGGACCTTTGGCGAGGCAGAAGATAAAGGCTCAAAAGGAGGCTTGGTTAAAGCATCCAGAACTAAATTGAGATCCCAAGGAGGCACCTTCGGACAGGGAACAGGAGTGGCCAGCTTGCAGGACTGTATAAACCTCGTCATCCAAGAAGACCCAGCGAGGGGACAATGGTACAGAGCCCCCAAGGCCAAAACTTGGAGGGTATTGACAGAGAGACCCATCTCCCACCCCCTCTGGAGGAATTCTAAAATTGCCGTCACCGGAGCCTCACCCTCTGGACTCGCCCCCGAAGTGGACAGGAATTTTTTTCCACACTTTACCATAAATGTTGGTGGTAACCGGCTTCCGACTGGACATCAGCGTACAAACAAGGCCGTCTGAGAATCCCCTACGCGACAGGAGCCGCCATTCAAGTTCCACGCCGTCAGCCGGAGACCTGCGGATGGTGGACCGGCCCCTGAGACAGGAGAGACCGGGAGAGGGGAGAGTCCAGGGAGCCTGCACGGACAGGCGACTGAGCCAAAAGAACCAAGCCCTCCGGGGCCAGAAGGGCGCTATCATGATGACCCTGGCTCTGTCCTCCCTGATCTTCCGAAGTACTGCAGGAATCATTACCAAGGGAGGGAAGGCATACAGAGGGCCCGAGGACCAGGGGATCAGCAGAGCGTCCACCGCAAAGGGCCGGTCTCCGGAAGTCAGAGAACAGAACCGTTGCACCTGCCTGTTCTCCCGAGTTGCAAATAAATCTATCTCCGGAAGGCCCCACCTGTCCACAATCTGAGCGAAAACCCTCGGATCCAGGGCCCACTCTCCCTGTCGGAGCTGCACCCTGCTGAGAAAATCCGCCCGGGAATTTGCCACCCCCCGTATGTGAAGGGCAGAAAGGGAAACGTGACGGTCTTCCAACAACTGACAAATGTCCCGTGTAACGCCCATGAGAGCCTGAGACCGGGTGCCTGCCTGATGGTTCAAGTAAGCCACCGACACACTGTTGTCGGAGAGAATTCTTAGATAGCGCCCCCGAAGGGAGGGAAGGAACGCAGAAACTGCCTCCCAAACTGCCAGGAGCTCCCGCATATTTGAGGACATCCTGGAGAGGCGTGAGTCCCAGGCTCCCTGAGCGGACAGGTCCCGAAGGTGGGCCCCCCCATCCCCAGGAACTGGCATCCATGGTGCTTACGTTGGAGACGGGACAACCCCACGGGACGCTCACAGAAAGGTGCTCGGGACCAGCCACCACCCCAGAGAATCTAAAGTTGGAGGGGATAGAACAATCTTCGTGTCCAAGGCCGCCCCCAACCTGAGCTGATGCTGGAGAATCTCCCACTGAAGGGCCCGAGAGTGCAACTGTGCCCAGGGGACTGCCAGGATACAGGACGTGAGGGAGCCCAAGAGAGACATAGTCCTCCTTAAAGTCACTCGAGGAGAGTCCCGAACTGCAGAAAAGGGAAGACTGAAGACGCACTTGTTTGTCGTCCGGAAGGAGGCAAAGCTGAGACAGAGTCCAGAATCATCCCTAGAAACAGCTGACGCGTGGCAGGAACTAGCCTGGACTTTTCTTGATTGATAATCCAGCCCAACTGACCCAGGGAAGACTGAACCATCTGCAGACGGTCGAGGCGCTGAGCTCTGGAGTCCCCCACAATCAGCAGATCGTCCAGATACGGAATAATCAAAATCTGCTGACGGCGGAAGTAAGCCATCACCTCCGCCAGCAGCTTTGTGAAAATCCGAGGAGCCATCGACAGCCCGAAGGGGAGAGCCCGATACTGGAAATGGCATAGGGAGCCCCCCATATACACGGCGAACCTCAGAAACTGCTGGTGGTGACGGTGAACCGGAACATGATAGTATGCGTCCTTCAGATCTAGTACCACCATGAAACAATCTGGAAACAATAACCTGATTGCTGATTTCAAAGTCTCCATCTTGAACGAACGCTGGACCGGAAAGCTGTTCAGGTGTTTTAGGTTTATAATCGTCCGGAACGAGCCGTCTGGCTTTGGCACGAGAAACAGCGGGGAATAGAACCCCCTGCCGCATTCGGCTGGAGGAACCGGGGAAACAACTCCTTTTGCCACAAGGGCCCACCATACCTCGCCTAACAGAAAATTGCATTTTTGCGGACTGCTGACAGACGTAACCACCAGGGAGCCCACAGGAGTCGAAGCGAACTCCAGTTTCAACCCGTCTCTAAGGAGACCGAGAGCCCAATCGCAAGCGCCAATACCGGACCAGGCTGGGAGAAAGAGGGCAAGCCTTCCTCCCACCCGGAGCAAGCCGTCACTTAGACTGGTGCTTCCTTGAACAAGAAACCAGCCTTCTTGTCTCTCTTGTCAGCCCAAGCATCTCGGGTCCGACGAGGGGACTTCCACTTGGCAAACAGTGGCTTACGAAAGGACCGACCCCGGAAGGTGGAAGCCGGAATTCCGGAGGGAAAATTTTTCTTATGGTCACTAGCATGTTCCAAGATATCATCCAGCGGTTTGCCAAACAGAAAATCCCCCATACAAGGTAAAGAACACAACTTAGACTTCGATTGGGCATCACCGGGCCAGGCCTTCAACCATAAGGCAGGACGAGCAGCATTAGAGAAGGACGTAGCCTTCGCCACCAATTTCAGGGAGTCAGCCGAGGAATCCGCCAGAAAAGCCGCCGCAGAAAGAGCCAAAAGGAAAGGAAGACAAGATCTCCTCCTTAGGAGCCTTGTCCCTCACCTGAGCCTCCAACTGCTGCAACTAAATCATGAGGGACCGAGCGACCGATGTGCCTGCAATTGAGGGATGAAAGATGCTAGCAGTGGATTCCCAGGAACTACGCAAGTAGCCGTCTGCCTTCCTGTCCAGCTGGTCCTTCAAATTCCCTAAATCCTCAAAGGGGAGAGAGGAACGCTTAGACGCCCGGGCCACAGCTACATCAAGCTTGGGGCATCTATCCCAGGAAGTAGTGGCCTCCTCATCAAAAGGGTACTTCTTTTTAGCCAAATGGGAGAGAGAGCCCTTCTTATCAGGCTTAGTCCAATGATCTTCAATCAAGGCCTGGATCCTCTGATTCAAAGGAAAAGTCCGTCGCTTTTTGGAAGACAGACCACCGAACATTAAATCCTCCACTGAAGAGGGGTCACGGGCATCCACCAACCCCATAGTCGAACGAACGGCCTTAATAAAAAAATCAGTGTCTTTACGGGGAAAACACGACTTCTCATCCCCACTACCATCTGAGGAGGAAGACCCTGAGGAGGATGATGAGGAGGACGTGGGCCGAGGATGAGCGAGACCTGCGTCTCCCCTTGTGAGATCTACGAGCGGCACGGTCAGAAACCAGAGGAAGAGTCCTGGGACTTCTTTCTCTTACGCCCCCTATCCTTCCCGGATTTCTGCAGGGACTTAAACTCTTCCCTCACTAAATCCCTAAGGCTAGAGGCCAGACTGGGAACTGCGCCTCTCACAGTCTCTTCAATGCAAGGGGCACATAAGTCTTTAGGACAGTCATCTGGAAGAGGGACCTTGCAGATAGCACAGTCTTTATGCCTTTGCTTAGCCGCCTTTTTCTTGCTGTCCTATAACAAGCAAGAAGGCGGTGTAAATACATATAGCACAGCCCGAAGGCACTCACCCATCAGAGGCATACCGATTTCCGGGGGGCTTTAGGGTCCACCTCCTGCCTGGATCCCTTCTGAGAGGACTTGTGGCCGCCAGCTTGCTGAGGCTCCCCCGGGTCGGGAGCCGAAAGGTACTGCTGCCCCATCCCACCGTTACCGGCGCTGCCCTCCATGCACTGCCCCACACCTCCGGAAGCTGCTGCAGCGTCTCCCAGCCTCCGAACGCTGGGCGCCGCCATCTTGGCCAGGTCTGCGCATGCGCGGAGCGTCACTTCCGGTCCGCACCCGAAACCGGAAGTAGCGGCTCCCGGAGCGAAATTCAAACCTGCCGCCGGGAAAACCGCTCCCAGGCCCCTCACAGACCCAGGAACGCTGCGCCCAGCCAGGAAAGGATCCCCTTCACCCGGGGCACAGTACTGCAGGGCAGCCACCAACCCTGCAGCTGTGACACCCGGGCGGTGACAAGGGCCGAGAACAAGCCGCTGGTGGCTCTCTCCAGACCCTGTGCCCTCCACCACCGCAGGGGATACCCCGTGGAGGAGCTTCTGCACCCAAGTCCAGAGCCACTGCCTAGGTAAGGACAGCTCTTCCAGCTACCGGGTCAGGCCAGGACCGCATGAGCTTCAGAGGTCTCCCACCTCCATGACAGGAAACCTAAACTGAGGTCCAGGAGAGGTCCCGCCTTTTTATCTCAGAGGTTTCCTGTCTTGGATGGGCGGTCCTCTCTCTCAGGTGGTGCTGTCGTGGCGATGATGGAAAATCCTTGTTTTTATTTCTGTTTTACTACATGGAATGAAAGTGTGGGATTGCTGAGTCCCTTTGATGGGCTCGGCTTCCTGTAACCGATGTTTTAACAAACTCTCCTCCTCTTCGTAGTCCTGGTTTGTACAATATTCAATACAATATTATTCATTCTCAGGTTGAGCTCTAACAAAGTTTTCTCCTATATGTCCTCTCCTGCTTCTAAGCTGTAACATATCAAAATAATACAGTAATGTCTAAAAATCATGGATTATTTGGTGAATATAGACCCCACACTTTTAGACCACAGGCTGAACAGATCTGAATTCAAGATTTTCGAATTGACACTATAATAGTTAAATATTTTAAAATATGATCCCATCGCGATCCCAACTTGAAATTTGGTACAGATGTGGCTAAGAGCACAGCAGACCAGTGTGCAGTTTTTGAAATATTTAAATTATGCCGTTCTTTTCGGAAATGCGTTTTAAAATTTTGCTTTTGCGATCGCATGGGTAAAAAAAAAGATACTCTTGTGACATATCTGGTGAAAGCCTGGACAGTATTGAGTAGATTGGTGTTTATTTTGTTTCTCTATCTTATTTCTAGCCCGAGATAAAAAAATGTAAAGCCGTACCAGGCCAAAATTTGCCCTTTTTTAAAACTTTAAAAATCTGTAAAAAATTAACTGATAAAGAAAAAAAAAAATTCAAAACTATTTATTTGTAATTAGCTAAGGTAGTACTTCATATAGAAAAAAAAATAAAAAAATCTAAAGACATCAGGTAAAAAAATATATTCATATTTAGATCACTTGATATGGAATGACACATTGACGCAATTAATAGTAAAATATTTTAAAATATGATCCCATCGCGATCCCAACTTGAAATTTGGTACAGATGTGGCTAAGAGCACAGCAGACACATGGGCAGTTTTTGAAATATTTAAATGATGCCGATTTTTCGGAAATGAGTTTTAAAATTTTGCGTTTGCTTTTGCATGGGTAAAATATTAACAAAGATACTCTGGTGACATATCTGGGGAAAGCCTGGACAGTCCTGAGTAGAATGGTGTTTATTTTGTCTCTCTATCTTATTTCTAGCCTGAGTTATGAGGAGAAATGTAAAGGCAGGCAACACTGAAATTCACACGTTTTTCGAACTTTGAATATTTAAAAAAAAAAATTTTTTTTTATAAATTTTCTCTTCACATTTTGCATTGTCTGACATGCTATTATCAAATAACAAAATCTCAAAAGAATTAAAAATATAGAGTTAATAATCATTGGTTCACTTGACATGGAATGGCCCTATGAGGTAAAACCGACTTGACGGGGTGATGCCTCGGGTCTGTACAAGTTCGTAGATACCAAACATGTATACCTTTACTGGTATCTAAGTAGTGAAAAAAAATTCAGAAGTTTTGGGAAAAAAAAAAAAGAATTTTGTGTACTCACCGTTAATTCCTTTTCGCTTAGCCTCTAATTGGGGGACACAGCACCCACCCTGTTGGCCGTCCCGGCCTTGTTACTGTAGTTTTTGTAACTCTTACGTTGTTACATTGTGGCCTTGCCAGGCTTTGTTGGTGTTAGTTAATCTTGTTAAATTCTCCTACTGCTTTAGCACAAAACTGGGGAGGCAGTGCCTGCTCCAGGGGTGTATACTGCAGAGGAGGAGCCACTGTTACTCTTTTGCAGATTCTGCTTAGTGTCGCCTGCTAGTGGACAGCAGCATAACACCCACGGTCCTGCGTCCCCCAATGAGGCGAAGGAGAAAACGCCGTTTTTGCGCCATGTTTTGCGACCTGTAGCGTCCTCATTTTTTGGGATCTGGGATGTGTGATGGCTTATTTTTTGCGGCTTGGGCTGACCTTTCTAATGATACCATTTTTTGGCAGATGCACTGTTTTGATCGCCCGTTATCGCAATGTTGCGGTGACTGAAAAAAACAATTTTGGTGCTTGCACCATTTTTTCTGTTACGCAGTTTAGGGCTCTCATTAATTGATTTTCTATGTTGATAGATCAGGCGATTCTGAACATGGCGATACCAAACGTGTAATTTTCTTTTTTAATATTTTATTGTGAATGGGGGAAAAGGGGGGGTGATTTTAACTTTTGTGTTTATTTTTACACTGCCCCTTTAAGAGCACCTTGCTGCACTGTCCGATCGCTTCTGGGAGATACAGATGAGCTGTAGCTCATCTGTATCTCTCAGAATCGCGGACCTGTTGTGGTTGGCAGCGCTTGCCAACCACAACCCGGAAGTGCTCTGTGACAGCATCCAGGGTCTAGCCAGGACCCTGAACAGTCACGTGAGTGCCGGAGATCCCGCGATACTATCGCAGGATCTTTGGTGCAGCGCGTTCACTGCCGCAGCCGCCTTGGATACTGCTGTCAGTGATTAACAGCGGGATCCAAGGGGTTAACAGCACCGATCAGATCACGGATCCAATCGGTGCTGTTACCCTGACATCTCAGCTGATGAGATCAGCTGAGAAGTCGGGGCTTTGATGTGAGCTCCGCGCCGGAGCTCACATCAAACACCCCTTATCGGCCCATGACGTTGTACAACGTCATAGGTGGGGAAGGGGTTAAAGAGGTTGTCAATGTCTATATGTATAATTGTTGTCAAGTGCTGACTAGCTTATTTTCGGAGCAGCTCAAAAGACCCCTTTGAAGTTGTGTCATCAGAAAATTAAGCATTATTTAATTCAGGATTTAGTGTTACATTTTTTAATAATTTTTCTGTTCATTTACATATTGAAGTTCTTCCCGTTTCAAAAATAAATAAGTACATTAGCAGAAAGAGACTGATTTTAATACTTTTTTATTGGAACATCTAAAGATGGTGTGCAAAGGTCTCTCCCTGCATGTGTGTCTAGGAAGAGGCCAGTCAATCCAAGGAAACGGGAGGGGAGAAGCCGCCAGAGACCCGCCTGTCTGACGAGTCTCCAATTACAGCTCGCACACAAACATATTTCAAACTATGTTTTTGTCTTAAACACCACAGCATTTTAGAGCTAACCCCTTCACCCCTGGGCGATTTTCCATTTTCTCTCTCCCCTTCTTCCAGGAGTTTTTATTTTCTCGTCAATCTTGTTTTTTTGTGCGGGATGAGTTGTGCTTTTGAATTACCGTATATACTCGTGCATAAGCCAACCCGTGTATAAGCCGACCCCCCTACTTTTGCCCCCAAAACCTGGGAAAACCTATTGCCTTGTGTATAAGCCGAGGGTGGACCCCAGCACAAGTATACAGCCCCCAGCAGTGTGGTATACAGCAGCCTCCCCAGTGGTAGTATACAGCGGCAGCCCCAGTGGTATATACAGCAGCAGCCCCAGTGGTAGTATATAGAAGCCCCAGAGGTAGTATACAGAAGCCCCAGAGGTATATACAGCAGCCCCAGTGGTAGTATACAGAAGCCTCAGAGGTATATACAGCAGCCCCAGTGGTAGTATACAGCAGCCCCAGAGGTATATACAGCAGCCCCAGTGGTAGTATACAGAAGCCCCTAGAGGTATATACAGCAGCCCCAGTGGTAGTATACAGATGCCCCAGAGGTATATACAGGCCCCCCCCCCCCCATCAGTATACAGCAGCCCCAGTGGTAGTATACAGATGCCCCAGAGGTATATACAGGCCCCCCCCTCTATATACAGCAGCCCCAGTGGTAGTATACAGATGCCCCAGAGGTATATACAGGCCCCCCCCCTCATCTATATACAGCAGCCCCAGTGGTAGTATACAGATGCCCCAGAGGTATATACAGGCTCCCCCCATCTATATACAGCAGCCCCAGTGGTAGTATACAGATGCCCCAGAGGTATATACAGGCCCCCCCCATCTATATACAGCAGCCCCAGTGGTAGTATACAGATGCCCCAGAGGTATATACAGGCCCCCCCCATCTATATACAGCAGCCCCAGTGGTAGTATACAGATGCCCCAGAGGTATATACAGGCCCCCCCCATCTATATACAGCAGCCCCAGTGGTAGTATACAGATGCCCCAGAGGTATATACAGCCCCCCCCCATATCTATATACAGCAGCCTCAGTGGTAGTATACAGCAGACCCAGTGGTATATACAGGCCCCCTCCCCATCAGTATACAGGCCCCCCCCCCCCCATCAGTATACAGGCCCCCCCCCCATCAGTATACAGGCCCCCCCCCCTAATCAGTATACAGGCCCCCCCCCCCCCCCCCATCAGTATACAGGCCCCCCCCCCTAATCAGTATACAGGCCCCCCCCCCCCAATCAGTATACAGGCCCCCCCGCCCATCAGTATACAGGCCCCCCCTGCCGCAATCCTGTAAAGGAAGAGATTAGTATACTTATCCCTGCCGTTGTCCCGCCGCCATCGCGATCCTCCGTCTTCTTCCAGCGTCTTCCGGCTTCTTCTGGCTTCCTCCGATGGGCGCAGGCAATGACGTCATTGACTGCGCGCCAGAGGAAGCCGGAAGAAGACGGAAGACGCTGGAAGAAGACGGAGGATCGCGATGGCGGCGGGACAGCGGCAGCGGGACAGCGGCAGGGATAAGTATACTAATCTCTTCCTTTACAGGATTGCTGCAGTAAGGGGGGGCCCTGTATACTGATGGGGGCACTGTATACTGTATACATTGTATACAGTATACAGTGACTCGCGTATAAGCCGAGGGGGGGGGGGGACTTTTCAGCCCAATTTTTGGGCTGACAAACTCGGCTTATACGCGAGTATATACGGTACATCTTTTATTTTACCATGTAGTGTACAGGAAAATGGGAAAAAAAATCCAAGTGTAGTGAAATTGCAATTACACATTTGTTTTTTTAGGTTTTTTATACACCATGTTCACTATATGGTAAAAACTGACATGTCGGTGTGATGCCTCGGGTCGGTACGAGTTCATAGATACCAAACATGTATACTTTTACTGTTATCTAAGTGGTGAAAAAAATCCAGAAGTTTTTAAAGAAAGAGAATTGCACTTTCGCACCATTTACCACGACCTGTAGTGTTCTCATTTTTCGGGATCTGGAGCTGAGCGATGGCTTATTTTTATTGCACCTTGAGCTGACGTTTCTAATGATACCATTTTTGAGTAGATGTGATGTTTTCATCGCCTGATATTGCATTTTATTGAACTGTTGCGGCGACCAACTTTGTTATTTCTGTTACGTAGTTTACAGATCAGGTTAATTGATTTCATATTTTTATAGATCGGGCATTTCTGAATGCATACCAAATGTGTGTATACCTTTTTTAATAGTTCTATTTGCAGTGGGACAAAAGGTGATGTGAAATTTTTGTTGTTTTTATTTATTACTTTACTTTGCCCACTAGAGCGCCTCAGTGCTCCACTATCTGATTGCTTGTCTTATGTACGGATGGGCTACAGCCCTCCAAACAGAAGAAATAATCTCTGCCAGAGACGTCCCTGGGTTATCAGCGGCAGGAAATGATTAAGGACAGCTTCTGGGGTCATCAGAAGACCCTGGGCTGGCCAGGTAACCGTACAGGTCCTCTGATCGCTTCGTGGGACCTCAGATTATGGTGGGGAACAGCGCAATCCCAACCACGGGGCCTTAGATCATGCTGTCAGTCACTGACAGCGCGATCCATAGGGTTAACAACACCGATCGGATTGACTACACATCTCAGCCAATGAGATCAGCTGAGATGTGTGTCAGAGGATGCGAGCTCAGCGCGTAAGCTCACATTAGGGGCGGGACATGGTCACATATATATAAGTCCTTGGTAGTGAATGGGTTAAACATACCTGGCTGAGATCATACATGTGGAGCTTAGTGTTGCCACATGGGTTTTTTTTTGCCTTCCTCTGGATCAACATGTTAGGCTATGGGTTGAACTAGATGGACTTAAAGTCTTCCTTCAACCTTAAAAACTATGTTACTATGTTAGTCAGTGTCTAATATATGCTCGCTGTGGATTGGGCACATGTATCGACTGTCAGGTTCCCTTTGAGTAATGACCATTATTGTTGTTGTCAGAGTTCTCAATATTACATTACATTGACATACTCAACAAAGCCATATAAAAACCTGGCAGAAATACTTTACCAAGAGAAGGCAGTCTCTTCACCTGCGAATTCCCTGGAGTTGGGAGTGTTCTGCAGACATAACTCCTCTTCACAGCATACTGGTGCAGAAAGACCACATTGCCAACCTGGAGAGTATTGTACCATTCTGGACAAAGGGAATTCCAAAGTACAAGGGACATCATACCAGAGTGATCGGCCACCTCAAAGTAAGCCTGCAAACAAAGGAGAGGTCGGTAAAAAAAATATATATATTTTATATATATTATAATATACATGCAAACATTTTTCCTAATGTTGATGGTAAAATTCAAAAAATAACAAAGAAATGACTTAAAATGCCACTTTCTGACTAGGCCTTCACTTTAACCACTTCAACACAAGAGGATTTCCATTTCAGACTTTAGTTTTCTTTCCTCTTCATCTTCTTTGAAGAGACATAACTTTATTTTTCCATCAACACAGCTGTATGAGGGCTTGTATTTTGTGGATTGATTAGTAGCTTTTAATGGCATAATTTATTTTACGATATAATGTACTGGAAAATGGAAAACAAATTGTGCAGTGAAAAAAAATACATAAATTGCACCATTGTTAAATAATCAAAACAATGGTGTGTTACCATTTTCTGAGAAACCTAACCTTTTTTCCCCAGTGATAAACATGTGTAGGGGCGTTTTTTGTTGTTGCAGTGAGTTGTATTTATTGGAACCATTTAGGATTACAAACGATGTTTTGATTACATTTGCATTTTTTAGTGACGAAATAGAGACCAAAAACAGACTTTTTTTAACTTAACAGTATACACCTAATAGGTTAAATAAATCATATATTGGACTTTTGTAGATATCAAACATGTTAATTTAATTTCTTTATTCTTAATAAGGAACAGGTGGATGTTTTGATTTTACAAATATTTTGATAAAAGAAAAATGTTCAGTATTTTTTCATTTTTTGCTTACGGTAATTTATTTGAGCTATATGCAGGACATAAACCTGTGATAAAGTGAAAATTATGTTCCGCTATGAAACAAAGCAAGTGTCTGGACTCTACAGATGTACTAAAGATTGAGCTGATGGCAAACAAAGGTGTTACCAGGATTTTTCTTTTAAAAAAAAACAAAAAAAGTGCCTAAGCACTAACAGGCAGGTAACTGCCACCTACCCGCCTGTTGTGCCCAGTGCCAGTCACCGCCGTTCACCCCTGGCACAGCAGGGTTAACAGAGCAGAGGCTTATTTTCCGCTCTGTGGAAGTGAACGCATAGCCCACGTCCCGCTGATCGGCAGCCGGCTCTCCGCTACCCAACTGGTGGAGGCAGCTGTCAATCAGCATGACGTCGGCTATGCACTCGTCTACAGAGAGGAAAAGCCACCCCCTCTGTAGACGTAAAGTCTGGGGAAGCGGCAAAATCGCCGGCAGGAGTGGTGTCAAACCGCTCCGTGTCAAAGGTGATCGACGCAAGGCACAACAGGCAGGTAGTTGGCAGCTACCTACCTGTTAGTGCTTAGGCACAATTTTTTTTCACAGTTGCCGGATATCCCCTTTAACATCTCACAATTGCATAACAGGAGTGAGGCAATGGACATTAAAATGGAAGACTCACTAGGTTGACACTACTTAAAGGAGCACTCCCATCAGTTTTTATCGACTTGCAATCATGTTATGTAGCACTGTGTACTTACTCATTTTGTCTTTCTACCCAGTAAATTTTTTTAATTTTCTCTGCTCCATGTAGAAACAGGAAGTCTCTCTTACCAGCATGAATCATTCCCCTCTTCAACATCTCACCCAGTGCTTCGCTCTCCCCCTTGCCATTGACTTCTGCAGTGACTCATGCAAGGAAAAGAGACTTCCTGTTTCTGCAAGGAACTTAGAAGAATTCAGATGGTCAGTTTTTAATCAAGTGATATCATAGACCTAATGGAAAAAAAGATGAAATTAACTGGGTGGAAAGGCAAAATGAGCAATTTTAAGTAAACAGTGCTATATAAAGAGTATTTTGGGCACTCACTGCAAGATCTTTCACTGAGCCTTTATTTGGGGACACAGGAAGACCATGGGTGTATGTTGCAGCCACTAGGAGGCTGACACTAGGCAAAAAAAAGTTGTCTCCTTGTCAGCAGGTTATACTCACCAACTGGCTCAAAGGCAATCAGTTAGTAGGAGAAGCAACAGAATAGCAGATTGTATTATCAAAACAACAAACATTGAAAAAAAAGGGTCCCCAAATGAAGGCTTTGAGAAAGATTTTACAGTGAGTACCCAACACCCTCTTTTCTCTATCGCTTCACTGGGGACATAGGACACTACTGAAATTACAAGAATTAAAGAATTATAGTTAACTTCAGGACGGTGGTCAAATGACTGCAGCTTGCAAAACTTTACTGCCTAGGCTGGCACCTACCAAAAAATAGGTATAAACTCTGTGTAAACTTAGGAGAACATGCATATAGAAAACCAGGCAGTTGAGTTGCAAACTTGCAATACGGAATCCTGATAACAAACCGCTGAAAACTCCCCCACTGCTCTATTGGAATGAACCGAAACCTGAGGGGAGACCTCTATTAGGTTCTGTGTTAAGTTCAGATTAAGTTCTATTCTTAGTCTGGTGTGCTTCAGAAATTGTGTAACGAATCCAATGAGCAATAGTAGCCTTGAAGGCCGGAAGTCCTTTCTGGGCGCCTTCAGGAATGGTGAACAAGGATTTTGTGAGTCTAAACTAAGGTACTGGAAAGGCAGATGGAATTGGCTGTAACGAGAACCAATTTATATAGGGATCGTTCCATGCGATCCAAAAAGGAGGGAAAAAAAGAAGGAAGAATGACATCTTCACTAAGGTGGAAGGTCGAAATTACTTTGGGAAGGAATGAGGGACATGACGACCAACTTATCCTGGTGGAGGATGTGGTAGGGAAATTGACACGAGAGAGCTGCCAGTTGAGAAACTTGGTTACCGAACGTAATGGCTAAAGCAACCTTCCATGCGAGAAAGAACAAAGAAACCCTACAAACGCACTCAAAGGGCGGATACAGTAGAGCATTTAAAAACAAGATTGCATGGCTACAAAGGATGCCAGTAGAGGGAACTGAGCGAGCCACGTCTTGAAGAAAGGTTTGAATCTGAGGGCAGGACAGATTTTCTGGAACAGGATAGACACAGCAGAGACTCGACATTTCATGGAACGAAGGGCAAGACCAGCCCCAAATCAAGCTCTGAATGACTTAATCAGAAAACCAGAGGCCTTCAGTACCACAACATCAAAAGCAATTGTAAATTGAGAGACTGTGATTGTGGTGGAAGAAGGGAAAGCAGGTCAAGATAATCTGGGAATTTCCACGGAGCATGTGCAAGCAGGTTGACCAGCTCTATAACAGGGCCAGTCTGAAGCAACAAGGATTAGAGATGCCTTCTACCTTGAGTTTCTTGCTGAACCTGGGTAATAGCAGAACTAGAGAGAAGGGATAAAAGGGAAGTAAAACTGGGATCACAGGATTGCCAACGCATCATGAGTGGGTTGAGTGACCTCGATACAAACCGGGGAAACATGTTGTTCAACTTGGATGCCATCAGAGTGATATCCGGGGAGACAGATCTGCTTGAATACCACTGCATTTAGAGGCCATATTCCTGCATTTAAACCTTTGTAAGTGACAAAGTCCATGGCCCAATTGCCTACTTCGGAAATATGGACTGCCAATTAGGTTGGGACTCTTATGAACAGGAGAGAATTAGTAGGCTTGTGTCAGAGATTGTCATCTCCTTGGTAATTGACACACACCACTGGCGTCACTTTGTCTGACAATGCGAACAGGAAAGCCTGACAGAAGATACTGCCAATGATACAGGGACAGAAGACTCTTGCGTATTCCATTGACCTTGGACCGTGAGGATGTAGAAGGCTGCTCCCCAGTGTAGGAAACAGGCAACCACAATTACAACCTGTCAATGAATCGAAAGGAATGACCATCCCTGACACGTGAGCAGAGATGTTAACCACCAGGTCAGGGATTGCATGATTCGAAGTGAAAGAGACATAAATCGATCCAGGGCAGGGACAGTCCTGTTCCATTGAGTCAACAGTGAGCTGTAGAGGTCTGATATGGAACTACACAATGGAATTTGCCTCTGTGACAGCCATCATCCTCTTAGAACAGCTATGCAAGATCCAAAAAGGACAATCAGCAAGGTCATTTTACAAGAAAAAAGTCCTTGCAGAGAGCCGATATCTTTTTAACTGGAGGGAAGACTTGCTACTCCTGTTGAAAAGCATGCCCGGGAAGAGTAGATGCTGATACAGCATCAAGGATGATTTTAAAGTGTTGATAATCCAACCAATATGGAAGAGAGTATAGAGGAGTGTGATCTGGAGACTATCCTGATGCCAAGAAGGACGGGGCCTTGAGGAGTCATTCTCTGGACAAGGATTCCTGTGGCCCGTAGAATGGCCATTACTACCACCCATAATCTTTGTGAACAATCTGGGACCAGTGGCGAGTCCAAATGGGAGGCCTGAGAACTGGAAACGTTGCTGTTTAACTGCGAAGCTTTAAGTGTCCCTGAGAAAATGGGAATTTGATGGTATGCGTCTTGAATGTTCACTGTTTTCGTTGGGGTCCATAGAACCTAACACCAAGCAAAGCAATTCCATTCTGAAATGACAAGACGCACTTGCTTGTTCAGTAACTTGAGATCTGGGATGGGCAAAATGAAGCAGCCTTTTTTTGGGAACTGCAAAATGATTTGAGTAGAAACCCATGAAGCACTCGTGGGATTGGGAATGAAGACACCTACTCGGGGCAGTAAAGAGATGACATTGAAAAAACTGGAGATCAGCGTGGGGTCTCTTCGGGGGAGGGGACAGTGACAAATTCTATCTTGTAAGGCTAGGGCCATATTAGCGTTGTGGCCTCTGCCATGCCAGCTGCAGCGTTAAGCTGTCCGCTACTAAATAGTGTTAGATTTCAAACTCCAGCACTTTCATGCCTGCATTTGCATGCGATTCTGGTCCACTCACCCATATTAGTCTATGGCAGCGTTACACTACGGTTACGCTGCGCTAATGCTGCGGAAATGCTGATCTATGCCGGATCCAGCATGGCGGAGGCCACAATGCTAATGTGGCCCTAGCCTAATCGTGGTAACCAATTCCTTGAACCACGCTTTTTGAAGTGCAGAGAGCCAAATGTCCTGGAAGATGAGGAGTCATCTACCCACACTGAGAAGTCTCCTGAGTTGAGCGACATGTCACGTGGAGGAGAATCTGCTGAAGAGGTTACTGGAAGTTCTGGATGGTTAACCGTGTGGATGCCAGGAGGGAATTGGCTTGAAGGAAGGTCTCTTCCTTTCCTGGTGTCCATATATTTTCTCTTGACAATTGAACTCATTGGAAGAAGAGAACGGCCAAAAGGGCAAATTCCTCTGCCTGCAAGGGGGACAGCTCGTTTTTGGCTGAGGAAGCAGGGTGCTCTTTCCACCTATGACCTCAAGAATAATCTGATCCAACTTGACTAGACACTTCACTTGATCCAAACAGGAGAGAACCCTGGAAAGATAGACCGGTGAGAGACTTCTTGGTTTATTGGTCAGTGCATTAAGCTTTGCACTATGTAACTGTGAATAGCTGCTAGGTTACCGGAGGCTTGAGCAGCACAACATTTACATCTAGAGAGTCCGAGGGGAGATATTTTCCAGCGAGGGCAATCTGGTTAGCCATGTCCACAACCTTTTCGGGGAGGAACTCCTGCGAGAATGCCCTGCCTTAAATGCTTGGCCCAGGCCGAAAAGGTTTTGGAATCCCATGTCGCGATGAAGTAAAGGTGCAGAATTGAGCTGATTCAAACACTTACTTTGAAAGAGATTCTATATGACTGTTGGTGGGGTCCTTGATGGATGCTGTTAGATAACGGGAAAGCAGTCTTGGCAAAGAATCTGAATTCCGGTGGATCTACAGATAGAGAATCAATCCACTTTATACGAAGAGTAGGAGAGAAGGGATACAAAATATCTAGCCTTTTCGCTCTCAGATACTTCTTGTCCAGTTGTCTACAGTCTTTTGACAGAATACCGTTAAATTAGTTGTATATCTGAATATTGGCTTGGCTCTCTTAAAAGAGACAGACTACCCCACTGATTTGGAATCTATGTCCTTAACATTCAAAGACTACTTGACAGCCAGGATAAGGCTATCCACCATGTCCCTTAACTTAGAAACTTGTTCAGAATCCAGGTTAAAATTGGAGTCTGACTTGAGCACTGCCTTAGGCTCGGGAGAGGGGGGAGTGAGAGACTATTCCACACCTTGGTTAGGTCAGCAACGGACTGAGAAAAAGATATGGACCACACCAGGGGAGTCTGACATTTCCTCACGGTTAGTGGGAAGCTCCTGGGAGGAGAGCGTGAACTAGAGTCTGCAATCAGAGTAGATGGTGAACGACTGACCTCGAGGAAATTTAAACTATGCAGGAGGAACAGGCGAAGTGCAGAATAAGAATAATGGAAGGGCGAAATCCCTCTCCCTTGGGGTTAGACAGACAGAAAAGGTAAAGAAAAAAAGAAACCAAAAAAATGAATAAAAGAGAACACGAAGGGGTAGCTGCTGAGGAAGGAGTGTCACCTGAACCAAGAGCAGTCTTCCTTTGACCTCCCCATGAAATGAGAGTAATGTTTGTAAAATAGAAGGAGAAAAACTTTGATGGGGTTGCTTCTTTAAAATGCCACTGTAAGAGAGTAAGAGACTGACCATGGCATTTAAATAGTTAAACAGCAGCGGAATGAGCCAGCTCCAGTCGCTGCTGTTAGTAGCAGGTTCAGGCTGGATTTAAATAAAAGTGCCTTTGCAAAAGCTGGACCCTGTGATCAGTCTTGGTGCTGGTAATGTTTCTATAATATATGGAGTTAATTATATTTGCCTACATAAAGGGGTACTGCCAACTAATAAAGTAATGGCATATTGCTATAATATGCCTTCACTTTACAAATAGTAAGGGACCCATCTCTAGGACCTCACTGGTTCAGTGAATGAAGAGGATGCAAAACTTGATTGATTCCACAAGTAGGAACCCCTCCGATCCTCAAGATCCCAGGATATGCCTTCACTGATTGGATGGGTTCCTACCTCTGGGATACACCAAGTTTTGCATTCTCTTCATTAGGTATCACGTACAATACTTTAAAGGCCAACAGGTCTGGATTCTCAATATCTACTGAAGGTCTTTTCTTACTTGGTAAGGGTAATCAATTCTCTGTTCTGGTTTGCCGAAATAGCGAAGCCTGGATTTGTGCATAACCCGTACACAGAGAGGGGGTAAGGTTATTTTTGAGAGCCCCGTCATTTCCAGCTTCTGCAAGGAGCATACTTTGGTGACTATGAGGAAACAGAAAATGTGGCATTAGTCATAACTAACATGGCTTCAATAAAAGGCATGATTCAACAAAACACATTCTGCCTGAAACAAAAGGAAACTGCAACAGCTGTAAGACTTCTAGAGATATTGTCTGAATGATACAGCAATAACTACTATAACTGTAATAAAAGCCTTATATTCATGCATCATAATGAATTCATGGAAGGATGCAGTTTAAAAGGGGTTACTTGTGGGGGTGTCTACAGTTGTTATGTCATATTTGAAGATCCCTTGACGTGTCAAAACAGCAATCTATTCCAGCCAAAATGACGTTCCAAATTTCAAATAGAGCTGCTTACAAGCCCTGCTGTACACAAACAATTTTGCACCACATATGGTATATCAGTATACTCAGGAGGTCAAGAGAATAACTACTCTCCTTATGGAGATGGATCCTGCATGCTAGCAATAAGGAGACTTGAAAGGGAATCTGTCAGATCAAAAATCCATATGTAACTGATACAGAAAGATAAATTGAGAGAGGAATTAAAAAATGATGTATTTCTATTATTTATACTTCCCTCCTATCCAGTGTAAACTTCAAAATAAAAGATTCATTCCATCTGTCTATCACAGTGAGTGATCACTTGCTTCTCTGCTGGCCACTCCCATAGGAATGAATATTCATACATCACTGCCCTGCCCTCCTCTGATCTGTATGCTGTGTGTGGCCAGCTCTAGATGCAGGGACTCATTGCAGACAGAGGAGAAAGGAGGAGGGAGGAGGTGTGTGCTCTTAGCAGTTGCACATGACATCTTCATTGTGTGTATCTGAGGCATATACCGTATTTTTCGCTTTTTAAGACGCACTTTTGTTCCCCCCAAACTTTGGGGGGGAACGGGGGTGCGTCTTAAAAAGCGCATGTAAAAAAAAAAAAAAAACCATTAAAAATTTAAATAGTACCAGATAAGGGGGGTGAGGGGTGCAGCTGCCCAGTGTGAGTGCCGGAGGCAAGTTCCGGTGGGCGAGGAGAATCGCTGCAGGACCGGAGCAGCGGAGATTTACCGGCGGCAGCAAGCGGTGGGCGCCGCCATGTTTTTTGCGGCAGTCGGCCGGTAGAGGCTTCAAAATGGCCGCGGGTCTCCATTATGGCCGCGGCCATTTTGTTGAAGCCTCTACCGCTGGCTGCAGTGTTAATGAATGCAGCCAGCCACAAAAACATGGCGGCGCCCACCGCTTACAGCCGCCGGTACATCTCCGCTCCCTGGTCCTGCAGCTGTGTCCCCCCACCCACGAGAACCTGCACCCCGGCACCCCCGCTGAGCAGCTGCACCCCTCCTCGGTAAGCCATGGGGGTCTGGGGGGAAGATGGGGGCCATATATCATAATCAAAGGGTTGTGGATGGGGGCATATACAGAGGATGGGGGGCATATATACAGCATGGGGACATATATACATCATGGGAGGCATATATACAGGATGGGGGACATATATACAGGATGGGGGGCATATATACAGGATGGGGGGCATATATACAGGATGGGGGCATATATACAGGATGGGGGGCATATATACAGGATGGGGGGCATATATACAGGATGGGGGGCATGTATACAGGATGGGGGGCATGTATACAGGATGGGGGGCATGTATACAGGATGGGGGGCATGTATACAGGATGGGGGGCATGTATATAGGATGGGGGGCATGTATATAGGATGGGGGGCATGTATATAGGATGGGGGAACATATACAGGATGGGGGAACATATACAGGATGGGGGAACATATACAGGATGGGGGCCATATATACATGATGGGCACATGTATACCAGGATGAGGGACATACCGTATGCCATGATGGGGGCATATGTTCCAGGATGGGGGCATATATACCAGGATGAGCAATATACTTACCAGGATGGGGGCATTTATACAGGATGGGGACATGTATACGAGGATGAGAGACATATATGCCAGGATGAGGGATATATATACCAGGATTGGGGGGTTTATGTACCAGGATGAGGAATATATATACTGATTGTAAGACGGACACTGGCATTATAAGACGGACCCCATTTAACATTAAAAACTATTTTTTTCTCATTTCCTTCACCAAATTTGGGGGTGCGTCTTATAAAGCGAAAAATACGGTATATAGTGTGTGCTCTGAGATATTTCTTTCTGTTTATATGAGCATTTGATCATTTGCTCAGCAAATACACACATTGCATGTATGCAGGAAAATCAACGTTCATATAAACAGATATCTCTCACAGGCAGCACAGGCTAGTGATGTTACTACAAGATTTGTAGCCCAAAACACCTACCCTGTCAACCACCTCCCAGCAGCCTGCAGAAGCCTGAGATTCAGTGTAACTTAAACAGAGGGGAGGGACAGAACACCAGCTTGGAAAGGCGTGGATTTTTAAATATTTACATACTGTGACTCTTAGGAGTCAGGTCAATAACTCTTACAGCTGCCTGCTGGTTATGCAGGTGCTTATAGCAAGAGAACAACAAAGAGTGCATTAATGATTTTTATATATTGTGAAAGGTCTAGCAGAGCACTAATTAAGGTTACTAATAGCATCATACTGAAAAATGATCTGAAAGAGATACTTTAACAAGGTTTCTCTGTGAAATATTCAAATTGCCACTTCAGGGAGGAAGTAGATGAACTCTAGTGCCACCTATTGAAATTGGCAATCCTAAAAGTCCAAATTGACCCTTTAATGAGCCTGGCAACATGATTTAGGATTTATGCCAGATTAGAACCTCAATTTGCAGACAGCATTTAGGGGTGATTGCTCCTCATCAGTGCAAAGTATGGGATCCGATATGGCTGTAAGGAGGGCTAAGATGAAGTAAAGAGAATAGCTACTCTCCTTACGGAGATTAATTCTGCATCCTAGCAGTTAGACTATTCCCTTGACTTTGTCATAGCCACTCATACAGCCATATCAGACGCAATATTTTGCACTGATGAGTCGCAGTCACAACGAAATGCAGCGTCTGTAGATTGGAGCTCTGATCTGACATAAATGCTAAGTCATATTGAAAGGCTCATTAAAGGGTCAATTTTGACTTTTAGGGTGAAAACACACTAGAGAAAAACTCACCGAAATTTAGCCAGGTAAAATATCCGTTGCACCTAGTAGAGGGCTGCCAGCTACATTGGTAGGCAACACAAGTACATGAACACCAGTTACTCATTGCAGGAAGGGGGGAGGGGAGACCTGTAGCCAATATACTCACAAGGCTCCTCCACTGGATCTAGTGGTTGGCGTCCACCTCAATAGTCATATGAAAATGTAGAGACGATCCAGTGGCATGCTTCATATTCCTTTTATTGTGAAATCATAAAATCATCACAGCGCACAGGGGGTGCCGCTGGACGTGTTTCGGAGGAAATAACCTCCTTAGGCTATGTGCACATCAGTCGTTTTGTGGGCTGTTTTTGAACGTTTTCCGTCTGCGTTTTCCGCTGAGTTTTATGTTAATTTATGTTAATCCTAGCCTCCGGTTGGATTAACATGCTAGTCAATGGAGTTTAGAAAACGCTGTGTACATTACAACGTTTTTATTCTGGTCGTTTTCAGTTTATTCAGCGTTTTTCCACCGGTTTTCCAAGATAGAGCAAGTGACTTCTTTTGGTCGTTTTTCCAGCGGTTCCAGCTTACAAGTGCAGCAAAAAACTCAGTTTTAAAAACGCTCAGAAAAACAGCCGATAAAACGCTGTATAAACGCTAGAAAAAACGAGCAAAAAACGAGGGACTCTGCTGAGCACAGAAAACTCAGTCTCTGCTAATCTACACCGGTTTTTGGACGTTCTGCAGAGATGCACAAACGTCAGATGTGCACATACCCTTAATCATCAGGCATATATATATGCCGCAAGTCTTTCTTTTTTTTTTTTTTTTTTTTTGGTTGGGGGAAGGGGGGGGGGGGGATTTTCTTGCATTTCAGACTAATTTATATGACCAGATGCTTTTTGGTTTAAATGTTTTATAAGAATAGTCCCCTGAATTATAGATATGATTTTTTTAGTCTTTATCTCTCAGGACTTCTCTGGAAGATCTAAAAAAAACTGCCAAAAAAATGCAGGTAATATATGTAATAAAATAAAAAATCTGCCAAAAATAGCAATGAAAAACTTGAAATAAACACACTTGTCTTCTGATAATATATATTTCATCGTTACAATTAATAAAATGTGATGCTTCTGGAAATAAGCACAAGGGATTACTATTTTTTTGTAATATAAAAGGTCCACAAAAATTCATAAAAAGTTACCCCGATGCTTAATGGGCATCGTACAGTAAACAGACTGGAGAATTAATTAGGTGTCTGTAAAGTTCACAAGAGCGTATATATAAAGAAAATAAAAAATTGTTAAGACGATTTTTCATTTGTATGGTCATCTGCACACCAACTAATTTTATACATTTACAAGACCAGAAACTGACAAAATTCAGATGAGCTGTATAAGGTACAATTTTTTTTTTGTGCTCCCATAGGCGAGACTCACCGAAAACATGAAAGAGACTAGAGCATGCTGCAATATTTTACACATGGACATCTATAGTTCATAAATATACAATCTTATAATATATTTCTCTAAATATATATATATATATATATATATATATATATATATATATATATATATATATATATATATAATTTTATATACACACACATACCGTACATACACACATATCAAGACTGCATGACGCACATGTGGCATTGTTATACCAGAATGCCTATCACATAAAATTATATGAACAATTGAAAGGCCCGGGTGATGCTCTATAAATCTCTAAGTTTTTTTGTGTGAATGCACTCGGACATAACATATAGCCTATATAACGAACAAACACTGACCTCAATGAAAATCGGATCCAGCACAATGATAAAAATCGCTTTTTTCCCCCATACAAGGAAAATCACTGCTGTCTGAATGAGGCCCTATGCGACTTTAACCTCACATATTTCTGTCTCTGATGCAGAGCGCTTTATTGTAATAATGAACAATGTTTATAAAACATATCACTCTGGACACAACAGAGCAATGTCTGTCTGGACTGGATACAACTGTTCCAATATTGTTTCTATTTCTATATAAATACAGTGCAGAGGCATCCTATGAACACAGCCTTACACACCAGGAAAGCTTAATTCTGATAAATACAGTATTGTGGACGTGAAATCAAAAGTTATTTTACTCTTTTTACAAGCGAGATTTATTAGCAAATTTACAAAACTTTCCTTTGTTTACAACAAAAAAAAAAATCTTCAAATAAAGAAAAAAAACCTCCCATAAGTGAACTGTTCACTATGGCTCACACTGAAAAAAACGAATCCCAACATCAATAATAGTGTAGAACAAGATATATTTAAAAAAGGGGAAAGCAATAATTATTTAACTAATATTACTTTTAAAAAAATGAATTAAAAATGCAAGTGTGAGAGCAAAAGTTACACAGGTTCCTCTAATAGGTAAAACCTAATACAGACCAATAAACAATACATCATACACTGAACAGTAAATATTTAGTCTTTAGGACTCAGATTGAAAAAAAGACCATCAGCCTCGCAGACCGCACGCGTTTCATGTAAACGCTTCCACAAGAACAGTGTACACGGCCCAATACAACTAATAGAACAAGTCCTTCCTCCAAATTCAAGTTACACAAGTGTCTGGGCAGCAACAAGATGCCAACTAAATACAAAGAAAACCTACCGATAGGAGCACAATACTTAACTACAAACAGTAAAGATATGACATGGTGCTGACATACACACACAATACACGGGACGTCACCAAACACTGCACTGATGAAGCTTATATTAGGCCAAAAATACAAGGAACTTTATCAGAAAGGAAAAATGGATAGAGGGAGAAAAATGCTCAAGAAAAGGAGAAACCTTGTATAGAAAGAGTCCTGTGTGAATGGGGCAGAACCCAGGTAATAATAATCTAAATTACTTACCGGTAATGGGTTTTTCCGGAGCCACGACAGCACCACCTGAGAGAGAGGACCGCCCATCCAAGACAGGAAACCTCTGAGATAAAAAGGCGGGACCTCTCCTGGACCTCAGTTTTGGTTACAGAGACCGGAGAGGAGAACCCAACAATCATTAGTACGCAACCACCACCAAAAGAAATCAACAATTCAAAAACCCCTCAAACGTGACCACACCAACAGGCAATAGGGAGGGATGCGGTGGTGCTGTCGTGGCTCCGGAAAAACCCATTACCGGTAAGTAATTTAGATTTTTCCATCATCGCCACGACAGCACCACCTGAGAGATTTCAGAGAAAAGAAAAATTAGGGAGGGACCACCGCTTGCAGAACCCATCTACCAAAGGTCACCTCCTCGGTGGAAGAAAGATCAAGCCTGTAATGCTTGAAGAAAGTAGAAGGAGAAGACCATGTAGCGGCCCTACAGATCAACTCTAAGGGGACATCAGCCTTCTCAGCCCAAGACGTAGCCACCGCCCTGGTGGAATGTGCAGTAAGGCCCACCGGGACCGGCACCTGACTAGAAGAATAAGCTAGAGCAATGGCCTCCCGCATCCACCTAGCCAGGGTACCCTTGGAGACTGCCTTACCCCGAGAGGCCCCCTGAAAGGAAACAAAGAGGGACGGGGACTGACGCCAGGCAGTGGACACGTCCAAGTAGGTAAGCAACGCCCTCCTGACATCTAACGTGTGGAGAACCTCTTCCTTCTGATTTGCAGGATGATCACAGAAGGAAGGGAGGACAATCTCCTGCATCCTGTGGAAGTTGGTAGCCACCTTGGGAAGAAAGGAAGGGTCCAGGGGGAGGATGACCCTGTCCTGCAAAATCTGAGTATAAGGCCCCACCACTGACAAGGCCTGCAGGTCACTAATACGTCTGGCTGACGTCAAAGCCACCAACAGGACCACCTTCAGAGTAAGGACCTTAGGAGAAGCAGAAGATAAAGGCTCAAAGGGAGGCCTGGTTAAGGCATCAAGAACTAAATTTAGATCCCAAGGAGGCACCCTCGGACAGGGAACAGGAGTGGCCCCGCTTGCAGGACTGAATAAACCTCGTCACCCAAGAAGACCCAGCGAGGGGACAATGGTACAGGGCCCCCAAGGCCAAAACTTGGAGTTTCAGGGTATTGACAGAGAGACCCATCTCCCACCCCCTCTGGAGGAATTCTAAAACAGCCGGCACAGGAGCCTCCCCCTCTGGACTCGCCCCCGAAGAGGACAGGAATTTCTTCCACACTTTACCATAAATATTGGTGGTAACCGGCTTCCGACTGGACATCAGCGTACGAACAAGGCCGTCCGAGAACCCCCTACGCGACAGGAGCCGGCGTTCAAGTTCCACGCCGTCAGCCGGAGACCCGAGACCTGCGGATGGTGGATCGGCCCCTGAGACAGGAGAGACGGGGACGGGGGGAGAGTCCAAGGAGCCTGCACGGACAGGCGACTGAGCCAAAAGAACCAAGCTCTCAGGGGCCAGAAGGGCGCTATCATGATGAGTCTGGCCCCGTCCTCCCTGACCTTCCGAAGGACTGCAGGAATCATGACTAAGGGAGGGAAGGCATACAGAAGACCCGAGGACCAGGGGATCAGCAGAGCGTCCACAGCAAAGGGCCGGTCTCCGGGATTCAGAGAGCAGAACCGGCGAACCTGCCTGTTCTCCCGAGTTGCAAACAAATCCATCTCCGGAAGGCCCCACATGTCCACAATCTGACCGAAAACCCTCGGATCCAGAGCCCACTCCCCTTGTCGGAGCTGCACCCTGCTGAGAAAATCCGCCCGGGAATTTGCCACCCCCCGTATGTGAAGGGCAGAGAGGGAAACCTGACAGGCTTCCAACAACTGACAAATGTCCCATGCAACGCCCATGAGAGCCCGAGACCGGGTGCCCCCCTGATGGTTCAAGTAAGCCACCGACACGCTGTTGTCGGAGAGAACCCGCAGATGGCGCCCCCGAAGGGAAGGAAGGAACACAGAAACTGCCTCCCAAACCGCCAGGAGCTCTCGCATATTGGACGACATCCTGGAGAGGCACGAGTCCCAGGCTCCCTGAGCGGACAGGTCCCGAAGGTGGGCCCCCATCCCCAGGAACTGGCATCCGTGGTGAGTACGTCGGAGACCGGACAACCCCACGGAACGCCCACGGACAGGTGCTCGGGGACCAGCCACCACCCCAGAGAATCTAAAGTCGGAGGGGATAGAACAATCTTCGTGTCCAAGGCCACCCCCAACCTGCGTTGATGCTGGAGAATCTCCCACTGAAGGGCCCGAGAGTGCAACTGTGCCCAGGGGACTGCCGGGATACAGGACGTGAGGGAGCCCAAGAGAGACATAGCCCTCCTCAAGGTCACTCGCGGGGAAGCCCGAACTGCAGAAAGGGAAGACCGGAGACGCACTTGTTTGTCTTCCGGAAGGAGGCAAAGCTGAGACTGCGAGTCCAGAATCATACCCAGAAACAGCTGACGCGTGTCGGGAACCAGCCTGGACTTTTCTAGATTGACAATCCAGCCCAACCGACCCAGGGAAGACTGAACCATCTGCAGATGGGCGAGTCACTGATCCCTGGAGTCCCCCACAATCAGTAGATCGTCCAGATACGGAACAATCAAAATCTGCTGACGGCGGAAGTGAGCCATTACTTCCGCCAGCAGCTTCGTGAAAATCCGAGGGGCCATTGCCAGCCCGAAGGGGAGAGCTCGATACTGGAAATGGCAGAGGGAGCCCTCCATGTACAGGGCGAACCTCAGAAACTGCTGGTGGCGACGATGAACCGGCACATGATAGTATGCGTCCTTTAGATCCAGTACTACCATAAAACAATCTGTAAACAATAGCCTGATTGCCGAGTTCAAAGTCTCCATCTTGAATGACCGCTGAACCAGAAAACCGTTCAGACGTTTCAGGTTTATAATCGTCCGGAACGAGCCGTCTGGCTTCGGTACGAGAAACAGTGTGGAATAGAACCCCCTGCCGCATTCGGCCGGAGGAACCGGGGAAACAACCCCTTTCTTCACAAGGGCCCGCACCTCGCCCATCAGAAAAGTGCATTTTTCCGGACTGCTGACAGACGTAATCACTAGGGACCCCACCGGAGCCGAAGCGAACTCCAGTGTCAAGCCCTCTCTGAGGACACCGAGAGCCCAATCGCAAGCCCCAATGCCGGACCAGGCTGGGAGAAAGCGGGCAAGCCTTCCTCCCACCTGGAGCGAGCAGTCACTTAGACTGGCGCTTCCTGTCAAAGGAGGAACCCTTGAACAAGAAACCCGCCTTCTTGTCTCTCGTCGGCCCAAGAGTCTCGGGTCCGATGAGGGGACTTCCGCTTGGCAAACCGCGGCTTACGAAAGGAACGACCACGGAAGGTGGAAGCCGGAAGGCCGGCGGGAAAATTTTTCTTATTGTCACTAGCACGTTCCAAAATCTCATCCAGCGGCTTGCCAAACAGAAAATCACCCACACAAGGCAAAGAACACAACTTCGACTTCGATTGGGCATCCCCAGGCCAGGCCTTCAACCATAAAGCCCGACGAGCAGCATTAGAGAAGGACGTAGCCTTCGCCGCCAATTTCAGGGAGTCAGCCGAGGAATCCGCCAGAAAAGCCGCCGCAGAAAGAGCTAAAGGAAAGGAAGACAGGATCTCCTCTTTAGGAGCCTCGTCCCTCACCAGAGCCTCCAACTGCTGCAACCAAATCATGAGGGACCGAGCGACTGATGTACCCGCAACTGAGGGACGAAAGATGCTAGCAGTGGACTCCCAGGAACTACGCAAGTAGCCGTCTGCCTTCTTGTCTAGCTGATCCCTCAAATTCCCCAAATCCTCAAAGGGAAGAGAGGAACGCTTAGACGCCCGGGCCACCGCTACATCAAGCTTGGGGGATCTATCCCAGGAAGTAGTGGCCTCCTCATCAAAGGGGTATTTCCTTTTAGCCAAATGGGTGAGAGCGCCCTTCTTATCAGGCTTAGCCCACTGATCCTCAATCAAAGCTTGGATTCGCCGATTCAAAGGAAAAGTCCGTCGTTTTTTGGAAGACAGACCACCGAACATTAAATCCTCCACTGAAGAGGGCTCACGGGAATCCACCAACCCCATAGTGGAACGAACAGCCTTAATAAAAAAATCAGTGTCTTTACGGGGAAAACAGGACCTCCCAGCACCCCTACCCTCTGAGGAGGAAGACCCCGAGGAGGAGGAGGAAGACGAGGCCGAGGATGAACGAGACCTGCGTCTCCCCTTGTGAGAGCTACGAGCGGCACGGTCAGAACCAGAAGAAGAGGACCGGGACCTCTGTCTCCTACGCCCCCTATCCTTCCCGGATTTCTGTAGGGACTTCAGCTCTTCCCTCACTAAATCCCTAAGGCTAGAGGCCAGACTGGGAACAGCGCTTCGTACAGTTTCCTCAATGCAAGAGGCACACAAATCCTTAATACAATCCTCTGGAAGAGGGACTTTGCAGATAGCACAGTCCTTATGCTTTTGTTTAGCCGCCTTCTTCTTGCTGTCCTAAAACAAGCAAGAAGGCAGTGTAAATACAGATATCAGAGCCCGAAGGCACTCACCCCACCAGAGGCATACCGATTTCCGGGCGGCTTTCGGGTCCACATCCTGCCTGGACCCCTTCTGAGAGGACTTGTGGCTGCCAGCCTGCTGGAGCTCCCCTGGGTCGGGTGGCACAAGTGTCCGCTGCTCCATCCCTCCGTTGTGGCCGGCGCCGCCCTCCATGCACTGCCCCACACCTCCGGCTGTAGTGGCAACGTCTCTCAGCCGCCGTTCGCTGGGCGCCGCCATCTTGGCCCGTACTGCGCAGGCGCGGAGCGTCACCTCCAGTCCGCGCCCGAAACCGGAAGTAGCGGTTCCCGGCGCGAAATTTGAAAGCTCCCACCGGGAACCCGCTCCCAGGCCCCTTACAGACCCAGGCACGCTGCGCCTACCAGAAAAAAAGGCTTCTTCACCCGGGGCACAGGTGTGCCAGGCAGCCACCAACCCTGCAGCTGCGACCCCCGGGCGGCAACAAGGGCCGAGAACCAGCCGCTGGTGGCCCTCTCCAGACCCCGTGCCCTCCACCACCGCAGGGGATACCCCATGGAGGAGCTTCTGAACCCAAGTCCGGAGCCACTGCCTAGGTAAGGACAGCTTCTTCCAGCTACCAGGTCAGGCCAGGACCGCATGAGCTTCAGAGGTCTCCCACCTCCAAGACAGGAAACCTAAACTGAGGTCCAGGAGAGGTCCCGCCTTTTTATCTCAGAGGTTTCCTGTCTTGGATGGGCGGTCCTCTCTCTCAGGTGGTGCTGTCGTGGCGATGATGGAAAATAGGGGAGCAAAAATCACCGGAAATCAATAGGTGATATTACTGCACGATAGAAGGATGACATCAGAGTCCCGCGTCCTACAGCCTCACAGGCGAAGACCACGATGCCACCATTTCACCATCCACTCCAGCCTCCTATCCTGCCCTACGGCCTCACAGCATCCCTCCACGCACTTTATGGCCTCACCGTTCACCACCCGCCTGCGCTTTACGGACTTACATTTACAGAGCATGTCGCCCGATGTCTCACTGTCCACGCCAGCCTCCTGTCCTGCTCTACGGCCTCAGTGTCCCCCTCCGCTCACTCTACGACCTCACATTCACAGAGAACGCCACCTGTGGTCTCACCGTACCCCCCCCGGCTCTACAACGTCACATTCGCAGAGCACGTCACCTGCAGTCTCACCGTCCACTACGGCCTCCTGTCCTGCTCTATGGTCTCACCACCCCCCCACTCTACAGCCTCACATTCGCAGAGCAAGCATGTCACCCGCAGTCTCACCGTCCACCTGTCCTGCTCTATGGTCTCACCATCCCCCCCCACTCTACGGTCTCACATTCACAGAGCACGTCACCCGTGGTCTCACCATCCCCCCCCCACTCTACAGTCTCACATTCACAGGGCACGTCACCCGTGGTCTCACCGTCCCCCCCCACTCTACGGTCTCACATTCACAGAGCACGTCACCCGTGGTCTCACCGTCCCCCCCCCACTCTACGGTCTCACATTCACAGAGCACGTCACCCGTGGTCTCACTGTCCCCCCCCCACTCTACGGTCTCACATTCACAGAGCACGTCACCCGTGGTCTCACTGTCCCCCCCCCCCACTCTACGGTCTCACATTCACAGAGCACGTCACCCGCGGTCTCACCGTCCACTCCGGCCTCCTGTCCTGCTCTATGGTCTCACCGCCCTCCACACCACTCTACGGCCTCACATTCACAGAGCACGTCACCCGCGGTCTCACCTTCCCACCCGCTCTATGGTCTCACATTCAGAGCACGTCACCCACGGCCTCACCGTCCACTCCGGCCTCCTGTCCTGCTCTATGGTCTCACCGTCCCCCCCACTCTACGGCCTCACATTCGCAGAGCACGTCACCCGCGGTCTCACCGTCCACTCCGGCCTCCTGTCCTGCTCTATGGTCTCACCGTCCCCCCCACTCTACGATCTCACATTCGCAGAGCACGTCACCTGCGGTCTCACCGTCCACTCCGGCCTCCTGTCCTGCTCCCCGTCTTCTCCAGACCTCTCCATACGGGTCCTCGTTGTTCCAGAGCGGCAGGTAGTGGCTCTTGTCCCTGCAGAGGGGCCTGTCCGGTACCTGGAGTGGCAGTCCTCGGGGGGCCCCCTCCTGCAGTCCCTGGGGGGCCCCCTCTTGCCCACCTTCCTCCTGCCCTCCGGCCTCCAGCTCCTCTATACACACCAGCCCGCGGCCCAGGCTCTTCTCCAGGTAGCGGTAGGAGCAGCGGTGAATGGTGACGGAGCAGCCGCAGCGCAGGCGGTTCCCGTGCACCAGGTGCCGGAGCTCCGGGGACAGCAGCCAGGTGTCCTGCCCGTCTCCGTCCCACAGCGTCACCTCGTATCCATAGCCGGAGCGCTCCCCCAGATAGCGCTGTACGGCCAGCACCGTCACCGTCGCCGGCTCCCGCAGAGCCGCTCCCCGCCTCAAGGACACAAGTTCCCGGGTGCGCTGCAGCCAGGAGCCCGGAGCCGCCAGAGGACTGGGGGAGTGCGGGGCGGGGGAAGCCGGGCTGTCAGCATCAAACTCGGAGAGCGGCTCCACCATGTCCGCCCGGCACAGCGCTAATACAACTGAGTGACGACGGGCGGCCCCGAGCCGCAGATACCCGGCAGAGGAACATTCAAAAACAGCACGTGACCCTGGGATGGGGCCAAACATCGCACAACCCTGGGTGACTGATACCTGCCGTCTGCGATGGATAAGACAGGACACACGGCCGGGCCAACCATCACTAACCCCGGAGAGCAGACATCAGATGGCCGGGCCAACCATCACTAACACCAGAGACCAGACAGCCAGGCCAACCATCACTAACCCCGGAGAGCAGACATCAGATGGCCGGGCCAACCATCACTAACACCAGAGAGCAGATGGCTGGGCCAACCATCACTAACCCCAGAAAGCAGACAGCCGGGCCAACCATTACTAACCCCAGAGAGCAGACGGTCGGGCCAACCATCACTAACCCCGGAGAGAGCAGACAGCCGGGCCAATCATCACTAACCCCAGAAAGCAGACAGCCGGGCCAACCATCACTAACCCCGGAGAGAGCAGACAGCCGGGCCAAACATCACTAACACCAGAGAGCAGAAGGCCGGCCCAACCATCACTAACCCCGGAGAGAGCAGACAGCCGGGCCAAACATCACTAACACCAGAGACCAGACAGCCGGGCCAACCATCACTAACCCCGGAGAGAGCAGACAGCCGGGCCAAACATCACTAACACCAGAGAGCAGAAGGCCGGGCCAACCATCACTAACACCAGAGAGCAGACGGTCAGGCCAACCATCACTAACCCCAGAGAGCAGACATCAGAAGGCCGGGCCAACCATTACTAACACCAGAGAGCAGATGGCTGGGCCAACCATCACTAACCCCAGAAAGCAGACAGCCGGGCCAACCATTACTAACCCCAGAGAGCAGACGGTCGGGCCAACCATCACTAACCCCAGAGAGCAGACATCAGAAGGCCGGGCCAACCATCACTAACACCAGAGAGCAGACGGCCGGGCCAACCATCACTAACCCTAGAGAGCAGACAGCCGGGCCAAACATCACTAACACCAGAGAGCAGACAGCCGGGCCAACCATCAATAACTCCAGAGAGCAGACGGCCGGGCCAACCATCACTAACCCTAGAGAGCAGACAACCGGGCCAACCATCACTAACCCCAGAGAGCAGACGGCAGAGCCAACCATCACTAACCCCGAAGAGCAGACATTAGATGGCCGGGCCAACCATCACTAACACCAGAGAGCAGACGGCCGGGCCAACCATCACTAACCCCAGAGAGCAGACAGCCGGGCCAAACATCACTAACACCAGAGAGCAGACAGCCGGGCCAACCATCAGTAACTCCAGAGAGCAGACGGCCGGGCCAACCATCACTAACCCCAGAGAGCAGACGGCCGGGCCAACCATCACTAACCCCAGAGAGCAGACAGCCGGGCCAAACATCACTAACACCAGAGAGCAGACAGCCGGGCCAACCATCAGTAACTCCAGAGAGCAGACGGCCGGGCCAACCATCACTAACACCAGAGAGCAGACGGCCGGGCCAACCTTCACTAACCCCAGAGAGCAGACGGCCGGGCCAACCATCACTAACCCTAGAGAGCAGACAGCAGAGCCAACCATCACTAACCGCGGACAGCCGGGCCAACCATCACTAACCCCAGAGAGAAGATGGCAGGTGGCCAGGCCCACCATCACTAACCCCAGAGAGCATACGGCTGGGCCAACCATCACTAACCCCAGAGAGCAGACGGCAGAAGACCGGGCCCACCATCACTAACCCCAGACAGCAGACAACAGAGCCAACCATCACTAACCCCAGAGAGCTTATGTAAGGTGAAAATTATACACTCTATGGGTTGTTTATCTCAACCCCTTAAGGTTAATTATTTGATCCTATGGCTCTCCTCAACAACATGACCCTCTTCTCATTGAAAAAAATAAAGTTGGATCCAAAATGGACGACTTCAAAATGGCTGCCATGATCACCACCCATCTGGAAAAGTTTTCCCCTGCCATATACTAATGTGCCACAAACAGGAAGTTGATATCACCATCCATTCCATTTTATTTATGTGCATCCATATACATGGCCCACCTGTAGAGTAGACTGATAACACCATCCCAGGGTCCCGGCTCCACCTGTGGGGAGTTTTACCATCCCGGCTGCACTACCATCTGCCCAAGCGGTCATATCCTGCAGCGTCGGCCACCCCTGGCCGAGTACCACAGGTGGCGTCACGAACTATCCCCTGTAAATAATTCCCTTTTACTGCACGCCCGGGTCACCGCGACCACGACGTCCTACCGAACCGACCGGCTCAGTTACCGAGTACACCCGGCCCTAGCGGGTTTCGCACGTCTACTTCTTCCTATTGGATCTACTGTTAGATTTGGCTCAGAAAACAACATAAAACTGCTTCCTTTCATGATAACACAATAGGTTATTGTAAAAAATAATCCTCTAAAATCCAGTGGTCTCAAACTCCAGGCCTCGAGGGCCGCACACAGTCCAGGTTTTTCAGGATTTCCATAGTATTTGACAGTTGGTAATCAAATAACCAACTGTCAAACTCTAAGGAAATCCTGAAAACCTGGACTGTGTGCGGCCCTCGAGGCCTGGAGTTTGTGACCCCTGCTCTAATCTGTAAGGATGTTGTTTGGAGTAATGGAGACACTTAGCTAGTACATGTGGCCATATATACAACCTCCCAGTAGTCATGTTGAGGTGTGTCCCCTGTACTGGGTCCTAACCTACTTTTATACCCATACTAGCTGTAGAGCTCGGCATTGCCCAGGCATAATGTCCATATATGGTCGTAATGCTCATATATGGTAATATCCCCCATATATGGTTATATTATTATTATTATTATTTATTTATAGAGCACCATTCATTCCATGGTGCTGTACATGAGAAAGGGTTGCATACAGACAAGTTACAAATATAATGAACAAAGTGCCAGACTTGATACAGAGGGGAGAGAGGACCCTGCCCTTGCGGGCTTACATTCTACAGGGCAATGGGGAGGGAGACAGTAGGTTGGGTCTGCTCGGATGGTGCTGGAGTGCCAGGTCCAGTGGTGGTGGAGCGCCGGGTCCAGTGTTGTTGAGGCTGCACTATGGTCATTACAGGTTGTAGGCTGTTCTGAAGACATGGATTTTCAGGTTCCGCTTGAAGGTTCTGAATGTAGGGGACAGTCGGACGTGATGGGGTGCAGAGTTCCAGAGGATGGGGGAAGTCTTGCAGACGGTTAGATGAGGAACGTACAAGTGTGGAGGACAGAAGGAGATCTTGGGAGGATCGAAGATTACGAGTTGGATGATTTCAGGAGATTAATTCAGAGATATATGGGGGGTGGACAGATTGTGGATGGCTTTGTAAGCCAATGTTAGTAGTTTGAATTGATTACGCTGGTGAATTGGGAGCCAATGGAGGGATTTGTAGGGGGGAGAAGTGGAGGAATAGCGAGGAGAGAGGTGGATTAGTCGGGCAGCAGAGTTAAGGAGAGATTGAAGTGGTGCAAGAGTGTTAGCAGGAAGGCCCCAGAGTAGGAGGTTGCAGTAGTCAAGCGGGAGATGATGAGGGCATGCATGAGTAGTTTAGCAGAGTGGGAGTTGAGGAAGGGACGGATTTTGGCAATGTTTTTGAGTTGGAGACGGCAGGAGGTGGCAAGGGCTTGGATGTGCGGTTTGAAGGACAATGCACAGTCAAGTGTTACTCCAAGGCAGCGGACTTTGGTTACAGGGCAAAGTGTGATGTCATTTATTGTGATAGATAGGTCTGGTAATGAAGGTGTGTGAGATGGAGGAAAGATGATGAGTTCGGTTTTGTCTATATTGAGTTTTAGGAAGCGGGAGGAGAAGAAGGAGGATATGGCTGATAGACACTCCGGGATTCTGGACAGCAGAGAGGTGTTGTCCAGGCCAGAGAGGTAGATCCGAGTGTCATCAGCGTACTGGTGATACTGGAAGCCATGGGACTTTATGAGTTGTCCGAGACCAAGAGTATAGATGGAGAAAAGGAGGGTTTTATATGTATGTGTGTGTTATGTATGTATCATACCTCTGCCCCTCCCGGTAGCCCCAACCCTTCATAGCTCTACCCCTACATATAGTCCAACCACTTCATAGCTCCGCTCCTCCACATCTTCCCAAGGGCGGGGCTATGTGGAGGGGTGGAGCTATGTGGAAAGGTGGTACTACGGGAGGGGGTGGAGCTATGATACATACACACATATACATTCAGATTTATATATTAGATTATAAGACTCAGCCTCTCTCTCGACTAAAAATCTCTCCTGGAATGGGCGAGTAGCAGATCTGATAACAGAAAACAATAACACTTTGTGGCTAGTGGGGGAAGGTGCGCTAAAGTGGGCTTAACCCTATATTCTAAAGAAGAGAAAACTTGTACTCCCTACTAGCAATAAGGTGCTTTTGTCTCTGTTATCAGGTTGGCTGCTTGCCCATTTGAACAGAGGTATGGCCACTTTACACGTCCCAACATCGGTCCGATATTGGATACAACACCGCGGGAGCGCGCATTTTTTGAGCAAAATTCCAAGATCGCATAGGAGATGTTACACAGCGCGATATCGGCAGGTAACGCAACTGCGATGTGTACGCCCCCTTGTACGGGCGACCCAGGAACGACTATTTAACAAGGGAGAGAATAGGGGAAGTTGTACTCCACATCGTAGTTGGGCTGTCACACAGCACGATCCGGCCACATCGTCCATCCAATATCGGGCAGTTGGAGAGCCTGCACAATTCTTCCCCGATATCGTTTTGGCATCGTTCTTGCATTGTATTGGATATTTACACCATACAACGCACGAACGACATAGGGGCCAACGCACTAACTACGTGACTTTATTGGAGTTGATCGCCGATATTGGGACGTGTGAAGTGGCCAGTAATGAGGCTTAGACTTATAATACAGGTATGTAGGCAGGTTAAAACCCAGTACAGGGGATACACCTCAATGTGGCTACTGGGCGGTTGTATATATGGCCATATGTACTAGCTAAGTGTCTCCATTTTTCATAGTTCATTAGCCTGTAATGCATTTCTATATTTAAATAAGCATGTCTTAGTTTTCGAGTGCAGCTGGCTTATCGTTACAATGTATAGGTGTTTAAGCTTGCACTAGTACACACAGGATGAGAGCCATGGTTTTCTCTTATTTGGAGTTATGATGATTCCTATATTCCATTTTTCCACACCCTATAAAGTTTTTAATATTCAGGATCTGGGGCTGTGTGAGGGTTGCTTCTTGTGCCTTGAGCTGACATTTTAACTGATACAATGTTTTGATCGCCTCTGATTGCATGACAATCGAGGAAGGATTTTTCAGTCATTAACTGACCAACCCACCAGCTAAAAACCCATTGAGTAAATAATGACGCAGATGTGGCGCCCCTGCGACCAGGGTGGCCACAGGTAGGGATTGCAGCCAGGAGATAGTGACAGTTTGCATATCAAACACCTCTAAGGGGCGTGGCCTGCATGCTGACCGGAGCGGCCGCATAACCTGCGAGCTCCCGCTGTACCGGACTAAAACCGGCTCAAAACGGCACTTACAAGAGTCCTTTCTCCTCCCTGTATACACCGGCAGTCTCCAGAAGGTCCTGAGCCCATGATGACCCGCGGCAGAGTTCAGAAGCATGGCTCCCCTCCCAGGCTCTAAAGAGTACTAAAAAGAAACCAGCCCCTCCTCATTGACCCAAATGGGTATAAAGGAGAAAAATTCTAAAAACACGCGTGGTGACCTTACCATGCCTTTTATCCTAAAATGTAAACTCCTCTTACTATGAGGTAACCAGGTTACACTGATATGAATAAAAAATAGATGGAATGAGAAACTAATATGTTATATGTCTTAATCTCTATACTGAAAACCTTCCTTGGGTGTGAATTACCCCTTATCCCTCCCCCTGACTGGATTATAATCTCTCTGATAAAGTGACTGTAGGATCCATGGAGGCGTATGCCTCATTATGTCCTCCCAAAAGTCCTCTCCCTGACTAGATTATAAACTTTCTGATAGAGTGACTGTAGGATCTATGGAGGTATACACCTCATTATGTTCTTCCAAAAGTCCTAAAATTTAAATAATCCAGCCAGCATACTATAGCTTAACAATCCCCCTTTGTTTTCCTAATCAATACTGACACTAGACAAACAAACAGGTTTGCCCAGGTCCAGCCTCCAGGTCACTCAGGGAAATTCTCCCGGATCCCTGTAGTGTTTACAGGGCGGAGCACTTGTGCGCATACGCCGAGTCGCGGCCCGCCCCCACCCGGTGACGCGTCTCGCACGGAGCGGACGTGGGGACGCGTTGCTAGGGAGGGGAGCGGGCGCATGCGCACTGAGGAGACATGCGTTCCGGCCCTGGAGCGCACACGCTGTGCGCATGTAAATGAGCGCCGGGGGGCGGCGCAGTGACCCTAATTAAGATCACACTATATTAACCCTGGAGCAGGGCGGCGGTTCACTTCTATCACTGGAGGTGAGGATGCTGACCGCGCCATGGACTAAAGCATGAAGCTGGACAGCCAGGTTTAAGTTTCCATAGACAAAGTAACAAAAAGGATGGGAATACAAAATAAGGGTGAAGAGATAATATGGAAATCTATTAGCTCTACTAAAAATAATGATTTGTCCACAGAGACAGGGTCCGGGTGGCCTTAGTATAAGAGGGCTAATAGGACCTAAACAACAGGAGATTACTGGGGCTTCTGGTGACCATACTGAACCTCTACTAACCTGGAAACCATCTAACTAATAAGGGACATAGGATCATCACAACAAGGTATATTGTTCTACCTATGACTGAAAGGTCATATTTACTATCATATAGGGATATATACATGTACTATATGCATGTATATCTTTTGCAGGACCACAGAGTCTATAACAATAGGGGTCTGAACTGTTGGGGGACATTTGGAACATCTGGAGGGTATGTAACATACAGATATAATTAAGATTATACAATTATGTATAAGGTTTTCTTTTCCCTCCTTCCCCGCTTCCCCATCAGGTTGTCATTCAAACCCCCCCCCTGGTATTAAGAATAACACATCCATTCCCACCACCCTCCCCTTTTTTTCTGTTTTATAGTTTCCCTCTGAAACATAACAAGATCCAAACTGATCAGTTATCCCCTGGGAAGGGAGGTGGAATAAGGCGATGTGATAGGTATTTCCACAAATGTCTTTGATTATATATTGACACAGTGGGTTCATATGTACCTATATACAATCACTCCTTTGTAATGGTGGAGGTCTATATAAACCTGAAAATAAACTGTTATAGTTAAAACCCTCTTTTCCCGGGGGGGGGGGAGAATTCTTATATAATACGACTACCACACCTCTCTCCTATGTTTACAGAAAGAATACTCTGTGGACGTGAGACCCCCACATATATACATGTAGGATCACATTCCGTCTCCAACTGAGATAAAGTAAAGTAACCTGGGACGAGATCTCACAACACGGGCTACCTGAATATCTTAAGGAACCCGTTCATCTGATGTATCTTATCATATATCTCGATGCATAAGCCCCTGAAGAGCCTTTAGAATATAAGAAAGGCGAAACGCGTCGGGCGTTAACAGATTACAACCGGTGGTCATATATGTTTTCATACATCATCTGCTGTAATTTGTGAATTTAAATGCATGATAAATAGATGTTACGTATCCTTTGGAGACCCGACCCTATACAAATGTTATTAGGGACTCCGCCTGTGATACATTGAACAGTGACTTAAAGTGACGGACGGACTGGTGATACCTATGCGGTCTATGTCTGGAGAATTACATCCAGACAAGCCGCTGGGTTGCACAAGCACTGCATAGGTGACATTTATGAAATCAACATTTGTTCATAATACAATAGATTTGTGTTTTCTTGGATGTGTGGGGGAGGTTTATTTATATTTGTATGTATAGTGTATGTCTAACACTGTAACACTAACACATAGTCCACACTGGACATTTTAATACACAATAAAACTACTTTCTGATAGATATTCCTGTAGTGTATTGAATTTAACTCCAGATCTCTAATCATCACGGAAGCTCACATGATAAATGTACCCCGCCGTACCTCTGAGGGCTTTACGTTGTCACGGTCATCTATGAACCGAGCGCATACCTATGTGATACTGAGTCTTTTGATATGTAAGGATGAGTATTGTTATTATGTCATTTAATGTGAGGGGGCTGAACTCCCCCTGTAAGAGGTCTTCGTTATGGAAGGATGTGCGGAAATCGGGAGCAGACGTTATCTGCCTGCAGTAAATGCACTTATTGAAAGCTGATAATGTTAGGCTGCGCCACCCTGAATTCTCCAACATCTATCTTGCTAACAGTACTTCCAAAAAAGCCAGAGTGTGCGTTATTTTGAAAAACACCTTAGCCTTCAAATACATTCGTAGTGTGGCGGATCCTGCGGGTAGATTTTTGATACTTACATGCTCTCTAAATGGCGAGTTGCACACTATTACGGTCCTCTATGCCCCAATAGCACACAACTTACTATCCGTAAAGTACTACAGAAGGTTGAAGATATGGCGCAAGGGGAAAAGATACTCTGTGGAGACTTTAATTTGCCTATAGACAGGGACCTAGACTGCTTGAGGGGTGGGGTTCGTCCTCGGGGGGAGTTGAAGGGATTACTTAAAGAGTTTAAACTTCATGATTTTTGGAGGTACTCACATGCGACTGAAACAGACTATTCCTTTTATACTCCTTCCGACACAGAACGTACACCAGGATTGACTACATCCTTGCAGGTAATACGGTTCTTTCTAGATGCGTGTCATCTGATATAGAACTGATCACCTGGTCCGATCACGCTCCCGTCACTCTCCAACTGACTTTAAAACACCAGGTCAACCCGGCCTTTCGATAGCTCCTCAACCCGTCTATCTTGTTGAATGAAAGAGTAACTGATAAAATATCTGCCAACATCGCAAATTACTTCCAAGATAACGACAATGACTAAACGCTGTGGGTGGCACATAAGGTGGCGATATGGGGTTGTCTCATTCAGCAGGCCTCCATATTGAAATGTTCCATAGGTTTAAGGGATGAACTCCTGCTCAAATTAGAACACTTGGAGTCTCTGAACAAGACCTCTCCTACACAGGCTTTGTCGGAGGAGATTTACGGGGTGCGCTTCAAACTCAGGGAGCTCTTGCTTTCCAATTATGCCCGCAATCTTCGCAAGACCAAATCGCAATACTACGCCTTCGGGGACAAAGCTGGGGCATTGCTGGCACGTAGGGTGAGTAAGTTAGAGGCCCGGACCAGAATAGAAGGTTTGAAAGACCAGGCTGGACATCTAATCAGAAGTCCGATTGATATTGCCAAAACGTTTGCACAATATTATTCTCAACTATATAATTTGCATACGGACATGCAAACCCCTCAGCCATCTAAAGAAGCAATCGATAGTTACCTGCAGTCAGTTAATTTACCCCAGATATCCCGGGACCAATTACAAATGTTAAATGCTCCCTTTACTGTGGAGGAAATTAAGGTGATTATCAAAAATAGCAAACTGCATTCCGCACCTGGTCCGGACGGGCTCCCGAATGAGTATTACAGGGATTTTCAGGAGCTACTAGCGCCATATCTGTTGCGGTTGTTCTCAGCTTGGCAGGAGACAGGCAGGGTTGGCCCAGCTGGTCTGGAGGCTGCCATCACCACTCTTCCCAAGCCGGGCAAAGCTCCTGATGTTCCGGGTAATTTCAGACCTATTGCATTATTGAATTGTGATTTGAAATTGTACACCAAATTATTAGCCTCCCGTCTACAGACGATTATCCCATCTATGGTCTTTCCGGACCAGGTCGGATTTGTGGCCTGCCGGGAAGCTAAGGATGGCACCCACCGCATGCTAGATTTAATAAAGGTGGCGGAGCTGTCAGGCCTCCCCAGTGCATTCCTGTCTTCGGACGCTGAAAAGGCCTTCGACAGGGTGCACTGGGGATATTTGGGCAGTGTACTCCAGAAGTTCAGGTTGGAGGGCCCCATACTTTCGTCAATTTTAGCTATTTACACCTTCCCATCAGCCAGGGTTCTGGCCTCAGGATTTGTATCGGAGCCGTTCTGGATCACTAATGGGACACGACAGGGTTTCCCTCTCTCCCCCATTATTTTTGCTCTCTGCATGGAGCCACTGGCGGAGATGTCCAGCCCAGGCCCTGGGGGTACTCGGATCACTCAGGCGTGGTCTCTGGGGGAAGTCACGGGTAGCGGTGCCTGAGGCCGTGGGCCCGGGGGATGCAGATGAAAAGAATGAGTGGAAAGAAAATAATAAAAATGTCTGTCCGGTGATGGCACCGGCGCTGCATGGGCCTCCGGGGTGATGGGCAGCAGCAAGGTGGAACCGCTCCCTACAGGACGAGCAGGGGTCCCCGGGGCTGTAAGTTGTAGTGAGGGTAATAGGGTAGCGCGGTCAGTGTGGTGCGGGTGGAAGGAGGGACACGCACACATAAAAGTCTTTTGGTACCATTACTGGTGTTCTGTACTGGTACACTCGTCCGGAGGTGAGGGAAACACTTTAGGATCTCCACAGCGAGTAGGTTTGTAGGCCTCCTTGTCTTGGTTATTCTGTTTTTGAGTCTGGCAGCCTTGGAACCCGACCAGACCATTACTTCTCTCTCTGTATGACTCTCCACACCTGGGTTTGCTGCACTGAGGGCACTCTATGGGATCCCCTGTCGTGAGGGCCCTGACACTCGGTCCCTGGCTCTCACTTGTGGGTGCTTCGGGTGTCCTGGAAGCTAAACCTCCTTGTGGTGCTGGATTCTCTGCAGGGCCTATTCTCTATGTCCCTGTAGCTCAGACCCAGTGACCGGAACTCTGATGGGGTGAGTCGGTATGACCCCTCTGCCTCCTTCTTGTAGTACGTTTCTCTCCTCTGCCTTCAACCCCTACTCTGCGGGTCTACCACTGTCTCAGGTGGTTGCTCGTATGGACCTAGCACGGCTCCAGTACCAGCTCAGCTCACTCAGCTCTTCACAGTTCTGTAGCGACTGCACACTCTGCTGTTTTTCCCTCCAGAACCCGTATTTATAGGGGGAACTGGCTTAAGGCAACCAGTGGAGCTCCCCCTACAGGCCTGGGGTGAAAGGGTGTTGTGTGTTAGTGGGTTACTCACTGTGAGAAATCCCTCCATGTCCCAAGGGAGTCTGTGATGACCTGGCACAGGGTGCCACAGAGAGGATACGTATCAACTCCAATATTACCGGTATGGTGTTAGGCCCAGTGGCCCATAAAATCGGGCTGTATGCTGATGATGTCATCATAGCCTGTGTGAATTTGGAACAGTCATTTTCGGCTATTATGGACGAATTGAATGAGTCAGTGTCCTACTACAAACTGAATGCATTGAAATCCCTGGTATTCCTGTCGCAGTCCCGGCGGCCCCCAGGGCGGCTCTGGAAGCTAACTTCCCCTTCTGTTGGGAGGTCCGAGGCATCCCTTACTTGGGTATAAAACTTACTGGGTCCCGGGATATAATATCAGTAAACTACTCGGAGCTGATACGATATGTTAAGTTTGAGCTGGACTACTTACATCTTTCCCTGTCCTCCTGGGTGGCCCGGATTAACCTATTTAAATGAAAGTCCTCCCCAAGATATTGTATTATTTTGTGTGCCTCCCTGTGAGGGTGCCAAATAAAATTATGGAGAAGCTTCAACGCCTAACAAACGGATATATTTGGGCGCACAAAAAACCTTGCGTAGCCAGGCAACTTTCATATCTCCCCTACGACTCGGGGGGCATGGGGGTACCGAATTTATTGGCATATTATAGAGCCTCTGTGGTGACGGGGTTGTGTGATTGGTGGCGGCAGGATAAGGACCATAAAAGGTTACAAATAGAAAATTATCATGCACCTCGAGGTTCGACCAAATCAGTGTTGGAGGTGGAAACCTTCGGACCGCGATCTTGGAGCCTGCGGCTCCCAACCATGTCCGCCGCATTGTGCCTTTGGAGGCAGATTATTCCAACCCTAATTAAAATCCCAATGAGTGATGTGCCTTTAAGAGCACTTGAAATGCATATCCCATACATAGACTTAAGGCCTTGGGAACGCGCGGGAATTAAAACGGACCAGTATACAAAGGAGAAACAGGAAGTAGGTAGCCAGTAGGCGAGTGCCGAGCAGCCAAGACCAAGAGGATCAGGCCAGTGGGTGCTGACCAGTGGAGACGGAGTGACCAGTAGAGACAGGAATAACAGAAACCGGACCGATGCCACCGGGTCCGAGGAAGACGGTAGCGCTGACAAATTACTGACAGGACAGACTCTCCTGAAGTACCTGGGAAGTTACACGGGTAGGAAAGAGCCCGGTGATCCCTTGCAAGATAGGGACACCCAAGGCTAGGCTGGAACCAGATTGTCAGCTCTGAGGGGGACTGAAGTCTCATACCGACTCCCCAGACAAACTGACGGGGAACACAGATTCCAGATCCGTGTTCCCACTAGAGGGTTGGGGGCATAGCAGCAACTAGGAGGACCCGGCTTACCGCCCATATACTTAGGGGGAAGCCACATTGAGGGACCGAGCTGCCGCTCTGCAATCCACCCAGAAGAAGAGAGAGAGAGAATCAGCCTGAAAGGACATATAGAAAGAGTGAGGGGTCTAAGAGTGGCAACCTGACTGCAGAGGGTTCAAGTGTTACCGGAGGTAACTGTGTAAAGCTGTTAAGAACTGAATTGTACCGTGCACTGTGTGACTTGGAAGAATTGGAGAGTAAACCCGGTGAGCCCTGCTCAGTGTCCGTGTCTGATTCCAGGTATACAGAACTGCCATTGCACCATTTTACCCTGTCAGGAGCTGTCCCGACCCGCGGTGGGCTCATCCACCTGGCTGCAGCATCCATCCATCCTCCTGACAGAAGTACACTGCAGCGGTGGTCCCCTCACTGACCACAACCCATGGGTGGCGTCACGACAAACAATCCCCTGTAAATATATTCCTCCATTTATTGCGGAACCCGGGACACGGTCCGGACCAAGACCGCCATGACATCCCCAGCAGTACCCCGGTCCGGTACTGAGTACCCCGTTCCAGTGGGCTCCACACAGACACTGCTTGTGACTTGGTTAAATATTTTTGGCTACAGAAGCCCTTTCTTGCCTATTGTTTACAAAGTAGAAGAAGAACAGGCGCGCCATTCAACTGTCGCCACAACCTTAAATAATAGGCACCACACACATATCACACATGTGATATGTCCAGAAGCCTCCAAACCTTGTCCCTCACGCAAATACACAGGGACCCAGGGAAGAGGTATTGATTACCGAGAACCAATAACCCCCACCTTGCAGAATCCCATGACTGTAGGGTACCTGTACCATTATACCTTTAAATGGCTCTACTCCCAATTCCGAGTGTTCCTTAAACCACCTCTGGACCAGACCTACCCCCGCTGCCGTGACAATGCATACCCAAATGCTTGCACACACAATATACAGTATAATCAACCACTATATACCAATCAAACCATCCAAAAGGCATCCCCAAACACATCCCCATAACCTGAACACAAAACAAGGGAGGGTGGGGGGAAACTGTCCTTACGTCTTCATCACTCCATCCTATAGCTTGTCCTAAATTCCCTCTCTTCCTCCCTAAACCAAACTCCCCAACCAATGAAATCCCCCTTTATCCATTTCCTCTATCAACTCCCTCCCTTCCCGAATGTCATGGGGCCTGTTCACCCTATGGGTACCCCAGCTTTCTTTCTCATTATTGCGGAGGCCAAAACTTCCAGTAATTCTGGCGTTTTCTATTTCTTTCTCATTATGCTTTTTACCAAACTAATGAATTTATATTTTGATTGGACTTTTAGGAACACAGCGATACCAAGTATACATTTTTTTAATTGTCTTATTTTTAATGGGACAAAAATAGGTGTGATTTGAACTTTTTTTCCCATATTTTTTAAATATACTTTTTTTTTACTTTTTACTGCATTTAATAGTTCCTTTAGGGACTTGAAGCTGAAATCATCTGATATCTTGTGCTATACACAGTAGTGCATCAGCATCAGCAGTGCCATGTACAGCGAAAATCATTGTCTCCTATGAACGCCAGTTTAATACTGACTTTCACAGGAGAAACGTCATGAAAGGTACAGAGGTCTTCAGCAGGCCACTGACTGTCACAACTGTCACAATAACCCATCTGTTCCCCATGATCCCGTCACATCCTCTAACCAAACAATTGCTTGCTTCCTGCCTCGATTGACATGGCTGAAGTTTCCAATGTCATCCAGTCTTTGGCGCCTGCACTGGTCCTGTTTCAATCATACAGGCACAGAAGTTGAACAGACTGGAAAAAATAGGAGACCTCAGCATTGTCAATCAAGGCAGGATAGATGGTGAATCAGGGTTAGAGTGAGCGACTGGAGTGACTCTGAAGCCTCCCTAAGTTTCATGTATATTAGTCTGTCATGCACCCCAGGGCTGTGGGTCATTCGGAACCGGGCTTTAATACTTCTGGGGAGTCAAAGGGGCTGAGACCCGGCTCAGTGACACAGTGTATCTGACTCACCGTGGCCGGGACTCCGGTTTAGACAGGCGATGCTTCCTTCCTCCTTGTCACGGGTGGACCGCGCCTGCCGGTAGTGGGGCCCGGTGTAGCGCAGATCAAAAGCTGAAGACGTCTTGGTGGAACAGATTAAAGGGGTTTTTAATTTATTCGTGACGCCACCTATGAGTAGTTTCGGTAAGGACTACCGACGCTGCGGAACCTCCGGGGGATGGACAGCAGCAAGATGTTACGCTCCCCACAGGCTGAGCGTTGATCCCCGGAGGCTGGAGCTGCTTAAGATGTTGTGCGGCAGCTGCGGTTACCTTGTAGTACGGACGGACAGTTCATAAGGAAGCACGGACACAGAAAGTCTCTGCAACGGGTCTTTACTGTAACCAGCAGGCAGTACATGGTATACAGATTACAGGTAGTGGACCGGGTGGACTCAGCAGTGATGGTGTCCCTTAGAAATCCGTAGTGTTCCTCCATTCTAACTAAGTGATTGCCAGTGTCGCCCAGGAATACCAGGTCGGGCACGGGGAGGCTGCTTCAATGCCCTATCCATGATGTACGTTCTGGATGTTTTGGGGAGCCTTGGATCCCTCGGTGGGTACACCGCTGGTGAGACGACTGGAAGTTGGCTGGTGGTGGGGTGCTCCTGTGAAGCTGCTCCTCCACGCTTCTGGTTCGCGTAGCAGAGGTGAACTGCTGCCAGCTTCGGTACCAGTGAACCGGCTGTGAGGTTCTGGGCACGGGAGTCTTTTGGGAACCCGTGTGAATAATGCCCAATCCCGGTTGGTAAGGCCTCAGGTGCTGACACCCGACCGGTGACGGCCCGGGGGCTGCACGGGGTGCGGAGCCCCGCTCCTACTCCAAGTTCAAGTCCTCAGGTCAAGTTCTAGATCCCTTATCCAACTGTACTAGACTAAGGGTCTGTTCTCCTACACTTCCCTAACACTCCACCCACCAGGACCTAGGATTGGCCCTTTGTTCTAGGTGATGCATGCAGGGTTGGATTTCTAAATTAACCAGGTCACTGCTGTGTCAGGGAATATTGCGGCTGCTTTTATGGCTGCAATACCCTCTTGTGACGCACTCGTTGCGGGGCGCCACATATCAAATAAAAGTTCGGGGAATAAGGGTTATGGAATGGTTGTCGTGACACCACCCGTGATGTTTGGCTATTGAAGGCCTATGCTTCGATGCAGGACCTCTGGGGATGATGCAGTCGCTGCAAGGTGTTATTGCTGCCCACAGGTGGAGCAGTCCCCAGGGCAACCGGTGTGGTCGCAGCGGTGGCAGGCCGTAGGATTCTTTAGGTTGCAGCAGATGGACGGGGCTCTGCTGAGGCAGGTCCTCTGTGGCTTGCTTGACTTACCAGTCGGCGGCTCTGCAGGCGGGAAATAAACAGTCGCACACAGCTTCTGAGTTCTTTACCCAGTTTATTCAGTGTTCACTTTAGCAACGCCGCTGGGTACTGTTCTTTGCCAAGTCTCAGTCCAGATAGTCCTCAAAGAACCAGGATAGCTCGTCCAAGACACCTCTTTATGTTCCTTTCTCTCACGGGTTGCTTTCCCAGCGTTAACTGTCCACCTCTCTCCTGCTCGAGCCCCAATCCAGCAGCCACGGTCCTGTCGGGCGACCTGTACCAAGTCCCCTGACCCTAGTACGGCTACCTTCTCGGCAGATGTGTCGGTCACAGCGCCTCTAGTTCTCATGGCCTCCGGTTCTGTGGGTAGAGTAAAGATTCTCTTCGCCACCTTCAGGGCTGGTCCACTGGTTCTCAACCAGCCCTTCCATCCGATGCTGGTCAAACTTGGATTCCGGCGCATGGGTGGTTTTCTCTACCTCTGCCCATGCCCCTAGAGTTCCCTCTGTTTCAATTGTGGTTCCTGCGACCCAGGACGAGCTTCGAGCTGTTCAAGTCCTCCAGATCCTCGCTCTCTCGCTAAGAGAATATTTGCTGCGACACTAAACATGATGAGTGTGAACTAGCTACATGGCTATGAAACAGGGCTATGTACAAGTAAGATAATGCCTATATGACAAAGAAACACAGTAAATACTGCTCTGGATTTTAGAGAAAATAGCCTTAGCTTCAACAATGGCCACTGCGAAAGAGCCCGGTAACCGCGACAAGGTGCTCCCATCTTACCGGGTCCTAACGCTATGTTACTACATGCGGTATAAAATTGCTAGTATGGGTTTGTGGCGCCCCTGCGTCCAGGAGGCCACAAAAGGGAACTGCAGCCAGGCAGGTAGGACAATGTTAAACACTAACACCCTCACAGCCCACACAACCCACGTGTCAGAGAAGGTTACATCCAGCCCTGAGATTAGAGACTATATGAGATCAGAGGGGTGGTGGATGAGAGGAGTGGGTTGGGCACACCAGAGGTCAGGTGACTGACAGTATATAGAGAGGGGGAGGAGTGAAGGAAGGTAGTAGGCTGAAGTAGCTGAGAAGTAAAGACTGAAGGACATCGCGATCCCTGGAAGTGCAAGGCCGAGGAGTGCAGACCCGGACTGAGCCAGTGCGAGCCAGATGGGGGGGGAAAGCCCGTCCGACGCTGAAGCCACCAGGGGTGTGACAGAACAGAGCAGGGACGGTGTACCCGTGCCCTAGACAGTAGCTGAAGCCACTCACTGCAGGTGGAGAAGCCCTCCTATGGTACTAGAAGGAACAGAGAGAAGGAGCCTAGTAGAGCCTTGTGCTGAGGACTATTGGAGGCTGGGCTAAAGTAGAGTGTCGGCTCTAGAGGGGACCGTAGTTTACCCGGCATCCCCAGACAACACGACGAGGGGTCTGAGTTCCAGACTGAGATCCCTAACCCAAAATGACAGGCAGCTAAGTGACAGACTAGGACTCACGGAAGCCCGAGTCACCGCCATACTGTCCAGTGTCGCACAACACAGAGAAAGAGAAGCAATAGCCCGGAAAGGGACATTAACAGACTGTGTGAGGGGTCACAGGAGAGAGAGGCCTGGCTGCAGAAGGGAGGAAGCACCCGAGTGTTGAGAGCTGTAACTGTGCTGTAAGAACTAAGAATGACTTGTAACTTGCTGAAGGAGAACAACTAAAAGTAAAGCATTGGAAACCCTGAATTGCCTCTCGTGTCAGTCTATGCCTGCAGACCATTGCTCCCCTCATACAGATCCAGCCTGTCAGCAGCGGCCAGGAGGAGAGATCCCTGCAGTGCCTGCAAGTAAGTGTGATACAACTACACACACAATAGACTTTAACCCTTACTGCCCCGGGGGATACAGTTCTCCCCACTGGAACTATACCATCTTCGCTGCCACTCCATCACCCCGGAGGTTCTGCAGCAGCGGCGGCCCCATCACTGGCCGCACCAAGTGGGTGGCGTCACCCGTGACAATCCCCTTGTAAATAAATCCCCATCTTTATTGTCAGGGCCCAGGGACACGGTCCGGACCAAGCCACATGTGACATCCCCAGTACTGTCCAGTCCGGTACCGAGTACCCCAGTCCCACCTGGGGCTTCACAGGTTTTTATGCCTGTGAACTGCAATTAAAACCTGCTGGTTTGGTAGGTCTCTGGACCTGGGCTACAGCAAGATGGAGGGATGGGCGAGGCAACAGAGCTGGGGGAGGGAGCTTATTCGAAAAATAGTCATACTATATATTGGATAATGACCCGCATTACCTGCATGTAAAGGTGCAAGCAAAAAATACATACACTACATACTCCTCTAGATCTCGTGGTCTCCGGTTCTGTGGTTAGAGTAATGAGTCTTTTTGCCATCTTCACGGCCAGTCCCCTAGTTCTCAACCAGCCCTTCCGTCCGACTCCGGTCAAACTTGGATTCGGGCGTACAGGTGGTTCTCTCTGCCTCTGCTCATGCCCCTAGGGTTTCCTCTGTCTCACTTGTGTTCTGTTGTTCCTACGACCCAGGACGAGCTCCTCGCTGCTTAAGTCCTCCAGGTCCTCGCTCTCTCACTGTCCCACACTAACTTCCCACCCCAAACTTTCCTTCCCTCTGTCGCTTGACTGCGTTAGCCAGGTTCACACATTATGTATTATTGTAAGTTTTACGGTCTTTTATGCATCAAGAATAATATAATATTTTCAGACTTATTCATGCATTTTCATGTAGGTGCACACATACAACAAAAATGTGTAAATACATTGTAAGAACAGTTGTTAAACTTACAGATATAGGCTTCCACCAATGATCCCAAGAGTGGGGCTCTAGAACTGCAGGAACTGGGCTTTGTAGCACTTTGAATTGAATCCAAGGGATGTGCCTATGCTTGGCCATCATTACAGCCACTGCAGAAGAAAGCCAAGTACAGTTGTCTAAAAACTTTCCAGCCACTGTCTTCTGTTCTCGGTGCTGATCTGGTCAGTCTCTAGTAGTTTGTGACCCACTGCATTGTTCCATTATTTACTGGGCCAATTGAAAGTCACTTATCAAAGTATGTCTATGATAGTAAGAACGAGAGCAGAATAAGACTCCCGTAGACTTACATTGAGAACTTTCGACCATTAGTTCCGACTTCCGGTCAGTTAGAAGCTGCGGCCACAAGATGACCAGAACGGCACTAGGAAGAGCTGAAGTCGGTGCTGTTAAGTATTATACTAGGGGTAGGGAACATGCATTAGTGAGGTGGTGAATATGAAAAAGAAAATGTCGCAATGGTGCCTTCATTTGAAAAACAAACTGAAATTTTTCAGATGGAAAACAAAAATTAAAGCAATAAAATAATGTAGTTGCATGGATAAGCAAATCCTTAA